>CP129445.1:28912500-29440000 GCA_030445155.1 Quercus variabilis
ACTTTGTAAGAACAAAAACTCGTTTATTCATGCTTCTCATGCTGCTACATATATATTTAGTGTCATTCTGCAAAAAGAACTAGAAATTGGTTTCATATCCCAAAAACCATCTATTTTGCATTCAAAAAAGGAGAGAAAGCTGAAAAAAATTGCAATGAAATACTTGAGCAAGGAATTAATGAGTGTATGTTTGAATGCAGAATTTTTCTGAGAGCTTATTTGCTTATTTATTGAAAATTAATTAAAGTATAGTTGTACCCAAAAAAACGAGGTTTTAAAAAGACGTAGATGGGCAAATAAGCCAAAAGTCTCAACAACGAAAAAAAAAAAAAAAAAAAGTTGTATCCAAATGCACACTGAAATCAATTAACTGAAACATTTTTGTTTTCTTTTCCACATTCTTTCCAAAATCCCAATTGCATCTTTCATATTAATTTGCCCACCAAATCGTGTTAACATGACGGCATTCCTGCTTTTGCCTTGCAGATTATTGACATCGAATCATATAATGCAATTACTGTAACCTTCATTTTGATGACGGGCATCATCACTCCCATGGTGAAAATACTCTACAATCCATCCAAGAGATACATGAGCTTCAGAAGGAGGAGGACTATCCAGCATACAATGCCTAATGAAGAGCTCCGTTTGTTGGCCTGCATTTTCCATCAAAACAGTACTCCTTCCCTCATCAATCTTCTCGAAGTCTCCAATCCAATGACCAAAAGTCCCATCGGCTTTTATGCTATCCATCTCATGGAGCTACAAGGCAGATCAGCTCCAATTCTCGTGGCGCATCAACAAGGAAAAAGGAGTTCTATTCATTCCAATCATTCTGAACACATAATAAACGCTTTCTGGCGATACGAGCAACATAATCTTGGTAAGGTAACAGTGCATCCATTTACAGCCATTGCACCGTATGCCACAATGCATGATGAGATATGCAACCTTGCTTTAGAGAAGAGAGTATCAATGGTGATTATCCCTTTTCATAAGCATTGGACGTTGCATGGTTCAGAGGTGTGTGACAACCCCATAAAAGCTGTCAACTTCAAAATTCTTAAGAATGTCCCGTGCTCAGTCGGAATCTTGGTTGATAAAAAGACATTATCTGGGAGGAATTCAGGGGGCAGCAAACCTTTGTACAGTATTGGAATGATCTTTGTGGAAGGGCCGGATGATCGCGAAGCATTAGCATATGCTATGCGCATGGCAAAACACCCCAATGTTAGCCTTACAGTTATTCGGTTGGTTCAGCCAAATAAAAAGAGTACGGAGCTTGATTGTGATATGATCAAACGGTTTAAGATTTCTAACATCCAACAAAAGCACCATATATATAAAGAGGAAGTTGTGAAAGACTGTGTGGAAATGATAAATGTGATTAAATTACTAGAAAATCATTATGAACTAATTTTGGTAGGAAGACAGCATGAAAGCAGTTCGCCATTGTTCATGGGACTTAGTTTATGGAATGAGAATCCTGAGCTAGGATACTTGGGGGACATGCTAGTGTCATCAGAGTCTGATTGGGAGGTATCAGTGTTGGTGGTGCAACAACAAACATTTGAAGGTGAAGATATGCCTGAAGGCTTCAAGCTCCTTATGGAAGACGCATTCTCAGTAAACGGAAGTATATCAAGCGATACCAAATTGTGCCCCAGTTCCCACAAGACCATCTGAAACCTGAAATAGTCAAACATAGAATAAAGGGCACTGTTAGCAAAATGTGGTTTAGGGATTGATAATTTTTCTGTTTCAGTTAGAACAGGCTCTTCACAAAGATGTAATTGTTGCTTTTCAATTGAATAAAATTCATAGTATTCCCATAAAAATAATAATGAAGGACAATGTGAAGTTTTCTCTTAAATAATGGATTAAAAGAAGGACAAATTCTCTATAACACTTTTTATGTTCTACTTTATGTATTCTACCATTCACAATTTACTATGTGTTTTTTTTTTTAAACTTTGGCAATTTTATAACAAAAGTCATATAAATATTTGATAAGATGTAATTGGTGGAACAAAAAGTAGATTTGTATTCGGTTGAGAGCACCTTTGAAATTAATTAGTGAGACCATGTCAATGAACATGAAAAAATTCTATTTGTATAGCTTCAATCTTATTTTTTGCCTATAGATTCAAGATTACAGTTAGAAGTGAATGATTTATGGCTAGTCATCTAGACTTCAAATTGCTCCATTGGCCTCTCCTAATTAGGGGTGTTCACCAAACCGCACAAACTGTTAAAACCGCATCAAAATCGTTAGTAAAATAGCAAGTGACAGTGCACTACACCGCATGGTGTAGTGCAATTTGCAGTTTTATAATAAGAAAACTACACCGCACACTCTCTATATATTAATATATTTATCTTTTTAGTATTAAATAGATTATTAATAGTTTAATAACCCTAGTTTAAAAAAAAAAAAAATTAATAACCCTAGCAAGTGTTGATTAAGAAAGCCAGGTCAAAATAAAGAAAAACTAACTCAATAGTTTAAAACTTGGCCCAAAACAAAGGGAAAAATCAATTTTGGGCTAGAGAGGAAAAGTCCAAATTTGAAAAATATACTAACTTCAAACCGTTCAAACTGCATCTTATACATTCTTCTCAAGTTGGAGTGTCAGTCACGTACTTGGATCCATACATCAATTGGTTAATCATGTACTAGGAGTCGTGTATTGAAAGGAGAAATTATCACTACATTACAAGTCTAATTGGGTACTGGGGTAAGGGTTCAACTGTAGGTTAGTATTAGGTATTGGGATTCTTTTTACTTGTAACTGCTTATTTTGATAATAGTGAATTCTCGAGAGTGGTGATCTTAAATTTACTTGGTGGAGTTTTGCCTTGGTGATTTTCTTCATTTGTAAATAAATCATCTGTGTTAAATTTATTTTCCGCTACATTTAACTTAATTGGTGAATTGTTTGTGCCACCACGCTTATTATATGTAATTGAATCTAATCTAATTAATTTCACTTGGCTAAGTTAATTTATTAAGTTATCAAAGGAGTCAATACATTCTTGGTCCATCAATTTTGATTCCTAACATTTATGCTATGTGTCAATATGATCCCTAACGTTTTAAATTTGTTAGTTTAGTCTCACTACAAGAAATTTGGGTTTAGGCAACGTTTGTAAAACATCGCTAGAAACCAAAAAAAGTCGCTACAGACACAAATGGTTTACAGCAACTTCTTTTTTTTTTTTTTTTTTGCAACGTTCGAAAACATTGCAATAGGCTGGTCACTATAGGTTTATTGCGACGTTTCCAAAATGTTGCCATATGTGAATCTTTAATGGCCTTCAAAAACCTTTAGTGACATTTTTGAAAAACGTTACTAAAGCATGCCTTTTAGTGACTTTTTAAAAGCATCCCTAAAAGAATTTCCTCATAGTTTTTAGCAACGTTTTTAAAGGGTCGCTAAAACTTGCTCAAACTAACAAATGTCCAAACTGATGATTTGCCTAATACACGATATTCCACAATAACAACTTGATCATAAATATTCCACAATAAATGTCCAAAAATAACAAATGTCCAAACTAACATAGTAACACTTTAACCATAGATTTGTATATAACTATATATATTTAATACCAATACTTGCACAAAATTAACCAAAGTAAAACACTTGTCAAATAAAGCACACATAAACTTACAAGATAAACCACACAACAAAAGCTTGTAATAAATTCCTTAAAGTCTCAAAATTCAGAACATATTTTCTGATTAAATTTACAACAGGTCAGCTCTTTTTAAAAATTTTTTTGGTCCACTTAGTGTTATCTAAAAAGCTTGAAATTAAATATGGAGAAGCCCTTATATGTCTAGTATGCACCATCAAAAATTTAGCTCAAAATAATTTTTCTGTAATTTATTAAATATCACAAAGTGCATCTGACTCAAATCTATCATGGACAAATATAAAGTCCCCCCAAAAAAAAAAAACTATAGTTTTAACACCATGCCAAAAACTTTGAGACATGATTAAACTTTAAAGCTACACGTGTTAGCGCATATAAAAAATTAGGATTACAACCCATAACCTCATATAACAATCATCACAACACAAGTCAAGAAATTCAATCACATATCTCAGATAGGCAATTTATCAAATACTTGGCAAGCAAAAGACACATTCTCACATTACTTGCACAAAATTAGCCAAAGTAAAACACTTGTCAAATAAAGTACACATGAACTTACAAGATAAACCACACAACAAAAACTTGTAGTAAATTTCTTAAAGTCTCAAAATTCAAAACGTATTTTCTAATTAAATTTACAACAGGTCAGCTCTTTCTAAAAATCTGTTTGGTCCACTTAGTGTTATCTAAAATGCCTGAAATTAAATATGGAGAAGCACTTATATGTCTATTATGCACCATCAAATATTCAGATCAAAATACTTTTTCTATAATTTATTAAAAATTACGTAGTGCATCTGACTCATATCTGTCAAGGATAGATTTAAAGTCCCAAAAACAAAATGCTATAGTTTTAACACCATGCCAAAAGCTTTGAGACTTGATTAAACTTTAAAGTATGCACCATCAAATATTCAGATCAAAATAATTTTTCTATAATTTATTAAAAATTACGTAGTGCATCTGACTCAAATCTGTTAGGGATAGATTTAAAGTCCCAAAAACAAAATGCTATAGTTTTAACACCATGCCAAAAGCTTTGAGACTTGATTAAACCTTAAAGCTACATGTGTTAACACATATAAACAACTATGATTACAAACCATAACCTCATATAACAATCATCACAACACAATGATGGTGTAATAAAAATCCAAAGTCCGTGTCACATCTCGTCCATAAGTGTCGTCCAAAGAGAAGGTACCCCTTGCTCATCTATGGCGACCTCGTCCGTCCGTCCTTGAAGGACGGACGAGGTTGTTGTGTCCTGAGCACTTCGAGCCTTAAACATGCGTATTTTCGCCAGATGTGAGAATAGACGAACCATTGTAAGCCAAGTCCAACTGTTGTGAAAGGCATACCCATAATGTAACTTCCATGGCAGTTATGGAAGTTGTCTCTGAACCTTTCGTACTACTCAGCAATAGGAACGATTATCAAATAAGTAACTACTACCCACATGCTATATAAACGATCGCCAACAAGATGGTAGGTCATTTAGATTTTTCTAGCTTTTTTGGAATTACAAAGACTAACTTTGCCATCGGAGGATTCTTGGCCGGCTTCCACCGGTCTCCTTTGATTCTGTGTTTATTTTCTCAGGACTTACCACAAAATCATCAGCATCCGAGACTTTCAGCCCACTGGTATAACAGAGTTCATCACACAAGTCAAGAAATTCAATCCCATATAAAAATCAATTACCACAACATCAATTCACTTCAAAGTTCTAAAACTCATTTTATATATATATATTGCATAGTCCAACTTCAAGTTTAATAAACAACTACAAGCAATTAAACCTAACCTAATAACTCATTGAGGTAAAATATCAAATACTTGACATGCAACAAAGACAAACCCACAACTCAAGCAATTTTCATAGTTAGCACGATCAACTTTTCACATATATCAAAATTATTCCAAAGACATAAAGAAACTCTTCAAAAATCCATCTCAATCTTCCTCATGGATTAAAACCCATATGGTTGTCCAAGAAATACAACCCTCAAACCCACTAAGTTATTACCATAAACATCATAAAACAACAAAGCCCAAAGGATTTCATAGAAGAAAATGATAGAAAACTTAGATTTTTACCTCATCTATTGAATTAATCAAACTTAGAGGGATGGTCTTTAAAATGGGTATGCTAAAAGTGTTGGGCTAGGTGTTGAAGTCGACATTGGCAAGTGGCTAGGCTGGGTTGGCTGGTGGGTTGTATGTGTGTGTGTGTGTGTGTGTGAGAAAGCGAGAGAGAGAGAGAGAGAGAGAGTAGCATTTGAGAGAGAGAGAAAAGGAGAGATAGAAAGGGTTTTGTGTGAGGGAGATGTGAGTGGCTGAAAAAATTGAAGTGGGTGAAGTTTTAACTTTTAAGAGTGTGGGAAAAGTGAAACTTTATGTGGGAAAGGCAAAAAAAAAAAATTTGCTAAAATTTGAGCTCTACTGCGGCGGTTATGAAAGCATCACTAAAGGTTTAGGTAGAAACGTTGCTATAGAGTTTAAAAATAGCACACTTCAACGTCACTAGTGTTGCTAAATGTAATGAAGAATGGACATATAGCGGCATTTTAAAAAAACGTCACTATAGTTCATAAAAGTGCCGCTAAATGTTATATATTTTATATAGAGGATTAGATTGAGCTTTAAAAGGTTGTCATGGTCCAAAACGAGTAATGAAGGGCCCTATTTATAAAGGATTAGATTGAGCTTATCTTTTTTCTTTTTTCTTTTTCTTTTCTTTTTTTAAGGAAAGATATTGGGATTATCTAATGATGATAATTCATCGAATATGTTTATTCGTTTAGACCCTTTAAACCAAATTGTTAAACCTAATATATTAACCAAGTAATTACTTAGATTAATTATTCAGATCTAGGTTAAACACAAATAAATCATATCATGCAAAGTAGCGAAAAATAAATAACACCCCGATATAATGACCTAGGAAAATCAATTAAATGAATTGTTTTAAGGTAAAAACCTGGAAAGAATTTGACCTAACTATCCTCAAGATAAAACAAATCAACTATAAGAGAATCGAAGTTTTTACAATTAGATTTAACCCTAAATCTATTACTACCTCATGTAGTAACTTACTGATATGGCCATATGCAAGTTTCGAATCCACGGATTCCTTCTCTTCTTTGATTTACAGCAACACAAGCCACCTTGCTTGTGACTTTAAGATCCTACTTATCAGTGAGAAACCTAACACTATCAAAATGAGTAGAATGAGAAGAGGAAGACTCAGGGTTCCTATTGGCTCTAGTTTTGAACTTCAAACCAACCTTAGGAGCCATGACTAAGAATCAAAAACAAAGAAAACAAGAAAAGCCAAGGGCAGACTGCATTAAGAAGAGTTAGAGACAAGATAACATGCAATTTTGAAAAACTATATGATGTATGACAGTTAAACCCATATGATGCATGATCTAATGCTCCAAAACAATCTGATTTCATCACAATTTTGAAAATTTATAGAGGAAATTTAAGCATTTTAGAAAAATCCCCAATTTTGAAAAACCTAAATCTCAAAAATCCTTATATTGATCAATTGAACAACACAACAAGTATAAAACAAGATATAATCACTCAATCCATCAACAACCAAAGCCAATTTCACCTAATTTTGCCCAATTTAACAAAATTCCCAATTTTCTCAAGAACATTAAAACCCTAATTCAAAATTTTTAATCAACAACAAAAATTTTGAAATTAAAGCATGTGAATCATGTTGAAATGATGCATGAACAAAAACCCATGGTTCAGATTTGATCAAAAAAACCATAATCATCAAAAACCCCAATATTTTGAAAATGCGAAAATTTTTTAACAATGCATGATTATATGTAATTTGATGAAAAAGAAAGGTCAAAAGAGTCTTACCTTAAGTGTATGAAGAAAACCTTTGAAACTTTGACAAAGAAAATGACAAAAAAAAAAAATAAAATAAAATAAATTAGAGAGAAGGGATTGAGAAAGGAATCAGAGAGAAAGACAAAGAACTTTTGAAAAAGTTAGACCTAATTCCTATATGTTTTTAAAAATCGAAATCAGATCATTCGAGAGGAATTGAGCAAGAATCGAATTTCACATGAAAACAGGCTTCACTAATCGAACAGGAATCGGGAAGGAATCGAAGGAACCCGAGACTCTAAATTAAAAACTTGTTTTTCTTCTTCACATTTTGATCGATCAAAAAATAGACTCAATCAGTCGAATTTTAAAGAAACAGAAATTTTGAAAAATTCTGGAAAATTTGTTCTACAGAATCATTTGAAATACTGTTTTTATGATATGACATATATGTTCATGACTTCAAATGATTTTCAAAACCAACTTTTCAAAGAAGAAATAAAACGTTAACAAATTTCCTCAAACTTTTCTTTCCTCACTCCCCAAAATGCATTAAACACATCAAGTAGTTTAATTTTAGAAGGCCACAAAACTTAACACACAATTACATGTATCAAATTTAACAAAGTTTTGCTTGTGGTGTGTGCAACTAGTAAGTGTATGAGATACTCACAAGGTGATATGTAGACAGAAAATAAGCACAATTTCTATATTATTCATCACATAAGTTTGAAAGTGACTATTTCTAAAAGAGTTACATCATATAACTCCCACATCTCCTAGAAAACACGCTTGCAACCATGCATTTTTTTTTTCTACTTTTTCTTTTCTTTTGAAGCATATTCTACTTTATTTTTCTTTTTTCTTTTTGTTTCTTTAAACTAATATACAATAACACCTTAAGAATTTTGTTGTGCAAGTGCTACACCTTACCGAACACGGCTTTTATGATTTGCACACAAGTGTTCATGATTGGCGAATAATAGTGGTGAGATGGTTTTTTATATCTTTCTTCTAGCACTATAAGAAAAGAGTCTACTAGCGATGATAAAATGCCCTCGTAAAAATTCAAATATCGTCTCAAAAGGTTATTAGCGAGAGTATATGTCTCTCGAAGGCCGTCGTATTTGCTCTTGTCACTAAAAGAGATTTTGCAACCATACCTTCGCAAATAGATAATTTACGAGGGCAATCCACTTTCATTACTAAACAAATCCGCCCTCACAAATATATTATCAAACGATGAGAAAAGTTAACAACTTATTTTTAGCGAGAGGAAGAAGTCATTGTTAACAACTATTTGTGAGGATCTTTATACCCTCGCAATTAGTTATTTGCACTACAAAAAAACTGTACTATTACGATGGGCCAAAAATGCTGCTATAGGTCTTCAATTATATTAAAATGTTAGCCCTTCAGCATTGGTTTTTGCCCACCGCTATAGGTGATTTTTTTTTTCCCCCTCCTACGTTCTAAACTCACATATCTATTACAAATAACCTGTAATAATTTTAGTTCCACTAAAACAATACCACAAATGTAACTAGATAACACCACAAATGTCTCCAAACTAACATTATATTAACATAGAAATATATTATCAAATACATAACATTGTCTATAACCATCATCAAAGTTCCAAAGTATTTTAAAAAATCATTCAACACTTCTAAAAAATGCATTTGTTTAAATGTGGTTCTTTGTACACAAAAAGCCATCAAAAAATTATAGAATCTTCAATATTGTAGCACCATCATTAATAATTGTCACGTCTCCAATATCATCAACGAGCATCTGAAACCGTCAACTAGAAAGCAAAACAAAATTATATCCTTTGGAAAAACCACATAGTCCAAATAAACCGCCTGTAAACGAATGAAATTGTAATTAAAAAGAAAAAAAAATTGTGGTGCTTTGAAATCATAGATTGAAAAGTATAATTGTTACCATTCAAGCATTTTCTTAATGGTGATAGCTTGACCAAGTTGAGAGAATATCAAACATGGAAGTAAAAGTGGAAAAACCAACTGCATTACACAAATAGTGGGAACAATGAGTTATGGTGCTCAAATTTGCTGATAGGTAAATCTAAGTTGCAAAGTTAATAATAAGTGAGTATCAGCATGGTATATTCAACAACAGCAACAAGAAGCTTTAGTCTCAAAATTTTGGGGTCGACGAGTATTACCCCATTTAAAAGTTTCCTTCCACTAGCAGGCAAAATGTTGACATACTTGGAAGCCATAAGGGATCCCAAAAAGCACATTGTGAAGACCTTTGCTAGTCTAGCCTAATCACGAAAAATAAAATATTGTAAATGAACAACTTGAACACACAAAACTCATAATTTTATAATAACACAATCAAAGACTCAAACTAAGAAAATACAAAGGAAGAGATAGATTGCATTAGAACATAATGAAAAGGTAAAGAATCCCTATTCTCCACAAAACCCTAACATTTTGGTATTGGATAGAGGAAAACAGAGCATTTTTCCAAGTCCCTAAAATGGGCAGATGGAAAAGAAGACAACGAAAGGTCAAGGTTTATCTTTTTCAATTTTTTTAAAAATACATTAAAGTATTGCAAGCATATGTAACCAAGTGGAGAAAAAAATGAGCATCTTCAATTCTCTTAAGGCATATGTGTACGGTGGAATTCTTAAAACAAAGAACAAGAAGCAACAGGTTGAAAAAAAAAAGGAAAGAAAGAAGGAAGAAGACCACATCATGAAAAATAGAAGAAAAAGAAGAAACAATGGCACAAATGAGAAAGGAAGGACAATACCTTTCAGTTGGCCTTCACGTGGAGACAGCTCCAGACCTGCACAACTCAAAAACCCACTTGGTCAAAATGTTGTTTGGAGGAAAGGGGCATGACCCATAAGAGATTGTGAAAAAAAAAAAGAAAAAAGAAAAGAAAAAAGAAACCCATATCTTTAATCAGCCCGATATGTTGCCTCTATTTGTGGAAGTATCTAAAACTTGTATAGTTGACTACACCTCGCTTTTCTCGCACAATCATCACATAAATATCAGTAGAATGTGGGATGGCAAGAAAATATTTTTTTGTCATCATGTTAACAAGTTGTTGTTTTGAACAGTTGACACTAAATGTGGTGATGCAAACAATAAAGGTCCTCAAACAAAATTTTAAGAAATTTAGAAATAAAAGTAACTTTTAGCTTTGAACAAACTTGCAGGAAGTTGCTAAAGTTGGTAAAGGAATAGCAGGTAATTGGTGGCAGGGGTAAAATTGTGGGAATGTAATGTGAAAGAAATTCTTGACATTATGCAGTAAACATGGCTAAAAAAATAACATAATCCTAAAGTCTAAGGTATATGTGTAGCCAATGAACATAGAATCCAAAATAAAAAATCAAAATGACAAGAAAATATTAGTAAAATAAACCATTACATAATGAACTGAAGATATGCTTTAGCACCAAATATTACATACAGAGCTCATGGATAAGAGTCATGTTTAGATATGTTACTGGCTCCCTTGGCTACATGACCAAAGGAAATGGAAGACTGGCAACAGAAACAGGCCCAGTCATGATCTGATCCTCTAACTCACTACCCAATTGCATTGGATATCTTGGTATTTCATTATTTCCATCAACAGAGTTATCACCTTGTTGGTGCATGTTTGAAGTTAGATTTCATATGTTGCTAGGTTTAGGGACTTGTCTACATGGCTCAGTGAAGGTATCTCATGCATCTCAAATATACATCATTCCTCTTAAAACGTGTAGGTCTCACATGGTTGTGGGGTTCACACAATGCAACGAGTTGGATGCATATATTGTATGCATGAGATAATTATTGTTAAGGGGGGCTAAACAAAGTGAATGAATTATTTCACTAAAGAAAACAGAGGCACATAAATAAGTGATTAACTAGTTCTCCCTAATTTCTAAATTGTCCAAATTATCCACCATAAACTGTTTCATGATTTTGAGAGCACCTTATATATGATTTTTTTTTTTTTCCTAATGAAAAAACAGTAAGCAAATAGCCATTAAAAGAAACCAACCAATAGCATTACATCATGACCCTACACAAAGCATAGCTTTCTCTTATTATCAATTATGGAATAGAATAGAAGCACTTATTTGTAATTTCACTTTAAGGAATAATGACAACATGAAAACAAACCTCCTAACCTTTTCAACAAGTCACTTTTCATAAACCCAAATTCAACAATTCTAGCATCCACCACTTATCCACAAAAACAAATAAACAAAAAACCAAACTTTCACACCAGATTACTATAATTGGCATCAAATATCAAATTTAGCAATAACCCCATAGATCGCCAAGTACACAAAAACAAGCCCAAAGGCATAAAGGGTCTTTCCCTTCAACAACTCATAGCTCTTTTTCATAGCAGAAAACTCATAAATGGGTTCCAACATAGAAACCACGCTAGCCAAGTGCCATAGTGCAGTGATATAGACATGAACAAAAAGAAAGAGTACGAACAAACCATAACAAAATGCCACATAAACACAAAAATTAAAATATGCATCACAAAAATTAAATTACTTCACCAAATCCAAACCCAAATTTCACAAAAATCATTAAAAAAAATAAATAAATAAAATATCTACATATTACACCACAAAATCCAAACCCAAATTTTACAAAAATCAAAATTGAAAATTAAATAAATAACCTAATGTTAAGTATCCAAATCCAAACCCAAAATTTCACAATAACCAAAACAAAAAATCAAATAAATAACTTACCAAGCAAAATCAAAATGGGTATGAGTATGGGTATGGTGAGGAAAAATGAATGGGTATAGGGGTGGTAAGGGGAGAGAGGAAGAAAGGGAGAAAGGATCTTGTGGTGAGGGAGAGAGAGCCAATGGGTATGGGAGGAGAGGAGTCGATGGCTGGGCTCGGCCTCGTCGGCGCTGTCGCTCGGCTAGGCTGGGTTGGGCTCTGCTCGTCGGCGCTGGCGGTCTTCTGAGAGATAGAGAGAAAATGAACGAGTTTTGTGAGTAAAAACTTTGTGTGAGAAATGAAACTTTTGTGTGGGTAATGAAAATGTAAGTGGGAAAATTTTTTTGGAGAATTTTGTGCGGGAAAGGAAAAAAAATTTGGGAGGAAATTTTCTTCCTAACACCTCTATTATTTATATTTTCATTTTCGCCACTCAACTACCCCACTCCTCATATCTATATCTTGAGCAGTGAACTATTAATAGCATTTGGTTAAGTTTGCAACATCACTACACTCATGTGAAGTACTGAAGTTTAATGGAGTGCTTATTTAACTTTTTTGAAATTTTTTACTATCTGTCAAATTAATAACATGTTGTGCACCACAAATACTATTATTATTAAATTATTATTTATTAAATAAATCAACTAAAAAAAACTATCTTTTGAGTATTTATTAAATAGATAAACTATTTATTATTATTAAAATGAGCTAACATTTTAAGTTTTTAACTAAAGTTTATCATATTAATTAAGATATAGACTTATAATTGTAAATATTTTCAATAAATTATATGGATTTTGACTAATGAACTTATAAATAAGTAAACAAATAGTTATACATTTATTTTTATATATAAGTATATAAAATAAGCAGTAATCCCGAAACAGTACACCGATATTAACTGGTACCAAAATATTTCATTTATTTGACCAAACCAAAACAGTCTCCGGTACAGTATTAATTCCCTTGTTTTTGGTCCCTAAAATGAAAAATGCGTTCTATTTTAGTTCTTACTATCATCTCACTGATGAAAATTGTTTACATGACAAACGGAGTGTATTGTTTGCATACTAATGCTGACATGACCATTAAAAAAATAGTCTTGAAACCATTGGACTTTGTAAAATTCATATTCAAATCTTGATCAATAAGATTGAAGAGTATGGTGACATACTGGTGTTGATGAAATTTGAGACCAATTGGATAGTCAGATTGAGTAAACATAACTATACAAGTACACAGCACATGTCCATCATGCACCATATTTAGATTTGAAATTTAACCGTTAGATTTGAAAAGTATAATGAAAGGTTAATTCTAGTAAATTATAGTCACAATCAAATGATTGGATTTAGAGAAATGCGTGGTCAAAATTGGTTAAACCCGATCAAACTTAATAGATAGTCCCAATATCAATAGACTTGGTGAAATTTATATTCAAATCTTGATCATTAGGATAGAAGAGTATAGTGACATATTGATGTTGGTGAAATTTGAGACCAATTGGATGGTCAAATTGAGAGAATATATATAGCCGTATAGGTACACAACACATGTCTATCACGTGTCATACTTAGATTTGAAATCTAACCATTGGATTTGAAATCTAACCACCCAGTAACTTATTATTGAATTCATATTTTGGAAATCCAATCGTTGGATTACATTTTCTATATGTTCTTAACATGCATGCTAATTTTCATGCCGATCGGATGTAATTTACCATTTTTTCTATAAACTCATTTTTTATACATTATTTTAAACTACAAAAACTTGAATTTAGATAATTGATTGATGACATCCCTATTAATCTTTGATTCCCTTCAAATTTTGTAACCATGAAAAATGTTTGAAAATAATTTAATCTAATGGTAGATTTGTTAAAATTCACATCGAATTAAGAAATATAGGGTTGGATTTAAGTTACACCTGACGTAACTCTAAAAAATGTTACACCACCCAATAACTTATTATTGAATTTATATTTTGAAAATCCAACCATTTGATTACATGTTCTATATGGTCCTAACATGCATGCCAATTTTCATGCCAATCGGATGTAATTTACCATTTGATCTACAAACTCATATTTTATGCATTATTTTAAACTACTAAAACTTGAATCTAGACAATTAATCGATAACATGGCTATTAATCTTTGATTATTTAGAAATTTTATAAGCATGAAAAATATATGAAGATAATGTAATCTAACAGTAGATTTGTCAAAATTCACATCGAATTAAGAAATATAGGGTTGGGTTCAAGTTACACTTAACATAACTCTAAAAACTGTTACACCACCCAATAACTTATTATTGAATTCATATTTTGGAAATCTAACCGTTGGATTACATGTTCTATATGGTCTTAACTTGCATGCCAATTTTCAAGCCAATCAGATGTAATTTACCATTTGATTTACAAACTCATCTTGTATGTATTATTTAAAACTACAAAAACTTGAATTTAAACAATTGATTGATAACATGACTATTAATCTTTGATTACCTTAAAATTTTGTAAGCATGAAAAATATATGAAGATAATGTAATCTCACGGTAGATTTGTCAAAATTGACATCGATATAGGATTGGGTTTAAGTTAAACCTGACGTAATTCTAAAAAATGTTACACTACCCAATAACTTATTATTGAATTCATATTTTGAATATCCAACTATTGGATTACATGCTATATATGTTCTTAACATGCATGCTAATTTTCATGCCAATCGAATGTAATTTACCATTTGATCTATAAACTCATCTTTTATGTATTATTTTAAACTACAAAAGTTTGGATTTAAACAACTAATTGATGACATGGCAATTAATATTTGATCACTTTGAAATTTTATAAGCATGAAAAATGCATGAAGATAATGTAATCTAACATTAGATTTGTCAAAATTCACATCGAATTAAGAAATATAGAGTTGGGTTCAAATTACAAGTGATGTAACTCTAAAAAATGTTACATCACCCATTAACTTATTATTGAATGCATATTTTGAAAATCCAACCATTGGATTACATGTTCTATATATTCTTAACATGCATGCCAATTTTCATGCCAATTGGATGTAATTTACCATTTAATTTATAAACTTATCTTTTATGTATTATTTTAATGGGAATACATTTTTATTCACTTGAGAGAGAGAGAGAGAGAGAGAGTACAAAAAGCTGAAATTCTTGAATTTTAGGCTACCATTTTGAAGTTGAAAGTGCTATCATTTTTTTATGGGTAAAATTGTTTAGAAAATAAGGACATGCCTTTTTATATATAAGATGTATATAAAAGGCTTTTTTTTTTTTTTAGACTATAAACAAAAGGTTCATCTAAAGAATACAAAGTGCTATATGTTTATATGTTTTTTTTTTTTTCTTTGAATTTTAGAATAACTTTAATCTCAAAAAAAAAAATTAATATTTTAATGATTTTTTGCGAAGGTCAATCGTGGCCCTCGCAAATAATTTAGTGTTAGTAAGATTATATTGTTAACCCACACAGAAAATAAACTTTTTGCAAGAGATTTTTATTGTCCCTTGGAAATAATTTGGTGGGAACATTTGCCTCCAAATTTTTTGATATTTTAATGATTATCTATGAAGGTTGATCCTAGTCTTCGCAAATAATTTAGTATTAGTGATAGCCTTTTTTTTTTACCGTCACAAATAATACACTTTTTGCGAGAGATTTTTAATTCTCCCTCGCAAAAAATATGGAGGGAAAATTTCCCTCCAAAATATTAGTATTTGTGACGGCTATAACACATAATTGCAACAGCTTTTCTTGTTGGTCACAAATATTTCATATTTTACCAAGTATTTGCGAGGGCTTTATTTTGCCATTGCAAATAAGATTTTTTGAGAGGGCTTTTTAGGTTCGTCAAAAATTCTTGGTCGCTAATAGGCATTTTTTTTTTTATAGTGAAGGATTTTTAAGTCCTTACAATCAAAAGAATGTGACTTCAAAATCAAGAACATGTGATTAAAAATCATAAACAACTCACAAAATATAAGCACTACATAGCACAAACTAACAAAGTGCAAAAAACAAAACTCATCAAAGCTAAACAAAGTACACAGACATGAACTGTAAATTTCATAGGCCAACCTCAATGCAATGTATGAATGCTAAGCAGATGCAAACCTTAAAAAAAAAAAAAAAAAAAAAAAACTGGTTACAAGAGATAGAATGAATTAACACAAGGATCATGTTAGAAAGACTCACTAAGACTGAGTCTTTTGCATCCAGACTTTTTTAGATGCAAACTTGGAGTTGCAATGTATGAATGCTAAGCAAATGCAAACCTAAAAAAAAAAAAAAAACTGGTTAAAAGAGATAGAATGAATTAACACAAGGATCATGTTAGAAAGACTCACTAAGACTGAGTCTTTTGCATCTAGACTCTTTTAGATGTAAACTTGGAGTTGAAATTTCTATTAGAGTTTACCTTAATTTCAGCTCCAGTATTGGTATAAAGGTTAATAACCTTTACCAACTCATGAATAAGTGCCACAAGATCTTGTGCTTTTGGCACAAGCACTTGTGGTTTGGAAGCTTGCTTTATAGCTTGCAACTTAAAGCAATTTGGCCTAGTATGTCCAGCTCCACCACAAAAATGACAAAACCACTAAGGTTTGTGATTTTTCTTGCTTCCAGATTGATTGGGTTTCTTAGGTTTATACTTACTCAGATCTACCCTAGTTCTTCTAGAAGTTGGAACTCCATCCTTATGTACCTTGATTCAGAATGGGTTGTATGAACAACAAAAGTTGATGTAGCAGGTACAAACTTAGGGGTATTCAGCACAGAGGTAGATCCATTCTCAATAAACCCTAAACTTGTCTTATCAGATTCAGACTTTTGAACATGTAACATCTCATCTAGTTTAGAGGTAGAAGTTCTATCTATTTGTTCTCTAGCAACAGATAATTCTAATTCTAAACTTTTAACCTTTTCAAGCAAGGACATGTTCTCAATTTTAACAGAGTTCAAGAGTTCATTAGCATCAAAAAACTTTAGCAGAAAATTCTTCTTTTCTTGTTCTAGAATATTTATCTTTTTCAACCCTGATTCAACACTCATAGCATCTTTAATTGCTATCTTGCAAAGCTTGTTGTAAGCTTCTTGCAAATCTGCATTCTCAAAGAGTTCCCCATCAGAAGAGTTTTCATTAGCAGCCTCAATTTCACTTACTACAGCAGTAGCAGTATAAGCCACGAAGTTTCCTTCTTGATCATTTTCAGACTCATGATCAGAAACTTCATCATCACTCAAATTAACAACCATAGCTTTACCTTTGGATCTCAAGAGAGTTGGACACTCAGATTTTAGATGACCATAACCCTGACAACCATAACATTGTTGTCCTAAAGAACTATTAGAAGATTCACCTACTTTATCTTTTGATTTTTCAACATTATTGTTTTTGGCAGTGTCATTCTTCTTAACATTCTTAGTATCAACATTGTTTCTATTTCTTGCCCTTCTATTATTATTTCTCAAAAAATTTCTAAAGTTCTTGGCAAGATAAGCAATCTTAGTAGAAGAAAGTTCATCATCAAATCCACAATCATCAACAAATTTGAAGGCCATAGATTTGGATTTACAAGATTTTGGTAAGTCAAATTCATAAGACTGAAGAGATCCTATATGTTTATCTACAAGAATAGAGTCAACAACTTTACTTTCAATTATGGCAGTAATTTTAGGTCTAAAATTCTCAGTTAATGATCTAAGAATTTTCCTAACAATTTTAGGTTGATCATAAACTTTACCCAAATTAAAAGCAGAATTGACAATATCATTCAACTTAGCATAGAATTCATCAAAAGATTCATCATCAGATATTCTAATACTTTCAAATTTAGAGGTCAACTACTGTAATTTATTGATCTTTACTACCTTAGCGCCTTCATGCACTATTTGTAAGATGTTCCATGTAGTGTGAGCAATCTCCACATTTGAGATTCTCATAAATTCTTTCATAGAAATAGCATTGAATATCGCATTCATAGCTTTACTGTTAAAGCTTACTGCTTCTTTTTGGGCAGTAATCCATTCACCAATAGCAATGGTTGGTCTTTCCCAACCGTTCTCAACAGACAGCCACACTCTCTTATCAATAGATTTCAAGAAGGCTTTCATCTTAACCTTCCAGTAAGTATAGTTATTTCCATCAGAGTGTGGGGGAATCATAAGAGAGTAACCATGTTCCATGAAAACAGGGTCAAGAATCAACTCTAGGTTAAGAAACCTAAAAACAAGAGCTAACTCGCTCTGATACCACTTGTTTGTTCGTTTAGACCCCTTAAACCAATTTTTTTAACCTAATATATTAACCAAGTGATTACTTAGATTAATTATTAAAATCTAGGTTAAACACAAATAAATCATATCATGCAAAGAAGCGGAAAATAAATAACACCCTGATATGAGAATTGCTGAGCAAGCTCCGAATCTAAGAGAATCGAAGTTTTTACAATCAGATTTAACCCTAAATCTATTGCTATCTCATGTAGTAACTTACTAATACGACCACGTACAAGCTCCAAATCCACGGATTCCTTCTCTTCTTGGATTTATAGCAACACAAGCCACCTTCCTTATGACTTTGAGATCTCACTCAAAAGTTTCAGATCACCATCAGTAATGATCTTGATGTAGCAACTATGTTCTACCAAACGCTTAATTGTAGTTTTTGCTCTGGTAGATTCTTGTGTAATTAGAAGATACAAAACCTCTCAAATCTCACAAAGAGTAACACAGAAGTCTTTTTCAACAGCATCAAAATGTGGCTAGGTTCCCTTTTATATATGGAGAAGTTTAGATGAAACCCTAAACTTTTTCGCGGGCTTAGGCTTGTTTAAAAGTCTGCAGAAAAAGCTGTGCCTGCGATTTTCGATCAATCAAGCCTAATTCTTGATCGGTCGAGCAAGGCAGAATTACACTCTCTTTTTCTGAACTCAGATGGACTTGAAACTTAAAAAACCCACTTTTAAGCATTGCCTAAAACCTAGAATAGACATGTTTTGTTCTCGGTTTGCCAATATAATACAAATGTGATCCTAAATATTTTGACCTAAATCTTTAGAACCTAACAGGATAAACTTAGATATATAATGAATATAAATCTTTTGTTCCATTTTTTATGCTCCATTAATCACAATTGCCTTTCTAAAATTTGAAACCTAATTTAATTAAAAAAAAAAATGGTATAACTACAATATTTTCACATCACTTTTATAATAAATCTTAAGTGATAGATTATTACTGTGCATGCCTAAAATGAGGCTATTGGGCCCAACCTCCCTTGGGCTCACAACTTATTTGTAGTGGGTTTGGAATTTCCTACTGTGAGTTGTTCTCGGCACAGAGAACCAATGAGATCACTTTTCTCTCTTTCTCTCCCTCTCTCTCTCTCTCTCTCTTTGCAATGCTTTTCCTTTTCCTCTGTTATCTATCTCTTTCTCCGTTTTTCCAACCCCTTTTCTTCCTTCAACTTCTCATATTTATAGCTCTAACTTAGTGGAAAGGCTATGATTACTTCCCTAGGTAGTGCAATGAGCAATCCAATATTATTAATCAAAAGTGGGTGGTCAGGTGGGAGTGGAATGCGATGAGGGTGGCCTTGGAACTTGGTTCCCATTTCCGCAGATATGATCGGCGAAGATGTTTCCAAAAGCACTACCGGATATGCAAGGGACGGTGTGTCTCGAAGCCATTTACTTTAATGTTTGGGAAAGAATTGCCAAGCAAGGATGAGGTGGTGAAACTTGGGCCCGCAATTTGTGCGGGTCTGGGCTAGGCTTTTGGGCACACAGAGAGAGACTGGGCTTATGGGCCGCGTCTTTATACCAGAGCCCCAGGCCCAAATATGCTCAGGTACAAGCGGTACCGTATAGTTACTGACTATTATTAGTAGACAAAAGAGTAAATTTTAATAGTAAGTTCAAATTAACAACTTACTACTTAGATGTGTTGTGAAAATTTTGTGAATGTAGAATTGATTAATTATCCGCAGTTTGCTGGAAGACACGTACTGGATCTAAAGTATGTTGATGCATGTTAAGTTGAGAGTATCTAAAACAATCATGCAAAGTTCAAAACATTGAGACATGAAGAAGACTTCTATTTAACTAATGATCATCCCCACATAGTAAGTCATCCAAATAACTGGATGTCTCCGATCTAGAGAGATTCAGCCAAGTTCTACTCCGGGAACTGGCGACTGAACCCGTGAACTAAGCGTCGCGATCCTTTTTGTCCTATCAATGTGCGAGGCTCGATGCTAAGTTCATGGGGATCTCCCACCTTACTATTTTAAAATTTAATCAAGTAGTGATGGAAAAAGATAATGTGTTTGATTATGCATGGCAACTATTCATTGATTTAAATTCATAGTGTATGTTAATGAAGTATCTAAGATTGATTTTACCATGAGTGACCTTCTACTTAAACCAATAAAATGGTGCCTCGTACGATGCACACGACCTATAAATATAAAGTCATTGTTCCTATTTGATAATTTTACTTATAAAATTTAACTCGAAAAATGGAGGTATCTGATCTACAAAACTAAATCCAAGTAGGCTTGTGGTCCAAAAGATTAAAAAAAAAAAAATTGAGAGGGGGTGGAGTTTGAGAAAGGGATGTGCAAGTATTGTCTAATGTATAATGTGGGAGAGAGAAGAGGGAATCCATGTGTGAGGACTGAGTTATACGAAATATGTACAGGAAGATTTGCCAGCTTGCTCTCATTTATTTTATGTAGCTTGGAGATGTCGCTATTTGACAACTTTGGATTTATGCTAATAAGATAAACCACCCAATTCATAATACAAGGGGGTTAGAGGTTGGAAATCTTGCCCTCCATCAAACCTAAGCAGCTCTCTCTCTCTCTCTCTCTCTCTCTCTCTCTCTCTCTCTCTCATATGTTTCAAACCGAATAAAAATCATCTATCCACATTGAGTGTTTCATATTATCCTCCACCAATTACACCATGAATATTGCAAGTCCATATTCCCTCCGACAAAAAATATAAATAAAGAAAAAATAAAATTTTCCACCAATCAGCTAGCTTATTTCCTTCAAATGATCAAATAAATAGTTAATTCAATCAATAGTCACTTGATCCTCAATTGTGTCAATTATCCTTTTTTTATTTTTGTCTTTACTATTTATTAAGATTAAGAGACTGCTCTAAAGGGGAAGAACGAAGTTATTTTGTTGTGAGTGCATGGATTTCAATTAATTTAATTAGTAAAATTTATTGTTATTGAATAAAAAAATTAGACTAAAATCTGACCTATATAAAAAGGAAATTCGCCATCATGGGATGAATATCAAAAATTCAAATCATATGGTATCATAAATCAAAGGTTGTCCAGCTGTGAAGATGAAGGAGGTTGCAGCTATTAATGTTGATTTTCTTTCAAAAGTTGATGGCTTAACTTACTTCCACAGTTATATAAAAAGAATAGGCGTAATACTCACAATCATTAGCCTTAAGATATAACAATTTATTGGGTATTCTATTTATTTTAGAAATGCCTACCCTATATTCCCTCCAGTTGTTTTCTAACAAAATGTGTTATAATTAAGCTTCAGCATTTGACCCCATTACTCATATTTCTCCAATGGCAATAGTACTTCTGGACCCACCATCACCGTTAGTGGCATGTCACTTCGTCAACTAGCTAGGACAAGTTACTGATATTTTATGAAAAATTAACGAACTGCTCTTGAACTCTTTTATTGAATATTGGCTTATTAGTTGGACAATTAAATTAGGTTTAAAGTCAAAGGAATAATAACTTAATTGTTAGGCTAACACTCTTGTCAATCATTGAAATGGAACTGACCTTAAATCATTTTTACAATATTAACCAACGAAATTAAAGGAGCAATTAAGGTTTCATTTTTGACAAATCATGAATGGAATCATTTCATGTCATTGTCGTTTTCTACAGGAATAAGGATATATATTTATTCATTCAGCCAAAAAAGAAAAGGATATATATTTATTCTTTAGAATAAAGGCAAAATTATCATTCTTTACCAAAAATGCGTAAATTTTGATTCAACCCACTTCTTCTTTTTTTGAAATATTATACATAATTTCATATGCCAGCTATAAAATGGGGTGAAAGAAACAAGAAGTATAAAATCACATGGGACAGTACTAGTGGCTTTTATTACAACTATTCTGTGCTTAACGCCTTCTTATCAATGATTATTGATCAAGCACAACACAAAATTTTTGCTTAAACTTTATTTCAGGACCCAATGGTTTTAATCATAATGAGGCAAAGAAGAAAGAAATTAACACAAACCATCTCACAGATACAACAAAACACATATAAATTCAACTCAATTTGGGCTACTATATTAAGAGTCCCCCCAATTATTTTCTTCTCATGCTCAAGGAAATAAATTTGTAGGAAGAGAAAAAAAGAAACATATTTACTTACAACTTTTGGAGGGTGTGTAAAATACAATTTCATTTTTAGTACAAAGATTTCTCTCTCCGTCATAAATTTTTTTCTCGAGAAGCAAATGGATTCATGACCTCATGAATTGTGGAATCCCGATCTGCCATTATTATACACAGACCGAAACACACAAAAAAAGGCAAACAAAGTAATTAAAACTTATCCACAAAACCAATAACCCCACGTACATTAATCAAAACCGGCCCCATTGCATGATTGAACCCACTTTGGTTATCGCTGGAAAAAAAGAATTTTTAGTGTTAAAGACTAATAGTCTTCTGAGATGCTCTCAAGATGAGGTCTCCATACTCCAACTCTGCCATTTCTACGATCTCTACGTGAGGATTTCTTTTCCGATATGACATTCTCTAGGTAACGATCACAGTCTTCTGAGACATCATTGTTGGTTTGACACTTTTTGCTCTTCTTGGAGGACTTGTTGCCACTCTTTTTCTTTTCTGGAAAAGAAGATGAAGGGATCAAGAAGTAAATGCTTCCTCTCTTGAGCTCAGACTCCGGTGAGAGTATCAAGATTTTGCGTACAACGCCTTGAGAGCATGGTTTGCTTAGGACATGATTTGGGTTTGCCTTAAGGATCTCACCAGCAGTGATTGGACCTGTAAGCTCTTCTACGTAGCCATTCAAATGGACTATGCGGATCAAGTCAAGAGCTCCACAAGGAAGAACACAAGCCAAGCAACACCTTAGACTGTTACCCATGACTATGGATTAATTTTCTCTTTGTGTGTGTGTGTGCGCGAAACTGATCGAATTGGGAAAACTCTTTGTGATTGTGAGTTGGGATTCTATCTTTTTCTTCTTTCTTGGTATGATGAAAATGAAATATGAATGTGACCAAAGGGTGGACAATGTGTTATATATATATAGGAACAACCGTACTCATACGAACACAAAGTAGAATGTAGTATATTATTATAATGGATTGCAAAATGACCAAAGTATCCTATGAGTGATTTTCAAAATATTGGATTTGGTCTAAATATGATGCCCTTCCTTCTAAGTGTAATCTAATTAACTTAAGCCGCCTCGTAATGCTATATGACTGCAATTGTAAATAATCTTTAAGACTAGTGGGTTTATTTTATTATTTAATTTTACTTCAAATATAATATTATATACATGGAAATGAAATTAATTTCCCACATGACATGCATCATGGAAGCTTATAGTCTATAGAGGCGGACTATGTTGTTTACTTTTTGACACATTTCTAGGAAAGGAGTTATTTATGTCACATTTTTGTTATGGTATCTCAATTCATATTGCATTTTAATTCACATGACATGCATGGCAGCTTCTAGTCTATATATAAAGGCGGACTTTATTGTTTACTTGTTGACACATTTCTAGGAAAGGAGTTATTTATGTCACATTTTTGTTATGGTGTCTCAATTCATTTTACATGCATGTTCATAGTACAAGATAATTTACCCAAAAAATAATAATAATACGAGATAGGGTAATAAATTGCTAGCACTAGTCGAATTATGAAGAGCGTAGCCTAGCTTGTAGCCTTATTATTAATTAGTGATTATTGTAGCCTAATGATTTTCTAATTATGATATGGAGAAGGTTTGGAAACTTTCGAGATCTTTATCAAAAAAACAACCCAAAAAAAAAAAAAAACTTTCAAGATGGGGTTAGGGACTTGGGAGTGCTTATCGTACATTATTTACCAGTTTTATTTTATTCCTCGATTTCTTATTTCAAGTAATCAACCGAGAGTTATTTTTTTAAAAACACAAAAAACAACACACCATTTCCTATACACTGACACCTTGATTTATTATAATATGCATCCAAGGGTTGCCAATGGAACTGAATTGTAAGGATTAAACAAGTATCACAAACTTGTAGTGAAGGAAGACAGCATCACAAACGGACAATTGAACTCGAGCCTTATATTCACCAAAACGTAAAATAAACTCCAGCCTGTTGCACTGAAATTAAATAATACTAATAACAAACAAAAGAATACCAGGGTAAATCTATTCTTTTAATATTCAATGTCATCGGTATTGGCGCAATATCTTCAGTTGACAATAAACTATTTGTAAATGGTAGAATGAAACTGCTACCGTAAGAAATTGGGTCCTAAGCAATGGATGAAGGACCCATATTCAAACCTTAGTTACTAAAAAAATATAAAATAAAATAGGAGAACCAAGTTAAGGACAAAGTTTGACAACAAATTTAAGTGTAGTCTAAGGTTATAATTCTATTCAATAATTTTTTTTTATTGAATGTGAATTTTAATAAATCTACTATTAAATTACATATTCTTCTTATGTCTTCTGTATTAATAAAAATTTCAGAAGATTAAATATCAATAGTTATGTCATCAATCAAATGTTTAAATTTCCAAATTTTGTAATTTAAAATTATACATAAAAACTAAGCTTATAGATTGAATAGTAAATAATATTTTATTGGCATAAAATTTGATATGTGTGTTAAGAACATAAAAAATATTCAATCCAAACTGTTAAATCTTCAAAGTATATAAGCATATTAATTTTATTAATAGGAGTTGTAGTCATATTAACCAAATTTGTAACCAAACTTTATTCCCACGTAAAAATGCATGCTAATAATAACAAGTCTTTTTTTTTCTTTTCCTCTCTACTAAATAACAATCCCACATGGAAAAATACATAATTATTCAATATCTCAAGAGTACAACTTTTTTTTCTCTATGCTAAATAACAATCATGCGTGGAAATAAGTAACTATTCAATATGCAATACTCAAAAATATAAGGGTATGTTTGGTAACTGTTTTTTCTCTTTACTTTTTGTTTCCAAAAAAGATTTTTTAATTTTGAGACTAAAAAACTTGTTTAGCAACCCAAAATGGATAGTAAACAAAAATTATTCTCAAAACTTAATTTGTAAAGGAAACTGAAAACGTACGAAAAGCTACTTTCAATTTCTAATTTTCAAAATTCAATAAAAATATGCATTTAATTTAATGAATCTATCTCATTTAATGAGTTAGCATTAGAGTTCAAATCCTAGTAGAAACATATTTTAGTATTTTCTATTTTTTTCTTTAAAAAACTATTTTTTTATTTCAACTAACCAAAAAAATTTTTAATTTCAAAAATACAAGAAAATTGTTTTTTTTTTATTTATATTCCCAAAAACAAGTTTTTGAAAATAGAAAACAAAAACTGTTACCAAACATAATTTAGGTAATAATTTAGTTTTCAAAACTCAAAAGTACAACAATATGAAATTTCTAATTCTCGCATATTCTGTGTCACTAATAAAATTCATGATATGATCGACCAAAATAATGCCATTGCCTCATCATGCTAAAAGTGTTTTTTAATTTAATTAGTTCCTCTTAAATAGGAGATCTGGAGTTTAATCTCCGCCTACACTAATTAAAAACTTATTGGTGTTTTGATCTGATAATAAAGAGTTATCATTAGAAGCGGATGCCATAAGTTGAAACTCTCCCAAAAATACTATTAAATATACATATTTTTTTCTTTAAAAAAAAAGTTCCTCTTAATATCTCCAAATGAAACATCCAAATTCAAATTCATCATCCCAATTTAAAAATAAAATTAGCTTTTACCGCCTTGTGTAAAGATAGTTTTTTGTGGTTTCAGTATTTGATAGCATTAAAAAAAAAGTAAAAAAAAAAAAAAAAAAACTATTTTTGGTCAACATAAAAAGTAAGGCTTATTTTTGGAGATTTTTTTCACTAAATATTTTTTTTTAAAACAACTCTAGCTATCTCACACTCACAGTAAGCTAAATAAGGAAAATTATGAGATTATTTTTCAACTCATTTAGAGTTACTACCAAATATAGAAAAATGTGGTAGTTTTATAGAAAATACTTTTAGAAAAATGACTCATTTTCTAAAAGACATTATCATTCAAACAAATATAGCCTTAAAAAAATTACTTCATCATTATTCACAGTATTGGAAGAGTGGAACCAATTGACGGCAAGGCTATCTTTGGCAAAGCATGGAAAATTAAGCATTGATCAATAAATAGAGCATTCTATAAAAAATAAAAATAAAAATAAAAATACTAAATAAAGTGCTAACAATAATTTAATCAATCTTAGGCTTTTAATGTGCTTTTCACAACATGACCCCATGTCAAGTCATCGCGAATATAGGCATCGCCGCATCGTAAAACAGGAATACTTTTAAAAGTTTGGATTACTTTAATTTGAAGTAAATAAATATAAAAAAATAAAAAATAAAAAATAAAAAAATCTGGCTTGGATTGAAAATAATTGATTAGGTACGGAATGGAAATTGTAGAGTACAAGACTACATGTGGAAGTTTTATTTCTATTCATTATATCTCGCCCGCAGTGAGTCCATCCATTATCCATGGCTCAAAGTAACATCTCATACGACCCATCTGGCATGCCTGATTTTTTTTTTTTTTCAAAAAAAAAAAAGTTTGCGTTCTTTTATCTAACAAAACAAGTTAAGTGATTCTCAAAAAAACAAAGACAAAACCAATTAAGTTTAATCCCAAGTTTAGATTTAACTATTAAACGAAATAAAATTAAACATAACCAGTCGCTAACCCGTGCAATGCACGAGAATAGCTACAGGATGAGTTTTAAGGGAGAAAAAGAAAAAAAAAAAAAAAACCATTATTTTTTAGTTGGAGTGTAAAAAAAAATGTATGAAATTAAAAAAAAAAATGATATTGAAAGAAATAGCATACAGTTTTATTAGAAACAAACTAAATATTAGAGGTAAAACGTCGCGTATTGAAGAGTGAAAATTTGTCTATTGAACGAAAAATTGTCTATTGACCGAAAATGTACCTATTAAAGAGTGATTATTTTTTGGGTATTGTGCGCACCGAAAATGGAGATGATGGGATTGGGCTCTTTCGGACTCATAACTTACTTGTATGGTAGGTTTGGGTTTCCTACACTGGGTTATCCTCAGTGTGAAGACTCAATGAGATCACTTTTCTCTTCTCTATTGCCCTAACCACCTTTCTGCTACCTTCCCTCTCTCTCTTATCTTCTTGCTCTGATGTAAACTTTTCCAACCCCCCTTCTCCCCAAGCTTCTCACATTTATAGTTCTAAATTAGTGGTGAGATTCTGATTACTCTCTAATTTAGTGCGGTGGGCGGTCCAGTGTTATTGAACATAAGTGGGTGGTTAGGTGAGAGTGGGAAACGGTGAACGTGGCCTTGGAACTTGGTTCCCCCATCCGCAGATATGCTCGGCGGAGGTGCGCCGAAAGGAATCGCCGGGCATACCCTGCACGTTATGCACGGCTGCCGGTCGCAATAGTGCCCAGTAAGGATCTACCGAGTGAAAGCAGGAGGCGACCCTTGGACCAGTGTTCTGTAGAGTTTCAGGATGGGCTTGCAGAGAGAGAGAATAGGTGTATGGGCCGTATCTTCTCATGAGAATAAATGGCCCAAGTGGGACTGGGTACGAGTGTCGTACATTAGCCCCTCCCTTGATTCATGCCGGTCCTTAGCGAGAATCAAGGAGTCAAACAGCGTGTGATGCTCAGGAGGTCCGAAGGGGTATTGTCTAGGGCACTCCAGCGGTTCCATTAATGCGCTCCTAAAAAGGCGCACAGGATTCGGCCGTTTGGTTCGCCCCTCATAATTACCTGACGCTTCACGAACCGAGGTGGCGCAGACACCAGTTTGGCGTTGGAACCTGTGAAGTCTACCAATTAATCCTCATAATTGCTGATCATCCGTCATTAATTCTTCTCAGGACCTCTATAAAAGGCCCGTTTCAAATCACTCACCTACTCTTTATGCTCTCTTCTTCTGAGACCCACTCTCTACCGTACATTCATCTGTGCACTCATCCTCCAGCCCAAATCCTATTTTCATCTTAGAGCCCAAAGTAAGTTCTTTACCCTCTCCTTTTTACTTCCGCATCTTTGTTCATATTTCTTTTAGTGTTTAGGATGGGATACTCCTACCTTCTAGATGCAGACGCAGCCTTAGCCACCTTTAGGCAAGCCTTTGATATCCCCAACGATGTGGAAGTGGTGTACTGTCCTAAGAGTGACATCCCTCTTCATAGGGGGGAAAACACTGCCTTTTTCCCCTTGATGGCAGTTTTGGAGGGTGGGTTAAGGTTCCCAGTAGACCCTCTTTTAATAAACACCCTTAGGTATTATGGGTTGTGCCCCGACCAACTTCCTCCTAATTTTTACCGGGTAGTGAGTTGCGTGAGTCGGTTGAACTAGATGTACGGTTTACAATTGGATCAACATGATATAAACCACATGTATAGTTTGTGTGGTAGTAAGAAAACAAATTATTATTTGAAAGCAAGAGATATAAGGGTACGGCTGATCTCCTGCCTACCCAACTCAAATAGAAACTCTGCCGGAGAGTTCGTACGGGTGCGCAGCAACTGGTTTGCCGGTGAATTTCCTTGCCCCCTTACCAAGCGCGAAGTGGGTTCGTTCTGATCACTAACCTGCTTTCCTTTTTTTTTTTTTTTTTTTTTTTTTTAATTTCATGCATGAACGTACATCTATATCGTGTTCTGACCAATTTACTCACTCTGACGCTTATCCGTGTGTTTCATTTTAGACGGTAGAGTGTTTGTCCCGGACGTTAGAGTCGCACATGTGCGGGATCTGAACTTCATGCTCAGGTCTGAAATTTTTGTTCATTCGGACGGTTAGCTCCGTGCATCCCACATAATCCTCAGTGTCAATCCCGTGTATTCCACTCGGCAGGCATTCAGCCAAGCCCTGCTAGTAGATAGCCCGCTATTGTCTTACATAGATGTTCGGCACGCCAATTTCCTCCCCACGAAGTTTACAGTAGGTGAGGCTCGTGATCAGGGTCCTTGGTGTATTTGCTTTGATGAGCTCCAGCTAGTACAGGACGAGTCAGCCGAGTGAGTGGCCCGAGCTCGCCGAGAACGAGCCCATGAGCAAATTCAGCAAGAAGCCCCTGCTCAGCCGAAAGGTCCCATCGACCAAGGAGCCTCAGCCCCAGAAATCGAAGAGGCAGTTGCAAAATCTCCCGACCACTCGAAAACCGATCACAACCAATCAACGGCGATAGTGACTTGGAAGACGATGACGATAAGCCGTTTCATCCCCGGAGCCAGACCTGCCGCACAGCAGCCACAGCAGTAGGTTCGCGGCCACACCCCTCCTCCTCCCACAGCCCCCAGTTGGCAAAGGAAAAAGCAGCGTACAACTGTACAGACGGTGGTCGACCCGGGTGATGTGCCTTTCAACACCCCTCCCCAGCCATCGGCGGAATTGTAATCCGCGAATCCACGGTCCAAACTGGGGCACATATGGCATCTTCCTCCCATGCCGTACCCGCGTGGCAACCCTCGTTTATTCTGGGTGGCAAACTTCTTCCCTTGGATGCAAGTGTGCACGTCTGGCAAAAGGGGGCGCGTGGTCACATTGCCTAGAGCTTGGCGCAAAGCCTTTTGTTGCCCGAGGACGTGCACGCTTTCAAGAAGGGCACGGATAAGTCAATAGGAAGGAGGCTGTAGTGGCACACCGTGACGGTGAGTTTTTTTTTTTTTTTTTTTAACTTTTATCTTCGGGGGTATGGCACCCGTTTCTTAAGCTGGCAGAAGCTAAGAGCATAAACAGTGCGTGTACCAAAGAGCTGGCCAACCTGAGAGCTGCCATGGAGGCCAGCGAGAGTAAATGGTACAACGAAGGATTTGTTGACGCCGAGAACTCAGCAGAACCCATCATAGGGGATGCTCGGAAGCTCAGCTTCGAGGAGGGGTGGCTGGCCACTTTGCAGGCTTTGGGAGTCCCTGAGGATTCCCCACTAAGAAATCCTGGCCAAATTCCATTCCCGGTGCCCGTTTAGAGCTTGTAGGACCCTCAAAGGCCCATTGATGAAGAGGAGACGACCAGCCTGAGGGAACTAGTGGAGCAGATAGACTCCCACGTGGAGTTGGAGGAAACTGAAATGGCCAGCTACCACCACTCTGAGGATCAGTCTGGCCAGAACCCACCCTAGACCTTGACGCAACAGCACTCCGTGGAGACCAGCTCTCGGGAGCAACCTGCAGACTCTGCCTCATGATTGCCGAAAAAGAAAGACCTGTTTTATGAAGCTTTTTATTTTTAATAGACTGGCCTATGTCACCGGGCTATGGTGACTGAACAATTCCCCCCCCCCCCCCCTTTCTTTTGGTTAATACTGAAACAGCCACTTGGTTTTGTGGTCGGGATACTATTTTAATTTCTAATGTGACGATTTAGTTTTGGAATGTTTATTGTGTTGCTTGTTGGTTTGCTTCATACCTATGCTATAGTGGTCCGGGTAGTTAAATCCTGTTTCACCATAAGGCGAGGATATCCTGTTCCAGACCGGGCATCATGCTTCTGCCCTTAGATTAAGTGTTAAAGGTTTACGCATCTTCGGCGATGTAGATCGACCCGAGAAGCAGGCTTCTGTCCTTAGAATAAGTGTTAAAGGGTTACACCTGTTCGGCGATGTAAATCGAACCGAGAAGCAAGCTTTTGTCCTTAGATAGATTTTTAAAGGTTTACACTTGTTCGGCGATGTATATCGAGCCGAGAATCAGGCTTCTGTCCTTAGAATAAGTGTTAAAGGTCTACACCTATTCGGTGATGTAGATCGAACCGAGAAGTAGGCTTCTGTCCTTAGATATATTTTTAAAGGTTTACACCTGTTCGGCGATGTATATTGAGCTAAGAATCAAGTTTCTGTCCTTAGAATAAGTGTTAAAGGTTTACACCTGTTCGGCGATGTAGATCGAACCGAGAAGCAGGCTTCTGTCCTTAGATAGATTTTTAAAGGTTTACACCTATTCGATGATGTATATCGAGCCGAGAATCAGGTTTCTGTCCTTAGAATAAGTGTTAAAGGTTTACACCTGTTCGGCAATGTAGATCGAACCGAGAAGCAGGCTTCTGTCCTTAGAATAAGTGTTAAAGGTTTCCACCTACTCGGCGATGTAGATCGAACCGAGAAGTAGGCTTCTGTCCTTAGATAGATTTTTAAAGGTTTACACCTGTTTGGCAATGTATATCGAGCCGAGAATCAGGTTTCTGTCCTTAGAATAAGTGTTAAAGGTTTACACCTATTCGATGATGTAGATTGAACCGAGAAGCTGGCTTCCATCCTTAAAATAAGTGTTAAAGGTTTACACCTGTTCGGCGATGTAGATCGAACCGAGAATCAGGTTTCTGTCCTTAGGTAGATGAGAGTATGAAGTCTCCTTCATGATCAGCCATAGAAGTCAAACAAAGAATTTTCAAAAGTGTAGCCACTCGAACGTCATTATCATTGTTAGTGAAAACCATGCAACATTACATCGACCTTACAATTTTCAGTACCATCTGTTAGTGATAAAATCTCTTAAGATTATGGACGTTCCAAGGTCAGGGAAGCGGCCTCTCGTCTAAGTCCTCCAAGTAATACGCTCTCGAGCCAGCGACGGCGGTGACTCGGTAAGGCCCTTCCCATGTCTGCGCCAGTTTCCCGGTGTTCGTATCCCATATATTCCCTACAGCTTTCCTGAGGACCAAATCCCCGGCACCAAACTCCCTTGTTTTTACGTCATGGCTATATCTCTGGGCCAGCTTTTGTTGATACTCCACGAGTCGTATAGTCACCATTTCACAGAATTCTTCCAATCCGTCTAAGCAACCCTCCATCATTTCATCATTTTGGCCGCGATCGAACCCTACGACTCGAGCACTGCACAGATCTATCTCGATCGGTATCACAGCCTTGGCCTCATATGTGAGAGAAAATAGGGTCTCCCCAATGGATCTTCTAGGAGTTGTCTAGTATGCCCACAGTACTTTGGGTAGCTCCTCGGCCCAGTTTCCCTTCGCACCCTCCAGCCTCTTCTTTAGCCCGTTCACAATAACTTTATTTACCGCCTTGGCCTGGCCGTTACCCTAGGGATACGCTGGGGTCGAGTATATGTTCTTGATGCCAAGATCATCGCAGAATTCTCGGAATGCACGGCTGTCGAATTGTAGCCCGTTGTCCGATATCAGAGAGTTCGGCACCCCGAACCTGGTGATTAGATTCTTCCAAACGAACTTCTTCACATCCACGTCCCGGATATTGGCCAAATCCTCTGCCTTCGCCCATTTGGTAAAATAGTCGACGGCTAGCCAAACGAACCTTCAATTACCCGTCGCTCAGGGAAACGAGCCAATGATATCCAACACCCATTGTGCAAAAGGCCAGGCACTGCTGATCGGGTTCAAATGGCCTGCAAGCTGATGGATTAGGGGCGCATGCTTCTGACGCTGTTCACACTTACGTACATATTCGGCGGCGTTCCGTTGCATCTGAGGCCACCAAAAACCCTGAGTAATTGCCCGGTGCGCCAACGAATAACCTCCCACGTGGCTGCCGCACACTCCCTGGTGAAGTTCAGCCAAGAGCTCAACTACCTTTTTCGGGTGTAAGCACAAAAGGTAGGGCCCCCCAAAGGACCTTCAGTACAACGTTCGGTCTTCTGATATCCAATACCGAGGGGCCATTCTACGGACCTTCCTGCCCTCTTTTTCGTCAGACGGGAATCGGCCATCAGCCAAGAAGTCCATGATGGGGACCATCCAGCATAACCCCAATGCTGCGATTGCTGCGATATCGACTCCTGCAGTACCCGGATCAGTTACTGCCCTGATGCTCGGTTCTAGAACAACCTCAACTCTTATCAGCCGGGGTATCTCGTCGGCCATTGATGATGTCAGCGTGGCGAGGGAGTCGGCGTGTCTATTTTGCGTCCAAGAAACTTGGATTACTTTTATCGTGCTGAAGTTAAACATAGCTCGTTTCACCTGTTCCAAGTATGCCTTCATCCGGAGATCTCAGGCTTCAAAACTGCCCTCAACCTGACTAACAACCAGACGCGAATCTGAATACACCTCTACCACCTAGGCACCTAAACTCAAAACCGTCCTTAGTCCAGCTAGTAGGGGTTCATATTCCGCCTCATTGTTGAAGGCTCTGAAGCCCAATCTAAATGAGTGTTCTAATTGAATTCCCTCCGGGGTGACAATGACAACCCCAGCGCTGGCTCCTGTGTAGCTTGATGCCCCGTCCACGAACACCTTCCATGGGCAAGACTCCATGTGGCAAACAATCTCCCCCTTCTCTCTTGGCGAGAACTCGGCGACAAAATCCGCGAGGATCTAGCCCTTCACTGAATTTCGGGGCCTGTACTGTATATCAAAAGAACCTAGCCGAGTCCCCCATTTTGCTCTTCGGCCAGTAAAGTCTAATCTTCTCAACAGCGACTGTAGGGGATACTTGGTCAAGACATAAACCGTATGAGCCTAAAAGTATTGTGGCAGCTTTCTCGTGGCATGTATCAGGGTGAGCACAAGCTTCTCTAGGGGTAGGTACCTCGTCTCTGCATCAACTAGAGTCTTGCTGATGTAGTACACGGGTTGTTGGACTCCTTGGTCCCTCAATAGCACGGCGGTCACGGCGTGTTCAGAAACCGCCAGGTACATGAATAGGTCCTCACCAGGCTCTAGTACCATGAGCATGGGCGCCCGGGTCAAATAGTCCTTCAGATCCATAAAAGTTCTGTCGCACTCTTCGTTCCACTGAAAACTAGTCCATTTCTTCAGAAGTTGGTAGAACGGTCGGCATCGATCAGTGAATTTGGAGATGAACCAATTGAGGGTGGCTAGCATCCCAGTCAACACTTGCACTTCCTTCAGACTACTCGGTGGTTTCAACCTCTTCACGGCCTCAATCTGGTCGGGATTAATCTCTATTCCTCGCTTAGTGATCAAGTACCCCAGGAATTTTCCGGCCCTCACGCCGAAAGCACATTTCTCGGCATTCAGGCGTAACTTGTGTCATCGAAGAACCTCAAAAACCTCGTGAAGGTCGTTCATGTGTCGTGCTGTCTGCTTGCTTTTTACCACCATATCGTCAATATACACTTCAACTGTGCGCCTATCATATCTCAGAACATCCTCGTCATCATCCACTGGTACGTAGCCCCGGTGTTCTTCAGTCCGAAAGGCATCACCGTATAGTGATAATTGGCTTCCAGCGAGATAAACGCCGTCTTCTCTTGGTCCTCAAGTGCCAGGGTGATTTGGTGGTACCCTTGAAAAGCATCCAGAAAGCTCATCCTCGGATGACCACACGTGGCATCCACCAACTGGTCGATTTTAGGCACAGGGAATGGGTCTTTAGGACATGCTCGGTTCAAACCTGTGATGTCCACGCAGACCCTCCATTTGCCGCTTTTCTTTTTTACCACCACAATATTCACCAATCAATCTAGGAAAAAGATTTCCCTTATCGCTCCAACATCCTTTAGCTTTCGAACTTCCGCTTTCACTGCTTCGGTGTGCTCCCAGACCGATCTCCTCGGCTTCTACCTCTTAGGGGGGAACAAGGGGTCAACCCTGAGTCTATGGATTATGAACTCGGGGTCTACCCCGGGCACCTTATACGGGCTCCATGCGAACACGTCCACGTTCTGTACATGGAGTAACAACATTTCCACCTTTTCCTGCTCGTCCAGGCCTCCCCCCACTTGGAACCACTTGTCAGCATCTGGAAGTAACCTTACCCTCGTCATCTCCTCGGCACCTCCACCCCCCACTTCTTCTCGGTCATTCTGTGATTGCTATAATGGAGCCCCTTGCGGTGGACCCTTTTGCTAGTCGTACCCTCCTTGATCGGCCCCCTCCTTCCCTTGGTTAACCATGGCAATTAAGCATTGCCTCGTCGTCTGCTGGCTCCCCCTTACCATAGTAATACCATGCTCGGTGGGAAATTTTACCTTCAAGTGTAGTGTGGATGGCACGACCCCCATTGCGTGGATCCATGGCCTACCGAGTATTACTGTGTACAGTGAGAAGGAGGTCACCACTATAAACATCACCATCACCTCTTTACCCTCCATATTCACGGGCATAGATATTTGCCCCTCGGGTATTATGACTTTACCATCAAACCCGACCAAAGGCGTGCTGTACTTAGAGAGGTCCCCACTCTTCAACCCGAGCCCCTGGTACAAATCTGGATACATCACGTCAGCCCCACTACCCTGGTCTATCATCATTCTTTTTACCAGGAACCCCCTTACCCGAGCGGTGACCACCAATGCATCATCGTGCGGCTGGGTCGTTCCCTCTAGGTCATTATCACCAAAAGCGATAGGCTCTTGGGTGAGCTTCATCTTCTTCCCTGCCGGTGGCGTGTCCAAACTTCTCTCCTTCGTGACTACATTTAGCACCCCCTTTCTCGTTGCCGAGGCAAGGCTTCTTGGTGGAGCGTGGATGACTTCGATTACCCCGAGCAAGGGTGGAAGTGGATTTCCCCTCTTAGCAGCTCCCTACCCGATACCTCGGTCCTCCTCGCCTAGCACAAATTCCTTTATGTACCCTACTTTGGCCAGCTGCCCGAGATGGTCTTTTAGGACCCAGCACTACTCAGTCGTATGTCCCTTGTCTTTATGGTAGGTGCAGTACAGGTTCTGATTTCTCCTGGAGGGGTCACCGCCCATTCTGTTCAACCACCTGAAATACGGCTCGTGTTTAATCCTTTCCAGGATCTTATGCACGGGCTCTTTAAACATCACATTCACCTCCCCTACTTGCGCCTCTGGTTCTTGAATTCTCAAATTCCCCCAGATCCTCGGCTGGAAAGCACTGGCCCGAGGATGACTCATCATTGACGCCTTGCCTTTGCTCTGCATTCGGTCATCTTCCAGCCGTTTGTATTCTTCTATACACCTCATCAACTGCCTCATATCCTCGGGAGGCTTCTTGGTCAATGACTCCCTTAGCCCGGACTCCTCGGGCAGCCCCATCCTAAATATGCTCGCAGCAATCTTCTCGTTCCCCCCGCCAATCTCATTATAGAGCTCCCAGCACCGGCTGGCATAACTACAGAGGGTTTGCCCTATCCTCATTTTCATGGATAGCAAAGCATCTACCGGTTGTGGCACACGACTGTACGTTACAAACCGAACGCCGAACTCCTATAAAAGCTCGGCAAAACTGTGGACAGAACCCTTCCGCAACCTGCTGAACCACCTCAGGGTGATGAGACTAAGGCTCGAAGGAAAAACTTTGCATATCAGTGCGTCATTGTGGGAGTGCAAGGACATCATTTGGATATAGTGACTAACGTGCTCCACTGGGTCCATATTCCCATCATAGGAGTTAAAAGGAGGGCGGGTGAATCTGTCTGGCATTGGGGCCCTCTCGATGTCGGTCGAGAAAGGGGATCGGGCAGCTCTTCGTAGCGCGTAACTCATTGCATCCATGGCCGCGTTATGGGGGCATTGCTCTTTTGGAGACTCTGAACCTCAGTCGGCGTACTCCCGTGATCTTGAACGGTCTCGGTGTTGACGGGATTCAACTGAACGAGCCCATTCCCTTCGCCGACGGGATTCTCGGTGTTGACCCAGCTGGGCGACGATCTCCTCCGGTATTGGCTCTTCTTCCTCGATCGTCCCCACCTCTCCTCTGCTGCCTGTTCTCCGCCTCCAACTCCAAGTCCCTTACTATCCCGCACAACCGCTCGAGCTCTTCGTCTCTCTCATTGAGTTGCCGATTCCTTGCGGTATTCGAAATCGTTCGTTGCGTCTGGTACGACCCCTCCTTAAGTCCAGACTGCTCTTCTCGTTCGCAGTCCCTGTCTACACGCCTCTTTTGCCTTCTTTCTCGCTAAGAAGATCCACGAGAGGATCCTGTTGAACCATTTTCGGCGTCACTCCCGGACATCCCCCTCCCCAGGGTTGAGTCTCAGCAGGACTACGGCTTAGTAGGAGATTCCCACAGACGGCGCCAATTGTGCGCATCGAAAATGGAGCTGATGGGCTTGGGCTCTTTCAAACTCACAACTTACTTGTATGGTGGGTTTGGGTTTCCTACACTGGGTTATCCTCGGCGCGAAGACTCAATGAGATCACTTTTCTCTTCTCTATTGCCCTAACCACCTTTCTGCTACCTTCCCTCTCTCTCTTATCTTCTTGCTCTGATGTAAACTTTTCCAACCCCCCTTCTCCCCAAGCTTCTCACATTTATAGTTCTAAATTAGTGGTGTGGTTACGATTACTCTCTGATTTAGTGCGGTGGGCGGTCCAGTGTTATCAAACATAAGTGGGTGGTTAGGTGAGAGTGGGAAACGGTGAACATGGCCTTAGAACTTGGTTCCCCCATCCGCAGATATGCTCGGCAGAGGTGCGCCTAAAGGAACCGCCGAGCATACCCTGCACATTATGCTCGGCTGCTGGTCGCGATAATGCCCAGTAAGGATCTACCAAGTAGAAGCAGGAGGTGACCCTTGGGCCAGTGTTCTGTAGAGTTTCGGGATGGGCCTACAGAGAAAGAGAATAGGTGTATGGGCCGTATCTTCTCATGAGAATAAATGGCCCAAGTGGGACTGGGTACGAGTGCCGTGCAGGTATAAATAATGGTTCATATTCATTTAGTAACTTCTTTTCATTCATTTTTCTTAGAAACATAAGAAATTTGTGGATCATCTTCAAAGATGCTATTAGTAGAATCCAATAAATTTGGTTATATCCTATGGACAAATTTGTAGCAGCCTTACCAACTCTTCCCTACCCCTTAAATTCAGAACACTTCCTAGTATCTTTCAGTTTCAGACCACTACAACAAAAAGACTCCTAATTTGCAAACAGCCACAACTCCGCCTTTAAACCACTGCAGTTCCCTCAAATTCATGCACATCACAAACAAAATTTGAACTTTTCAGAATATATTCCACGCGGCTCTCGCATACACAATCAAGAACAATTTTGTAGGACAACAGTACAATGATAAAACAATCTTCTTGCTCATGAAAAACACAAAACAAAACTACAAAGAAAATACAAAATTATCCAGGTTTTTAACTTCCAATCAGAGAATAACCCAAAAATAAAAAAGACACAACAAATAAAAAAGTAAAAAATAAAGAAATATCAGGGAGAAAGCAAAGGATTTTAATAAACCAAAGAAGAGAAACCAGCCCGTTGGCCTAATCTGTTGGCCTAACCCATTGGCTCAGCCTGATAACTCATAATTCATAACAAAAATATATAGGAAGTGTATGACGGATTGATCTTGAGATATTATAGATGAATTTCTTAAGAAAAATCCCTCAACCACTAAGATACTCAAAGTAATTATGCTAAACTTAGTTTACTAAATATATATTTTTCTAGTAATCTAGCAAATTTGAATTAACCATTTGACATTTTTATTTTATTAAAGATTAAAAAAAATAAAAAATAAAACTATTTAAAGATTTAATTAAAAAAATTTAAATAGGTTTCCATCCACAAAACAAAAAATTAAATAGATTTGACAATAAAGAAATTTGTAATTTTGTATTAAATTCTTTAATTCTTTCCTTTTAAAAAATAGATTGATTATTCTCTTATAAAAAATTGATTCTTTCCTTATAAAAATAATAAAATAATATGCTAAGACAAGCCTCTAGGTAGCCCATTAGGCCTAACCCAATAACCCAGCTCGCTAAAAACAAAATGGGCATTGCCCATGGGCTGAGATTTTCTCTTTTAACCCAGCCCGACCTAACCCGATAACTAGTTAATAGTCCATTATGTCCAACCCATTGTGTCCATGGGCCAAGTAAAAATGGGCCGGGCTGGCCCAACCCAACCCATTGACGACCCTTACCCATTAATTAAATTTGAATAGTTCTTAAATGAATTGATCTTAATTAATTAGATTTCATTAGAGTAAAAGGAAAATTATTAAATACTCCGAGAGTACCATAAATACATACTCCCCCCTTTCACATGAATTGTAGGTCCCGCTATAAATTTAATTAGTGTGACTCACAGTTATGTGAGATGAGGGAGTACGAATTTATGGTACTCCGGGAATAACCAATAATTACCCAGAGTAAAAAGAACTTCAATCAACAATCAAATACCTCCAAGGCACAACTTCTCATCCAAATAGGAAATAACTCATGATCAACAGGAGGAAGGGCACCAGCTTTTCTTTAAGAACCGAAAATAATCTACCACCACGTCTTTTGCAACAGGTTGTGCATGCAAGTAAATATTTAAACCCTAGTAGTTTTTTATACTACTTTATTTTTATTACAACATGCTTCAATCTGATGACATGGGGTAAATGTTCACATATGCAACTTTATTTAAAATTGACATAATAAAATTCAAGATGATGAAATGATATATGTGATGAAAACGTGTTAGGATTAAATCATGATCATGACATGGATTTAATATACAAAATGGTTTTGATCACATGATGAACTTGACTTTTACTTTCATATGATGAGTGATAAGATTGAATGATTATGACATGAGTGGATGTATGTTGTGTATAACATGATGTGACTATAAAATTCTAGAAAATCAACTTTTGAATCGAACAAAATGAGGGTCTAACATTTTACCATTTCATAACCTAGTTAGCTTACAAAATTGGATGTCAACTTCTAAATGTTTCATCTATGTAATTTTTGTTTTCTATATTGTAATTATGAAACAAGGTGATTTAATTTCCTCTCTCTTAAAGTGTATCTATAGAAACAAAAGTAATGTAATCTTTCTTTTAAGATTGTAACTAGGACCAAAGGTATGTACTTTTGGTTTTAGTTTCGTTCTTGAAACAATTATGTGAATTTAACTATCATTTAATATAAAAAAATTTTAAGCTTTCTTAATTTTCCTTTTTAATTAATTAAGTGGTAACTCTATTATACAAAACCTTCAATCTAGGGGTAAAGCATTGTTAGTTGAATGTTCATTTTGAGGACTCAATCGCACTGCTATTTGAGACGTGGTTTTACAGTAACACAACTAATTAAAATCCCAATTTAGATCTTAAAATCTTACATTTTAGGATCTAAAATTTCAAGATTGAAAGCTCGAATTTGTGTGAAAACATAAGAGCTTGTTTAGACCCCAAATTAAAATTACGGTTAGAATTATTTTACTCTAACTTATCTAAGTACGGAACAAAAGTAAATAAAGTGCAATAAACCAATAACTACTCTAATGCATAAAAATGAACAACAAACATTAAAAGTAAAGCACAAGAGTAAAGGAAGAGAGATGCAAACACAAGATAACACCAAGATGTGTTATCGAAGAGGAAACTGAAGAACTCCGTAAAAAACCTCTCTACCGCCCTCCAAGCAGTAAATTGATCCGCTAGAGAATAAAGTTGAAGTACACGAATAAGAAAAGACCCTTCAAGCCTAGTCTACCCAATGTAATTAAGCCCTCCAAGCTCCTACTACCAACGGACTTCTCGAAATCATGTCTTCTCTGACTTTCCAAATCCTGCAATACGCCCGATTGCATCCGGCAAGCCTCACCAACTTCTTTTGGCAAATCTCCAAAGCTTCCCAAGCTCAAAACACTCTCTACACTCTGAAAAGGTGTGGGTTGTGTTTGGATACAAATCTTTTCTCAAGGTATGACAATGGGAGATGGAAGAAAAAGAGGCTAGAATGATTTCTCACTAAGGATGAGTAACTCTCTTTCTAAAAGATGGGTGTGTGTGTTGTAAAAAACTTATCTAGGGTTTTTTTCTCTAAATGGCCTCTTGATATTTTGTAGGTAATTAAGGTACATATAGTATGGGTGAAGGGTAAGAAAGTAACACTTAAAATCCTCCAAGCAGAGAGTTTCATAAGTATCTCGCAAGAAGGCCTTACTCGCGAGACACTTGCGAAATCAACAGTCTGGCATGACTCTTCAGCTTCCATTATGTGCTTCTCACATGGCTCTTTCACAGGTTAGCTTCTCACAAGCTTCTCATGAAATCCACTTGTTCTTCAATTCATGCTTGATTCTTCACCAACTTAATACTAAATCCAATACAATAAAATCCCACAAAATACAAAGAACAAAATTAAAGCAATTACAACACTTTTTGTCATGAAATAAAGTCAGCATAAAATATAGTTGTAAATCACAACTTTACAAAGATAATTCAAATCTTTAAGTAAAATATAAAATGTGTAGGAATTTAGAAAGATCCAATATGGAGTGTAGGTTATGGTAAGATCCAAATCTTTTTATGATCTATAAAAAAAAAAAAAAAAAAAAAAAATCTATATTTACATCCACATTTATAAAAGGAATTGAGGGTTTAAAGTCTACTTAATGTTTTTTTAAATTTGTTAGAACCACTACCATTTTGAGAAGGAATAGATTAAGTATGGATTCCAAATTGATAATAGTATTTGATATTGCTACATTAAGGGCATGTTTAGATGGAGGAGGAGTGGAGGGAAGTAAAGTAGAGTTGGCTAAAAATAGGTTAATTTTTAGCTAAATCTACTCTACTCCCCCTTCCTCCCCCTCAATTCAAACAGATTAAAGCTCAATAAAGAGGGACTTGTATTTATTGATCTTCATTGGCAAAACTTATTGTAGGGGCTCCTTTTTCGGAGGTGGGCCCCCGACAATGAATTTGTAAAGAGTGGGGCAAAGGGTTTGGCTCCGGCCGGCCCCTCGCCGGTCTTCTTTGGACTTCTGGTTATTTGCTCTACGCCTGGGGTTGCTCCTCGGCTGGCGTCCGAGGAGGCCCCCCTTCACAAGGGGGGTTCTTTGCCTTATATACGCCCTTTAGCTCGATCCTGACCCTACAGCTGTTGGTCATCCGGGCTACTGGTTCAGGACTTATCCCATCAAACAGGTTCCTCACCATACTGGGGGCTGCTGCCTCCAAGACTTTTCAGTGAAGGGTCTTATCACCATTAATGTAGCCTGGAGGGTCAGGCAGACTCGTTAGGTGTGGATGTGACCACCTATTCTGGGTCTGCCCCCTACCTGGATTAGACTAGGTGTGCCGAGGAGGGGTGTGTCCTCGGCTTGGGTCTTGGACGAACTAAAACCCTTAGGCCGACCATCTGGGGAGATTGCCCTCGTCGGGTTGGGCCTTGGGCCAGCCTAAAGGCGGGCCGGGGGTTCTGGGCCTTCGGGCCCCACAATAGCCCCTCAAAACCCTGCTGCACGTATCCTCGGACGGGGAGGAGGGTTTTGCAAACCTCGGCCCCTATGGTCCGAAAGGCCTTCAGTCGGCTGGTTTTTCCTTAAGTGGTTGGATCGACCCTTAGGCTCTTCAATAGGTAGTGGGTTTCTTCACGGGAATAGGTCTTCGAACCGAGCAGTACCTTGGCTCCGTCGTAAATAGATAGCTCCCCGTAGGCTTGAGTCCATAGACCATGCAAGACCCAGGCACAGTGGCTGCCTTAAGTACGAGTGGCCAGCTCCCCGTAGGCTTGAGTTCGAGGACCATGCAAGTCCTAGGTACAATTGCTGCCATCGTTTCCAAGTGGCTAGCTCCCCATAGGCTCGAGTCCGTAGACCATGCAAGTCCTAGGTACAGTTGCTGCCTTAAGTACGAGTGGCCAGCTCCCCGTAGGCTTGAGTCCGAGGACCATGCAAGACCTAGGTACAATTGCTGCCATCGTTTCCAAGTGGCTAGCTCCCCATAGGCTTGAGTCCGTAGACCATGCAAGACCTAGGTACAGTTGCTGCCTTAAGTATGAGTGGCCAGCTCCCTGTAGGCTTGAGTCCGAGGACCATGCAAGTCCTAGGTACAATTGCTGCCATCGTTTCCAAGTGGCTAGCTCCCCATAGGCTTGAGTCCGTAGACCATGCAAGACCTAGGTACAGTTGCTGCCTTAAGTACGAGTGGCCAGCTCCCCGTAGGCTTGAGTCCGAGGACCATGCAAGTCCTAGGTACAATTGCTGCCATCGTTTCCAAGTGGCTAGCTCCCCATAGGCTTGAGTCCGTAGACCATGCAAGACCTAGGTACAGTTGCTGCCTTAAGTACGAGTGGCCAGCTCCCCGTAGGCTTGAGTCCGAGGACCATGCAAGACCTAGGTACAATTGCTGCCATTGTTTCCAAGTGGCTAGCTCCCCATAGGCTTGAGTCCGTAGACCATGCAAGACCTAGGTACAGTTGCTGCCTTAAGTATGAGTGGCCAGCTCCCCGTAGGCTTGAGTCCGAGGATCATGCAAGACCTAGGTACAATTGCTGCCATCGTTTCCAAGTAGCTAGCTCCCCATAGGCTTGAGTCCGTAGACCATGCAAGACCTAGGTGCAATTGCTGCCTTAAGTACGAGTGGCCAGCTCCCCGTAGGCTTGAGTCCGAGGACCATGCAAGACCTAGGTACAATTGTTGCCATCGTTTCCAAGTGGCTAGCTCCCCATAGGCTTGAGTCCGTAGACCATGCAAGACCTAGGTACAGTTGCTGCCTTAAGTACGAGTGGCCAGCTCCCCGTAGGCTTGAGTCCGAGGACCATGCAAGACCTAGGTACAATTGCTGCCATCGTTTCCAAGTGGGCCCCGAGCATGAGGACACAGTGTTCACCTCTTTGGGCAACTCAGTCTCACGTCGGGTAGAAGTCCATCCCCCTAGCCCCTTGCAGGATGCTGGAGCGAGAGTCATTGTACCACTACTGCACAGTTGCCTCCAATAGGAGTTTGTCCTCGGATCCGAGGACTTTGTTTTTTGGTGTGAGGACGTCCACGGGTCTTTTCCTGTGAGTTGTTTTTCCTCAGGTCGGATTGTGACTTCGCACGTGGGGCTGATCCTGCTTCTGGTTCGCGTTCCTCATCTTTCTGGTTTATGAGGCGTCGCTTGGCCTTCCGCGCTCCCTGTTTGACGCTTTGGTGCCCGTAACGCGCCTCCATTAATGCCTTAGTGAATTAACATGCATCAGGCAGCTGGCAATCCCCTTGGAATTGGGTGGGAATTAATTCCCTTTGACAACTCCCCCTTCGAATTCCGCGCGGCTCAACTCCCGCTGGTTTTCACCCTCCATAAAAGGCGTTCTGGGGGGAGTGTTTCTCCTCATTCCATGAATTCTCCCCCACGAAAAGAGATATACACTTTCTCCTTCCTGAGCCCCTTTGATACCGCCACCAAGGTCGTGACCGCAGTTAGGAGACCTGGAGTTAGGGGCCGCCGTGGCCGCAGCCCCCACTGGACTGCCGGCGTGGCAGAGTTTAGGCGTAACACCGGCAGGGCCTCGTATGGTGGCCAGGGGGGGACGTCATTGAAGTACCTAACGTCCCTCCGCAGAGCACACCTCCGACGAAGGAGGCATGCGAACTCCCGTCACGGCTGGTGCCCGAGTATTGCCGTCTCCGACGGTCAATGCTCGTGCAGTTCGGAGGGGGTCAAGGAAGCATCATGAGGGAGGGTGTTCTGGGGTCTAGGGGCTCCTCACTTTGTTCAAGCTTTGGTTTGAAGGTGAGCCAGCCCCTAGCCCCCCTTCACGTGCTTTTACTGTCCAGTTCTCCCATTCTCTGGACGCCGGTAAAAGCACGGGTTGACACTTCCCTCATTCCTGATATTAATTCTTTGCGAGCCTCTTGCCCGGCCAGTTCCAACACCGGTCCGCCTGGGCCTCTGATTGTAGGATTAGTTGGTAGGAATTTTTGTAAAACATGCCTGTCTGAGCCTCTGATTGTATTTGTAACTTTTCTTTTATGAAATAATGAGGATTGTTGTACTTGTAATCTTTTGTAATCTTTTCTGAAATAATAAAGAACTTTCCCTTTATTTGTTGTTGAACTTTCTTTTCGTACTGCAATACTTCTCTTCTTCTCTTCTTTTTTCTTTCTTTTTTTTTTTTGCACCGCCAACTTCTGAGTAATAACTGCTTTAGAACGATCGCCGGTTGCGCCGGCCGGCGCACTAACCCTTCCCACAGACGGCGCCAATTGTAGGGGCTCCTTTTTCGGAGGTGGGCCCCCGACAATGAATTTGTAGAGAGTGGGGCAAAGGGTTTGGCTCCGGTTGGCCCCTCGCCGGTCTTCTTTGGACTTCTGGTTATTTGCTCTACGCTTGGGGTTGCTCCTCGGCTGGCGTCCGAGGAGGCCCCCCTTCACAAGGGGGTTCTTTGCCTTATATACGCCCTTTAGCTCGATCCTGGCCCTACAGCTGTTGGCCATTCAGGCTACTGGTTCAGAACTTGTCCCATCAAACAGGTTCCTCACCATACTGGGGGCTGCTGCCTCCAAGGCTTTTCAGTGAAGGGTCTTGTCACCATTAATGTAGCCTGGAGGGTCAGGCAGACTCGTTAGGTGTGGATGTGACTACCTATTCTGGGTCTGCCCCCTACCTAGATTAGACTAGGTGTGCCGAGGAGGGATGTGTCCTCGGCTTGGGTCTTGGACGAACTAAAACCCTTAGGCCGACCATCTGGGGAGATTGCCCTCCTCGGGTTGGGCCTTGGGCCAGCCTAAAGGTGGGCCGGGGGTTCTGGGCCTTCGGGCCCCACACTTATAATTAACTACAATAACAATTTCATGTACACTAGTAAAGAACCTTGTGTCTGTTGACCTTTTTCAAGACAAAGCATTTGAATAGTAGACACCTATTACAAAATAGTAAGTGATAAATGTTATTACATATTGATGGAGATTGGTTAAGGGAGAAATTATATTTTTGGGTAAATTTCATTTACTACGCTTGAGATTTGGGCAAATACCAAGCAAGTCCAAAACTTTTTAAAACTAACAAATTTGGTCCTTGAGCATAGTTTAGTCCTAAACGGTGTCAACAAGGATGTTACTCACTCTCTAACTCTCTTTTCTCTTTCCTCCCTCATCTACCGTCCCTCTCTCATGGATCTCAAACCAAAAATTAAAACCCACAGAATCATCCCTAAGCCCTTTCACATACTCCACCATTGGATCACAAATTTGTTTAGCCAAGTCGTCCATCAGGTCCTCCACACCACTCTCCACTGAGCCTAACACCATGGCAATGTTCTTAAAGGCAATTAAGAGGAGCTTAAGGGCGATGGTCTCCGCAATGAACGTCGGCAATGGTCTCCACGAGGTTGTTGCGGAAAGAGTTGCTTGCTAGTTGCTACCACAATCTGCTTTGAATCTTGGTTTCTCTACTCTATGGTTAAGGATTGGCTTGGGTATTTGTTGGGTTTGGTTGTTGTGTTTGATTTGGTATTTCTCTATGGGTTGGTTTTCTTTTTTCTTTTTGAAATGATGGTGGTAGTTTTCTATTTGAGGGTCTCGTAGATGATGTGTTTAGGTTTGAGAATAGTTGTGTTTTGATGAAATTTTTGGTGTTTCTAGGTGTGGGCTTATGAACAATGTGTGTGTTGTTTGGGTGATGTGTGTTTCCTGTTTATGTGAACAATTCTTTGTGGGTATGAATTCAAACCTGGACTCTCTTTTGCTTGGATGCTATTTGTGTTTGAATTTGGTCAATGTCCTTTGGTCAGTGTCCTTTCAGGTTCATCCTTAACGTCCAAGACGGGAATCACTTGCACTCCCTGAGTCTCTTCCTCCTCGAAATGAAACTTGACAATTTCTTCTTCGATCGAGGAATTTGAGGAGGCAATCTCTTCTCCTATTGCTGCTACTTCAAGCAAAACCTGCTAAAATGGTTGTATGACTAATGGAAGGTTCCATTGGAATGGATGTGCAACTGGAGGAAGGTCATTTTGGGCTAGAAAGTTGGGCTGTGATATGTCAATCTAGGCCAATTGTGGGTCACCCGCTCTTATGGCGAGGCTGATTTCTTGGTATATCTCCGAGATGGGCTAGAAGTCCAAAATCAAGTGGATGGCTTGTAGCTACCTTTCCTCACTTACAAAGATTTCGGATCTCAACAGGTAATTGAGAGCTTCAGCGTTGGTTAGGCTAAGCTTGGGAGCTACTTGCCTCTTATTTGCGAAAATAATCAAGGAGCAAAACATGTTTAGAAAATTGGAATCCATCATTCAAAAAAAAAAAAAAAAAAAAAAAAAAAAAAAAAAAAGCAAAACATAGTCAGGGTTAAAGAGTCTAAAACTCTTACTAAGGAACCTAACTCTAAGGTATCTCACCTAGCACTTCCTCTCAGACGGGGCAGTGAAGGCCATCATGCCACGTTCCCGAAGCTATCAGATAGTCATCTTTCATACCCTTGTTAGACTTAAGTAGACACGATACTAATCTAACAACGTCAGATCGAGAATTGAGATAATATCCCACGGTTTTCAAGGAGTGGCACTTGTACATGTGGACCACATCGTGCCAGGTGGGTGCAAACCCAGATGCTCATTGAGAGCATCAACGCTACCCAAGACCCTAAATAGGTTGGGCGTGCATTGGTGGGGGCATATCCTATGGTTAATGAGGTAGTCCCATATTATCCTACCCATGAGGAGAGTCATTCCCCCTTCTATGAAAGCTATCATGGGGATGATGACTTCCCCCTCTTCTCTGTGCGTTACTATTTGTTCCAGGGAACAGTATCGTAGGGTGACTTCCTGTGGTATGTGGTATTTATCCTTAAAGGCCTCTATTTTGGCAAGGGAATCTACTAGATGCTTAAATCTACCCATCTGTTTAGGCTAAAAGGAAGTGAGTAAAGTTTTTTAAAGAAAGAAGACAAAGAATGGAGAGCCGAGAAGACTAGCCAAGAAGAAAACAACCTAGGAAAAAAAAATGAAAATGTGAAAACTTACAAGAAAGCAAACAGGTGACACGGTGGGAGGTTCTTGAAGGGTTGAAAGCTCTGGAAAAGTTGAGTGCTTTTGAGAGTTTGAGAGTTTTTGTAAAGTGAGAAAAAGCAAGCCCTTCGTATGCCTTATATAGGAGGGAGAATCATGTGGGAGTTATCCCGCTCAAAATTCTGAGAAAAATATCCACCATTGGATTAACACCTCACTATTGGATGCAAAGAACAGAACGCCGCTTAGAGCAATTAATAACGCCTCGCGGGCTCCGAACCGTGAGTAGCAATTATGAAGGCGCACAAAACGGCACTCCCTTGTGTGCAAATCAAAGGGCAAATCGATATCAACACATGAAAAATTAAAACCCTACTTTTCTCCTCGGATGAGAAGGAAAAACCGAAGTTTTGAAGGGCTATTGTAGGGTTAAAGGCCTAAGCCATATATTGGTCCTTGGGCCTTAGTCTAGAGCATGAGTAGTCCGAGGACAAACAAATAGAAATGAATGGTTCAAACTCAGGACTTAATCAGCGAGATGCAAATGGGAAGTTGATCCGAGGAGGAATATCTCCTTGGATAAACTAAACACAGATCAGATGTAGATCCTATAGATCAAAGTGACCTTCTAATAAGCTCTAGTGATAGGGACGTGCCTCACGAACATGCGAGAAGGAAGGGAACCAAAAATGTCTAAGGGAAAGCTGCTACCATCACATTAAATGTACTACAGCTACTTTTTTTGTTCTCATTTATGTGGAGAAAACTCCTGAACAGTATTGTCTTGGCTACCACAACTCACAGAAAGCCAAAGAGGGTGTCTGATGGGATAGACACTCAAGTAAAGGCTCAAATGATCAATAAGTGTAGGATCAAAATGGTCCAAGAGAATCTATATAGTTTAAGAGACCCTCCATAAGAGAAGGATCGAAAAAAAAGAAAAAGATCGAATACTGTAGTGGTCAAAGTGATATTTGTAATCAGTCTAATTAATTTATATTGAGATTTACCTCCTTAGACGGTGAATTCGTTCAGTTCTATGTTCCTTGTTCTTGATTGATCATCTTTTGAATCCATACTAGCCGTTGTCAAATTCATTAGAGCCGAGTTTTTTGACCCACTCTCTACAAATTTATTGTACCGAGCTCATTGGGCCAACATCCCTTACGTTTTGGGCTTGGACTAAAAAACGTGTCCCTACACTTTTTATAGGGAAGTTCATTGTTATTATGTGGTTATAAATACAAGTTTGTTTTCAGAGGTTTTCTCTATTGTTTTACCTACCAGTCTAATATTTTTATATAACTTAAATTTTGTAGAAAAGTTGTAGTAATTGTGTGTTACAAATTCTACTTCTATACACCTACACTGCATCACCTATCTACAGTTCTTAGGTATGTTCACAATCTAACACCCTTGATTTGCAACTTTAAAAACCAAACAATTATAGATATTAAAATGGTGAATGAAAAAAAAAATATATTAATTTATAAAAACTTATGTGGCAATATGATAAGAATAAAAGGTCAAATTTTTCATTGTATATTATTCTAAAGATTTGCAAAGAGGTAGAAAAAGATTAATTTGTGGTGTTTAATTACTATATATAGGGGAAAAAATGAACCAATATTAAACATATAATCTAGCTTAGAGATTGGCTCAACCTCGATTCATGTTTGAAATAAAATTAATTAAATTAATTATGAATTTTCATTACTTGGTTCATCTTTTTTACAACTCTTGATATACGATGCTTTGTAAAACTTAATTTTTATTGCTACCCATAGATATAAGCTATTGTTAAACCACATAAATCTTTGGTGTTCTACTCTTTTATGTGATTGTGTCTTCTTTTTCTTTTTCTTTTTCTTTTTCTTTTTCTTTTTTGGATTTTCTTTATTATCACTATATGTTTTGAAAATATTTCTCAATCACATAATATTTTTACAATAAAGTTCACGTGAAAATGCTATTCAAATGCTCTTTCCCACAATATTTTTTCGTATTTTTTCAAGGATGTAAATGTAGCTTTATTACTTACCCAAAAAAAAAAAAGACATAACTGCTTAGTTTTCCAGTTTTTATACCAAAGTAGAGGTTTACCTAAAAAATAATAATAATAAAAGAAAAAGGAAAAGCTAATTTCATTCCGGGGCAGTGCCAAGATTTTGTTGTTCGGTGCTCAAGATAACTACTATACTATCTGGCTGATAAGTTCAATAGTCAATGCTCTCTGTCTCTTATGCTCTGTACTAAATTCCGAAAAGTCTTAGCTGTCTTCAACAACATAGTTCTCTATGTTGAACATGTGTGATGTTTCATTATGCAAGATCATAAATACGTAGGTAGCTATTGAATAATGAATAATCAAACTCTTCACGCGGTTCCTGAACAAACCGAAACAATTTTAATTCAAGGTCTGTAGTATTTATTGTTTGGCACCGTGGACTCCGCGGGAGTAATATATAGTATCTATCAGTATGATCACTATTCACAACTGCAAACATAAATATATTACCTCTAAAAAACTATTAAAGAAACAAAGTAAAACAAATGTTAACCAAAAAATGAGCATGAACATAAACATTTATTTTAAAATATCCACACAAAAAAAAAAAAAAGAAAGAAAGAAACTCATTTAAACTAAATTGATGTAGTAAAAACTGAAAAAGTGAATAAAATTATGGAAAATGAGCATTTAATGCTCATTGAATAAACCTAATAAAAAGCTCAGGTCGGTGTGACTTGTGAGGACTGTATGTTCATGTTCAGAATCTTTATTTTTTACTTTACAATAGTCTTTCTTATTTAATTATCCAATAGCAGTGGACACGTATACAAGTACAAAGACTAACCTAGTTAATAAAACATTTTACCTACTCTAGTGTTAGTATACTTGTCAGTTCGTGCGTGCGAATAAACCCATTATTGAAATGCCACCGGTGCACAACAAGGGACGAAGCTTCGTGCATGTCTCGGAGGTTTCGGGCACCGACCATATATAGCAATGGAAATCTAAATATTAAGGTTTCAATCAACAAGCAACAAAATAGTAACAATTATGGCAAAAAAGAAACGCACGAGGTGTGCCAATAAGATTCCTAAGTGATATCAGATTGAATCTAAAAAAAAAAAAAAAAAAAAACCATCCCATAATTGAATAACATGGGGTTGAGTCTGTCTTTACACTAAATCCAAGGTGTAAGCTTGCATTTTTTTTATGTATTTCTCATGGAATATCATCATTGGTATTAGAGTATGATTAAAGCTCTAACTCTCTACCGTGGTACTTTTCTACTCAGCCTAATCTTCTCGTACTTGCTCCACCACCACCCCCCCTCGATAGATTCCACTTTAATTAATTATATATAATGGATCATAACTTTTTAAGCGGATATTATCTCTAGGTACAGTGATCCAATTCATGTTCACAATTTGTCTTGAACCCTACACTTTCCCTTATAGCTGGCACTCTGAGATTGTTGATCAAAAGTTAATTTGATGACAGGTTCAATTAAACACCATGCAAATTCAGTGTATCCAAGTTATGGTCCAATAAGCAGTACATAGAATCTGAATTATACGAAGTCATTAAGGAGTAACATGTTCATTTAATTAAAGTGTGAACATTAAAGTAACTTCCTTAGATAAATATTAGATTCCTCCTTATTTGAAATAGATTCATTTCGTAGTTTAAATTAATATTATCAAAAAAATATTATATTATTTAAAATTTAAATAGCATGACATTTAATATATTATAAGTTTTCAAAAATAAAATCATAACCAAGAAATATACCCTCTCAATTTCAAATAAAATGGAAACAATCAAGATCATTTTAAAATTACCATAGGTTCAAGGATTTGATTATTAGTTGAGGTTTTTTGGAACGCTGGTATAACACATACAGACAACTGAAATAATTCTTTGGGCTTGCAAGGAAATATCTAACGTGAATATATAGCATCCAATGAAAATGATAAAACGCGTGGTGTAAAGATTAATGTTTTGGTTTCTTTCTCTTGGAAGGTCACCAAATTTTGTGAATGGACCCCTAGAGAATTAGGTGAAATGTCAATCTCTTTGTATCAAATTGTGTAAAGGCTTCATTTTGTGCACCATCTAAAACTCTATAAATCATGTTGGTTGGTAAGAACAGTGTCCTGGAGCTGGAATGGCCCCTCTGATAAACCCTCACCATATGGCTCATCTTTCTCATGGACCCATTCTAATATGCGTTTTGTCATCAAGAGCTTCGGGTGTAAAGGAATCTCTAATAATTCATAAAAATGGGAATATATATAATCCAGAGTAATTGGGTACCAGGGGATTAAAATTTGTTTTCCTTATAGGCTATAGCCTTTTGCTAGTTGGGTATTTCCTTTTGTTCACTAATACGGAATCTTTGCAATTTCAAATCACATCGTCGTATGCTCGTAGGTTGCAGCAAATTAATAAACTCTAAATTTAAAAAAGATGACTATAATTAACATTCCCAACTACATTAACCAAAAAACATATTGAAGAGATACAAATTGAGAACCTTTTTCAGGGAAGTGGAGGGAAGTGAGGATAAAAAGGAGCAGAAAGACCAAATCAGTATACATATATAGGCTGGAAAGCCATGCCTTAAATGACTTAAATGAACAACAAAAAGTGGTCATGAGAGCTCCACGAAGTCCTACTAGACACCATTGTACAATATTGTCATCTTTGCCTTTCAAATTTCCTTTTCTTTCTTTCTTTTTCATTTTTTTTTAAACAATGATTCTTATGATCTTATCAGTTTGAGATATCATTATTAAACACCAAAACTGATGAGTTGGAATACTATTCCACATGTTTTAATGTGTTAGGAACTCATGAGTAAAACTCACCCCTAAAAACCGACTTGTAAAGGAGGGTATCCAAGTGCTTATGAATACATGGTTAAGTGATGTTGCAGAAGTTATAAGAAAACGAATACGTTACTTTCTAAATGGAAAAAGAAACTAAACATGTTAGCTTCTAAATGTAAATCTCGAATCCACGAGGGGTCCCTTAAATCCACAAGGTAATAAGGTCCTGAAATCCATTAGGGAGAAATAGATAAAGTCTGTATTTTTATAAATCTGAAAACTAAATTACCCTAAAAAACTACAATATGTTTAAATAGTAAAAGAAACTTTAGGGTGGCTATGAAAACACCTAGAAACCCTAATCCGCACTAATCACGTAATTAGGTAGCAAAATAGTGATTTTTGCCAAAAGTAGCAAAATTTAGATAATTGTAGAAATTGAAAATACTATCTCTAAGAGACGTTCCAAAATAGACGGGGCCTTATTTTGACTTTTAAAGTAAAAGTTATTAAGGAAAAACAAATATTACTAAAAATAGCAAAAACACTGTTTTCAAAGCCTTAATAAAGGAATTTGCCTAAATTTAGGCAACACTCATATATGTTTATGAGTTTGGATCAGCATTCCGTTTCTCTTTAACTTGCCAAATTTCATGCAATTCTGACACTATTGCCCCGATGACCTCTACTAGCACCCTTCTTTGCTCTTACATTGTGACTTCCAACGCCTTGGTACTCCAAGAAGGTATTACTGTCTATTCAACATCATTAAGTTTACACTTAATCCATGTAGGACACTATAATGGTTTGCAAGTGGAGAGTGCCCAAGATATTATAAATACATAGTTAAGCTTACACTTGATCCATGTGGGACACTACGATTATAATATTCCACCACGCTCCACAGCCAATGTCCATGAAGGCTCACTTTAGCGACACTAACCCAATGGTAGTCATGTATCTTTTGGTGGCTCCACTCACCTATCAATTATCTTTTTTGGTGGCTCTGATACCAAATGTTAGGAACTTATGGATAGAATTTACCCTTGAAAACCGGCTTGCAATGAAAGGGTGCCTAAAAACTTATAAATACATGATTAAACTTACACTTAATCCATTTGGGACACTAGCATCATAACAAAATACTTTTGTTATCTTTTAGAAATCAAAAAAGTATGAAAAAAATTCATGAAACCCTCTCTTAAACTGATGTATAATCTTTCAATGCAAAGAGATACAGCTATGGACCATAATAGATGCTAGAATTATTGTGTTAAACGAAGAAATGTAACCAAAAAAAAAATATGAATTTTTATTTAATAAAATGGTGGCCTGACAAAATGGTTACGAGGGGAAAGCTTATTTAGAAAAATTAGAACTCAAGAGTTGATACAATGAATAATTCATCTTGAAATACAGTAAAAATACATTTAAGAAAAGAACCTAGAGAAACGAAGAGTTCTTTAGATAAATGTAGTCTTTCTTTTTTATCATTATTTATGCCAAAATTTATAAGGAAAAAAATGGATTTTCTTACCCCTTAATTGTACCAAAGAGTTGTTGCATCTCTTCTTATATTGGACATAACTTAGGTATAATTCGTTTAAGTCCTATACCTTAAGTTCTCTAGCTGAATTTAACTATATGACTCCACTAACCAATGAGTCATATTGGTAAATTTTAGAACAAATTATACTTTTTCACCCTAATATCTCACCTTGATTACAATGTCCCCCCAAACTTTCGAAATGCAAAAGTGACCGACCAATGCTATAACATTGTTTTGATATCCTCTTTGTCTTCTGTTTTGATGTTAAGTCAAAGAAAATTTGTTCGCACATGCATGACACGTGACAATAAGTAAGTTGGATCCATTACATGAGAATGAGAGAGAGAGTGTGTGTGTTGGAATTAGAAAATGGCTTCCGTGAAGACGGCTTGGTAGAAAGGCTCAACGTTTGCAACATTAACGGAGAACAATGCAAAGGTGGAGGAAGGCTTTATTGTCTTCAAGTCTGATAAATTCAATGTAGATCATCCAATACTGTTTATTTCCTGGCAAACAATATATCACTCCTACACACTCTCTTCTCTCTTTCTCCCTTGCAATTTTCTGTTAGCATTTGTTTGTTTCCCAAGAAAACTACAAAAATGAAAAAGAAATTTAGCGTTTTGCTAGTTCGGATTGATTGAGATTGATTATTTCGAATGATTTGTTTGTATATTAGTATTTGGTAGATGAGAAATTGACGGAAAGTAAAAGCAAATGGATTTTTGATGAGAACCAGAATAGAGTGATCAGAAAGTTAGGGAAACTAAAGTGAAAAAAACTCCATATTTATTTAATAATTTACTCTTTAGTTTTCTATTTTGTTGATGAGTACCAGAGAAAATATTCTTGTTTTTTTCTCAATAATAGGCTTTATTTCTTTTTTATTTCGATTTTGAGTATTGAATTTTGTTTGGTAACCAAAAAAATCTAGTGGAGTCTATCTGGTTGGTTGGGACATATTGGTGGAGGATTAATTTTGTCTTTTAATTTTAAATAGCGGAGTTTAGCTACCTAATTCAGTGGTCCAAAAGTCATATGTCCTAACGTTCCTATAGTTTCCATCAATCTCAATACCAACACAAACGATTGGTATAGTATATTGTAACCAGGGTGAAATATTAGGAGTCAACTGTGCATTTCAAAAGTTTTGCAGGGACATTAACATTGTAATCGGAATAAAAGACTAGGGTGGACATTATAATTGAATATATCCATAAGATTGTTATTTTTTTTAATAAAATAGGAAATTTTTTTCAATCGCATATTAGAGTTTCTATACAACAGAAATTGGTCATTTCTGCATGACATTCCACAAAAGATTAGAGTTTAGAAAAATAAAAATAAAAATAAAAATTGGGACACTTAAAAAAAAAACGTGTTTTGTAACAAATAACACTGCACCCCTTCCTGCCATCTGCACAGAATCATTTCTTTCGTTATTTCAAGCTTCTTAACTATAGGAATTTCTACACACAGACAAACCCTACGCAACAATAACACGCAACCCTTCCTGCCAGTATATATGTTGGAACTTAATTAAAGGATCTACAGAGAAAAGGACAACGCAATTGAACTTGTGAAGATATTTGCAGATTTGCTGTATATTTTATATGAAACCTTCCGAGAAAAAATCCATAGTAGGTGAGATATACTGTCTCATTTTTGTTATTTATATGCATGGCTCTGCATGTTGGTACAAAAAGTTAAGCTTTAACTCAAGCACGTCATTGTAACCACCGGTTTAAAACTATAGATTATATGTTCGCTTCATGTTTCCGGGCATCAGATAAGATCGACCGATACTATTTTCGACTATAAAATTTATTAGTTTATACTCATATAAAATTAATGTATATCCGTGAGTTTATCAGTGTCAGAATAGCTAGATTCAAGATTGCAATGCTCTTGCACCTAAATTAATTTGGAATTTGCATCAAGTACGATCAGAAATATTGAGGACAACCACCTCCAAATCGGGCTAAGCACGAGTAAACAATTTTACAATCATCATCGCCTCTCTTTATTTTTTTGTTCTTTAAAAAATAAAATTTTTGCCTAGTCTTTGAAAAGCACAGCAAGTAATATAGAAAATGAAGAAGAAAACAGAGGAAATTTAGAGAAGAGAAGTGATTCCAAAGAAATGAGAAATTCTGTTATTGATATGTTGATCTGATACAATCCACAAATATATATATCCCTAACAGTATCCGTATATTGTGGAATAGAGTAACAAATCCTAACCAACCCATTCTAGATCACTGACACGTGTACAATCTCTTACCCTTCCTTATGCTACCTGTAGTTCAGCCTATTATAACTATGCTACAAGTCGTTTACCAGCTGCTCTATCATCAACTTCAGTGGCTCTGTCATCAGCCTTGCTGTCTTGTGCTTGAGCCTTGACCTCAGCATGTATGAGTGCCTCTACATCCCCCCTCAAACTGAGGGGAGGAACACCCATCAGTTTGGAAGCAAGATCAAGAAACCGAGGAGAGGGAAGGGCCTTGGTAAAAATATCAGTTAGCTGATCAAGAGTGGAAATAAAATGAAGCTTCAACTCCTTAGCAAGTACCTTTTCACGAATGTAATGATAATCCACCTCAATATGCTTGGTACGAGCATGAAAGATGGGATTGGATGCCAAAGCCAAAGCAGAGACATTATCACACCAAAGCATAGGAGGAAGGGATAAGAAGATACCCAAATCTTTAAGAATCATCCTAAGCCAACTCAACTCAGCAGCAGTAGTAGCTAATGCCCTGTATTCTGCCTCAGTAGAGGACCTAGCCACAGTCAGCTGCTTCTTGGCAGACCAAGTAATAGGAGAGTTACCCAAAAACACGACCATACCAGTAATGGACTTCCTATCAAGGGGATCACCGGCCCAATCAGCATCACAGTAAGCTGAAAGGGCCAAAGGACCAGGCTGAAAATGAATACCATGATGTAAAGTACCCTTGATATACCTAAGAATCCTCTTGGCTGCCACAAGGTGATGCTGAGTAGGCTTGTTCATAAATTGACACACTTGCTGAACAGAAAAAGCCAAATCTGGCCTAGTGAAGGTCAAGTATTGCAGCCCACCAACCATGCTTCTAAAAACTGTAGGATCATGAAGCAGAGGGCTGGACTGAGAGTTGACATGAATTGTGGGAGAGCAGGGAGTAACACAAGGCTTGCAGTCCAACATTTTAAACTTGGTCAGTAAATCCAATGCATACTTGGATTGATGTACAAATAACCCTTGAGAAGTAGACTCAATCTGAAGACCAAGAAAGTAAGTAAGAGGACCTAGATCTTTTAAGTCAAAGACTCTGGCCAGCCTTGAAACCAAATGATCAATGAAAGAAGTACTATTCCCAGTAACAATAATATCATCCACATATAGAAGTAGGTAGACCACAAAGGAATCATGATGCAAGATGAACAAATTGGAGTCTGCAGATGAGGAATGGAAACCAAGATGAAAAAGCTCAGAGGTAAAGCTATCAAACCAGGCCCTAGGAGCCTGTTTAAGACCATAAATTGCTTTGTGAAGCTTGCATACATAGTCAGGATGAACAGGATCCACATAACCTTGAGGCTGTGACATGAAAACCTCTTCTTGAAGCACACCATGTAGAAAGGCATTAGAAACATCCAGCTGCTTCAAGGGCCAATGATTCTGAACTGCTAAAGCTAAGACAATCCTGACAGTTGCAGGCTTAACAACTGGACTAAAGGTTTCATCATAGTCCAAGCCATATTGTTGTAAGAAGCCCTTAGCAACCAACCTTGCTTTATACCTAGCAATGGACCCATCACTGCCCCTTTTAATTTTGTACACCCACTTACAATGAACCACATTCTTAGCAGCATGAAGAGGGACTAAGGACCAAGTATTTTGCTTCAAGAGGGAATTGTACTCAGAATCCATAGCTTCAATCCAGTGTGGAAATCTAGAAGCAATAAGAAAAGTAGGAGGTTCCTCTTGAACATAATTTCTCACAACAACATAAGCTTTGGGCTTGAATATGCCATGTTTGGATCTGGTAAGCATAGGATGAGAATTGGGAAGGGAATGAGAAGCAGATGGGACAACTGATGTAGAGGGCACTATAGAAGTGGAAATAACAGAAGAGGAAGACTCAATAGGACCCGAGGAGGGCATAAAATCAGAAGAAGGTGAAGTAACAATGGTAGGAGCAGCAGTAGGTACAGTACATCCCTCATTAGACTCAGATAAAGGGGAAAAGGCAGTAGGTAAAGTGGCAGAAATAGCAGACAAGGGAGAAATAGAAGAACCGGGTAAAAGTGTAGATAACCAAAGGTCCAAAGAAGGCTTGACAGGAGAGATATGAACAGAAGAATCAGATGGAGATGTGGGGATAATAGGAAAGTCAGACTCATGGAAAAGGACATGTGGAGTGATATAGACCTTTTGAGTGGTAGGATCAAAACAAATATACCCCTTGGATAATGGAGGATACCCTAAAAAAATACATTTAGAAGACCTAGGCTGAAGTTTATGGGCTGTATAAGGTGTTAAAAGTGGAAAGCAAGCACAACCAAAAGTTTTGAGATTATTTAAAGAAGGAGGAGAGTGAAATAACATCTCCCAAGGAGACTTAAAGTCTAACACAGAGGAAGGAAGTCTATTTAACAGGTAGGTGGCTGTGCTAAAGGCATAACACCAATAGGAGGAAGGAAGGTTTGACTGGTACAGCATGGACAAACCACTTTCAACAATTTGTCTATGCTTCCTTTCAGCAACTCCATTTTGCTGAGGAGTATAAGGACAAGAAAGCTGATGGTGAATACCATGATCTAAGCAAAGGGATTTAAAGGAATTATTAATATATTCACCCCCACCATCAGTCCTAAGGGTTTTGATTTTGGCTCCAAATTGATTCTCCACAAGAGTCTTAAAATGCAAGAAAACAGTAAACACTTCAGACTTTTGTTTAAGAAGAAAAAGCCAGGTAAATCTACTAAAGTCATCAACAAAAATGACATAGTATTTATATCCAAGTACAGAAGGAACAGGAGCAGGGCCCCAAACATCACTGTGAACAAGTTGTAAAGGACAAGAACTAGACTTAACATGTTGTGGAAAAGGAAGTTTGTGCATCTTAGCACTTATACAAGACTTACATTGGGAACAAATGTCACTATGAACAGAAATTGCAACATGATTATTGAGAGAAGATAAAGCAGAATGAAGAAGCTTAGAGCATGGGTGACCAAGTCTTTGATGCCACAACATTGCCTCATTAGAAACAGGAGCATGGACAGAGGACTTGAAAGCAAGTGATGGAGAAAGGGCTGAATCAGCAGAGAGGTGTGAGGAAAAAGGAATGGGATATACACCATCCTTACTCAGGCCTTGATAAAGAACCTTCCTCGTAGCCAAATCCACAATTAAGAACTGATTGGCATCAAAATAACAAAAGGCATTGTTTTGTAAACATAGTTTGTGAACAGATAAAAGATTGGAAGCCAAATCAGGAACCCTAAGAATATTGTCTAAACGAAAACAATGAGAAGAGGTTTGAAGCTTACCATTTCCAACATGAGTCACAGGCAATTCTTGCCCATTTCCAACAGTAACAGATTCTTGACCATTGGTAGCTTGTGATGTCAGAGAGAGCTGAGAAAGGTCAGGGGTAACATGATCAGAACACCCTATATCAGTAAGCCAACTTGAGGAATGTGATGAAGCAGAGTTAGCTGTTGCTGTCATAGCACTAGCAGCCATTGATGCCAATTTGGATGGAGCATGTCTGCCTTGATAGGCAAAATTCATGCGATGGTAACAATCCAAGGCAGTGTGACCATTCTTGCCACAAATTTGACAAGTAGGTCTTGAAGACTGAGATGAGCCTTGAGGCTGAAAAGAGGGAAAACCAGAACCATTCTTGTGTTGGAAAGTAGGAAGTTGAAGAATACCATTTGCATTACCAGATAACTGACCAGAGGATTGACCATGATTAAACCCAAAATTAGGACCAAAATTATGAAATCCTCTACCACGACCCCTCTGATTTCCATTTCTACCTCTTCCTCTAGTGGTATTCTGATTAAACCCACTCTGAAGAAACATAGCCATAGGTATATCCCTAGTCTCAGACTTCTTCTTAATGGCTCTTTCTTCTGCATTCAACAATATATTCAACTCCTCTATAGTAACTATATCATTACGGGTCCTTACAGCAGAACAAAATGCACTATATTCATTTGGTAAAGCTTCTAAAACCAAATGTATAATCTCTTCCTCATCAACCAACACAGCAACAGAACTCAATCTATCCCTAGCTTCTTTGATTCTTTGAAAGAAATTATCCATGCTTTCAGGACCTTTCTTAATACTCAGTAATTCATTTCTCAAACTTAAAACATGAGAACGAGATACAGAAGCAAACCTCTTTTCAAGCACAGTCCAAACTGCCTTCGCAGATCTCTGACCCACTGTGAGCGCTAAAACTGATGGAGATAACGTAGAATTAATAAAGGTGAAGAGTGCTTGTTCTCTACTTCTCCAACTGATATACTCTGGATTAGATTCTCCAGTAAAATTTCCAGAGCTATCCTTCAAGAAAGAATCAGGAGCTACACATGAACCATCAAGAAAACCGATCATCGCATAGGCCTCAAGAATCACACCGATTTGATGCCTCCAGACGATATAATTGGTGAAATCGAGTTTCACGGTCATCATGCTTGACATACTTGACAAGAGAAGCAACGAAGGATTTACCAAAGAGCTTGTGGCTGAAGTGGTTGAAGAAGTTGTTGAAGGACTGGAGCTCGGAGCAGAAGCCATTAATGGTGGCTCTGATACCATGAAAAGCACAGCAAGTAATATAGAAAATGAAGAAGAAAACAGAGGAAATTTAGAGAAGAGAAGTGATTCCAAAGAAATGAGAAATTCTGTTATTGATATGTTGATCTGATACAATCCACAAATATATATATCCCTAACAGTATCCGTATATTGTGGAATAGAGTAACAAATCCTAACCAACCCATTCTAGATCACTGACACGTGTACAATCTCTTACCCTTCCTTATGCTACCTGTAGTTCAGCCTATTATAACTATGCTACAGGTCGTTTACCAGCTGCTCTATCATCAACTTCAGTGGCTCTGTCATCAGCCTTGCTGTCTTGTGCTTGAGCCTTGACCTCAGCATGTATGAGTGCCTCTACAGTCTTTACATCAACTTTGACTTACACAACTCAGATGTATATTTTATAAAGCATACACTATTAATTTATATTTGGAAGAAACTATAATAAGATCTCAATTAAGTTATGCATTGCAAGATCAAATGTGAATCTGAGAAATGTAGCTGGTTTGGACCTTCATATATGGGTCTAATGATGGTGTCAAAAACTATGAAGCATGGGTGCATTTCCAGATTCAGGTGCGGGTGCGAGTGAGGGTGCAGCAATTAAAAAATTATTAAAAATATTTTTATTTATATTTTTTATATATTTTTACTATTAAAATATTCTTAAAAAACACATTATATGCCCTTGGTTCACAAAACAAAGAAAAAAGACGGCAAGAAACACAAAACAAAACACAAAACAAAAAAAATATATATATAAAAGAAGTCATAAATATTTAAAATAAAATTGAGGAATGACAGATTTAGGACGTTTGGGCCTCATTCAAAGCCAATTTCGGCTGTTCTGGCATAATTCAAGGCCGATTTCGACCTGTTTCGGTTAGTTTCGGCTGCCGGCAGATATGGTCCGATTCAACCGATACAACCCGGTTCAGCGCAAATCCTAAAAAAAAAAAAAAAAAAAAAAAAAACACTCAGATGCGGCACCGAAGCGCAAGCAGCAGCGTTGCTTGCGCGTCGCCGCGTTGAATGCGAGTGCGACGCCCAATTTTCCACATCCATGCATCATAGGTTAAGAAGGGATTTATGGGGAAGTCTTGAGGAATTTAACAAGGTAGTGAAAGTTTCCCCTTAGATTCTTGTGTGTGATTTTATAAATGAGGTAAAAAGTTTAAAGAGAAAATGAGTAATGGGACCCTAAGCTCCAATGAGCTGGACTTCAATCAATGCACTGAGAATATTGAGTTAAGAGGACCGTGCTGCTATGGGCTGTTTCAACATTTGATCAACCGAGCTTAGTTTGGAAAGCCATCGACCTGGGCTTTTACGGCTTTTTTGTAGCCAACCATACCTACAAACCAACACCTATTTAAACTACAATTCAACCCTGATTGAAAAACAGGAGGAAGACAACCACACTAATTAAGCCGATAAAAACCTAAGAAATCCTTCTAGTTCTTCTAACCTCTCCCATTATTTCACCTTAGAGAGTTTTATACTTTCAAACACATAGATCACAATATAAGTATTAGGGTTGTTTTTTGAAAAGATGACATCAAATCTTCAAGAAGCTTTAGAACGGCCGAGGGATTAATCTATGGCAATAAGTAATATTGAATGCACAAGACAGGACCTATAGTTGCTAGCAAGAGTGAAGAACTTGGGCACTTAATCTTACTATGTGACAGAAAGTTATGTGAGCATTATATGTATTGCAAGCGCCTTCATTAGTGGACTTGTTGAGTTGGGCTTTGTTCCATAGGATTTTTACCATTTTAGGTTTTTATTTCATGAACCAATCACGGGCTTTGTGTGAATATTTACCGATTTCTATTAAGTGAGTAAAGATAATTTAATGTTTAATCAATTATTTAAAATTGTTATTCAAATTTATTGCAACAACTCAAGCCAGCAATGAATTTTCTTAATTTCATGATATGATGGACTAAAACTAAATTAAATGACAAAATGAGCATAGTAAAAATGAAAATGATAAAATTAACGAGTGCGAGTAATAATTTTATTTTGTAAAACATATCAAAAAGTTAACTTGTCAAAATTATTACTTGAAAAATAAAATTTAAATTTATTTGGGTTTGAATTGATGCTAAAATATTAAACTATATTATAAAAGAAATCAGACCACACCTAGAAAAATTATTGGGTCGGGTCTAATTAAACTTAAGTCAACCCGCACTTCGGTTTATCCAAGTGATAGAAGGAGGGAATTATAAAAGGCTGTCATTTTTCTTTTGAAGCATTGAGACACTTAATAGCATCACCGAGCTCACGACACAGAATTAATACCACTCCACCATCCCCTCTAAGAAATTAATTCACAATGCCTTCCCTTAGCTTCTTTGTTACATGTGTACACATTTCTATTATCTTCTTCATCGCATGCAATGCCACAGAGCTCAAAATTTCACCAAAGTTTCCTGCCATTTTCGTCTTTGGCGATTCATCAGTAGATACTGGTAACAACAACTATACTATAACGGGTCCTAGCGGCAACCATCTCCCATATGGCAAAGACTTTCCAGGTCATATTCCAACAGGGAGGTTTTCTAATGGAAAACTGGCTCCAGACTTCCTGGCCTCTATGTTGGGGATAAAAGAAACTGTTCCTCCTTTCTTGGATCCAAATCTGTCAAAATATGACCTACAAACGGGCGTTAACTTTGCATCATCTGGTTCAGGTTTTGATAATCTAACGACTATTGCAAGCGGAGTAATTTCGATGTTCAAGCAAGTTGATCTTTTGAAGAAGTATTTTGTGAGGCTCAAAGGAATTGTAGGAGAACAAGAGGCAAAGAAGATAATTAGTGGCCCTTTGTACTTTACTAGTGCAGGTACAAATGACTTTCTTATTTTTTATGATACACTGACAAGGAGGTTCCAATTCAACGTTAGCGGGTACCAAGATTTTATTCTAAACAGGGCGCAAATCTTTTATAAGGTAAGCATGCATCTCTCTCTCTCAGATTTGCGTTTCAAGGACAGCTCAAAATTTCCTTATTTGGAATGTTTTGATCCGAAAAAATGGTATGACTGCAAGGCATGCGCTTCAACTTTGTGAAATATGGAGATTTTATTTCCTGTAAGGTTTATATAGATTCATTTTCATAGATTAATACTTTAATAGTATGTTCCAATGATGTTAACATAGCAAATAGCTATTTTATTTTACATGCACTAGCTTAACTTTTGGTTGAATGTTGATTATCTACCAATATAAAAATATTGATTATATTGTCTTTCTTGGACATGTAAACTTGCAGCAACTATATGACCTTGGATGCCGTAAAATGATGGTATTGGTTTTTCTCCAATGGGCTGCTTGCCCATCCAGATAACCTTGAAGTACCCGAAACCAATAAATAGAAAATGCATAGAGCATCTAAATGCAGATTCTCAAAGTTATAATCACAAGCTGGTGAATCTATTATCCAAATTACAGGCAGTTCTTCCAGGGAGTAAATTTGCCTATGCAGATATCAATCAGCGGGTGATAAACATGATCAATAATCCACAAAAGTATGGTAAGTTGATCCAACCCAGAACTGGTAATTCTAAATTTTACGGTTAGAGTTGCTCTAGTGCTTGGCCTTTTTCTCATGAGAGCAGACTTATATATATAGCTATTTTGTTTGAGTATTTCATATGGACAACTTATATAGAGTGTGTTGCCCACCAGGCTTTGTTGAAACTTCGAAAGGGTGATGTGGCCGGGTACGTGGAGGTCGGAAACTCTTGTAATTCACTGACTCCAACGTGTGAGAGGGATTCACAATACTTATTTTTTGATTGTATCCATCCTAGTGAAGCGACCAATCACTACATTTCTGAAAACATTGTAAAACAAGTCATTCCTAAGTTGTTATAGGAATACAGCGGACTGTCAAAATAAGAGTTTTATAATTTAGTGGTATAATTTGTTTTAATCCAAGTTTGAATCTTTCCTTTCTATATTGTTGTAATTATTGAATTATTAAGTATAAACAATGGAGTCTTTGTATTTAATTTTGCTATCGTGTCACTAACAATATGTTGTGCCATGTCACATGCAAATTAATTTTTCTTCTTAACTTTTAGCTATTTAATTTCCCAGTTTATTGTTGCAATTTGTCCAATATTTCTCCTCTCTTGTTTTTACTCTTTTTTTACATGATTTTACGTTACTGTTACTCTTCCTCAAACCTAACTTTTTGTGGAATCAATTATAAAAACATTTTTTAAAAGTTAAAAAATTGAATGTGAAACTAGTTTTCAAATAATAAATTTTACATTATATGTGTTTGACTCCCACTTTTAAGAACAATTTTCAAAATACTGAAAACAAAAAAAAAATAATGTTTGAAGATTATTTCTACTTCGAGATTTTTTTAAAATTATTATTACTTTTTTTATAATGATAAGTGTCAAATTTGAATAATAAGAATAGAACTAATGTACATTTTTTTATATAATGATAAATTTCAAATTTGAAATGTAAGAATTTTTTGTGATAAAAATAAACTCCTTAATTTAAGAGATATAAAAGTTTGGGAAAATTTTTGGGCTCTACTATTTTCAATATATTTGCTACTATGCCATTAAAAACATTTTTTGTATCTTGAAAACATCCTCTTGGCTATTTTTAAAATCCTGTTTTGAATAGGGAAAATATGAAATAATTTTCTAAAAATGTATTTAGAAAACATCAGTCAAACAATATATTTAAATGTAAGACCCGCCATATATGAGTTTCCAAAAAAAAAAAAAAAGGCAAAAACCACATTTTCGTCTCTACATTTTCATGTGATTCCCACTTTAGTCCCTATCTTTTATTTTCACCATTTTTAGTCCCTATTTAGAAAAACGCCATTCATTTTAGTCCTTTCCATCAATGCCCTAACAGTAAAGTCCTAGGTGGTAGATGGAACTATTAAAATAATAATAAAAAAATATTATTTTGGCATTAAAAAATTCCACATTAGCATCTAAATTAAAAAAAAATTAATTTATTAATTTTAACTAAATAAAAAAAATTAAAAACAGAATTAAAAACCAAAAATTACATGAATTGATATCTAAGTGTGTCTTGAAGAAGAATAATAAAAACACAAACCCAGATCTAAGAACACAAACCCAGAAATTTTATTTAAAAAAAAAAAAAAAAAAAAAAAAAACATTCAACACCAAATTCTCCAGCAAATCACTAATCCACATGATTTTCACAAAGTCCATAATTGAATAACTAATCAGCCATACAACACCGAATTCTCCAACAAATCAAACCCATAAACCCAATAAACAAACCAATCTACAACAAACCCATAAACCTATATTTTCTTAGAAAAAAAACACAAAATAAACCCAAAAAATTTAGCTCAACTACAAATTCATAAATCCCAAAGCCCCCATTTTCTCAAACCCAACAAAATCATCCAAGACCCATAACAGGCCACACCCAAAATCTCCATTCTTTTTCTTGTTCTTCTTCCCTAGATCCACCACTACCAAACCCAAATCCATCACAACCAAACCCTAAAACCAATTTCAACCATAACTCAGTTATATTAACCATCAAACAACTCAAACCCTCACACCATCACAAATCAAAGAAGGGAGATTGAGTGGGTGAGTCCAAGAAAAGTAGAGGCTAGAGATGGAGGGAGAGAGCAAGTACTCGCAAGAGTAAGGTTGCTGAAGAGTCGAGGGACTTGAACAGTTTCTCAATGGAGTGTTTGGTCATGGCGATGCCCTCGACGATTTGAGAAGTTGGATGAGAATCCCACGGGTGAGGTTGCAGAAGAGGCTAGCAGAGAGGGAAGGAAACTCGGCGAAGAAGACTCGATCGGCTAGGGTCGTCTCGCTGGGAAAGTACACAGTGGCAATATCTCGCACCGAGAGAGAGATCGAAGTGGCGATTGCAAGTTTCTTCAAAACCCCCCTAAGGTTTGGAAAATTTTGCTAAGAATGACACTTTTTTTGCTTAGATGTGCCCAATTTACACAGAGAGAGAAAATGAGTGAAAGAAACTGAAAACCTGTGAGTCCAAATTGAGAGAGAGAGAGAGAGAGAGAGAGAGAGAGAGAGAGAGAGAGAGAGAGAGAGAGAGCTTTTTTAAGTTTGGGGATTTTCTGGTTGATTTTTTTTTTTTTTTAAAGGAAATGGAGGGTTTTGATTTTGAGGTTAACTTAAGTAAAAGCTATGATAGGGTGGTGGTGTGGAGTACAAATGAAAGAGAAAGACCCAGAAGTGAAAGAGAGTGTGTTTGTTTGTTAGATCTAGGTTTGTGTTCTTGTTGTTCTTGTTCAAGACACACTTAAATCTCAATTCATTTGATTTTTTTGTTTTTAATTTTGTTTTTTATTTTTTATTTAGTTAAAATTAATAAATCAATTTTTTTTAATTTATTAATTTTAGGGCATTGACAGAAATGACTAAAATGGATGGCGTTATTAAAAGCAATGAAAATAAAATATAGAGACCAAAGTAAGAATCACTTGAAAATGTAAGGACAAAAATATGGTTTTTGCTAAAAGAAAACTATATTTAAATCATCTTACCAAACAAGCTCGTACATTCTCAAACTAATAATCAAAAGTTGGTGAAACTATTGCCCAAATTGCAAGAATCACTTTCGGGGACATTATTTGCACATGCAGATTTGTATGAGCTTGTAAATGACACGATCAACAATCCACAAAAAATATGGTACATAAGGTACCCTTTTTTTCGTTCCTCAAAATATATATATATATATATATATGAGTGTGTGTGCGTGCGCACGCGCGCAATCATGTAATTTAGGACTAAGTTTTTTTGTGGTGCAATAGGCTTTGTGCAAACTAATAGAGGCTGTTGCGGAACTGGGTTTGTGGAAACAGGTCCATTATATAATGAATAAAGTCAATTATGTGCAAATAAATAGCGTTCTCTCTTTGGTATCACGATGTTAATTTTCTTAAGTTTCTTCTTTGAAGGTAAGGTGCTTTATGTTGCAGTTACTTTGCTTAGTACGAACTCGGTGAAGAATCGTACCACAGGGCAACTAATCATAATGCAAGCCCAACGACCTACCTTTAATGTTCAACCAGAAAAGCAAATGAGCCTTATTGCAATGTCATTTTTATGTGAGATGCAGGCGATATCCACAATGTATCGTGGTCCAACGCACAACTAATTGTCATTCCAAATTAATTTTGAAATGACAAAATTGACATATTTCTCAGCAGACTTGTGGCCTTCATGTTCTATCAGTTAGTTAAGAACTTATGGGCTGCTTCGTATAGTATTTTAAATAACAGTTTTTAGTATTTAAACAATATTATACGTATTTTTATATACTTTTTTACTTACACATATTTTTAAAAATTTAAACAACGTTACTAGAATAACATTACCTAACAAACCTTAGATGGCTTCACTGTCGTCGAGAAAATATTCTTGTTTTCTCTCAATAATAGGCTCTATTTCTTTTTTATTTCGATTTTGAGTATTGAATTTTGTTTGAAAACCAAAAAAATCTAGTGGAGTCTGTTTGGTTGGTTAGGACATATTGGTGGAGGATTAATTTTTATGTGAGATGCATGCGATATCCACAATGTATTGTTGTCCAACGCACAAGTAATTGTCATCCCAAATTAATTTTGATATGACAAAATTGACATATTTCTCAGCAGACTTGTGGCCGTCATGTTCCATCAGTTAGTTGAGAACTAACTGTCTTCGAAAAAATATTCTTGTTCTCTCTCAATAATAGGCTTTATTTCTTTTTTATTTCGCTTTTGAGTATTGAATTTTGTTTGAAAACCAAAAAAAAATCTAGTGAAGTCTGTTTGGTTGGTTAGGACATATTGGTGGAGGATTAATTTTGTCTTCAAATTTTAAATAGCAGAGTCTAGCTAGCTAGTTCAGTAGCTCCAAAAGTCATATGTCCTGCACCGACACTAGCTAGTACATGCTATTAAATTCCAAATATTTGGGCAGACTAATACGAAAGTACTAGATGAAGTATTAATTCAATTCAAAATGAGGTCGCAAATAAATCTAAAAAGATAATGTGCAAAATATGATGATACATTGTCAATCACACTTCATAATGTTGTTCAAGCAGATTTTCTTATCTAGTATTGGAATTATAACATATGCAATTATAAAAGTAATTAATTCTCATATAGTTTGCCAACTCCCTACAATCTATAATAACTCTTTCTTATATAAACATATTCATATGATTCGCTTTTGCAAGTTATGATTACTGGTATTGGAGCGGCATTCATATATAAAGCTAGAAGAAGGCCCCTATTATTGGTAGTATAAAACATCATCACCTGAAAGTTTTAATAATTTAAAAGCTTTCTCTATGAGTTTTAATAATTTTCATATGTAAATAAATATTGTTCCAAGAATCAGGTTAAGGAATGTTAAGTTTTGTTTTTTGTTTTTTTGTTTTTGTGTTTTATTTATAGCTAAGAGTTTTGCGCCTTGGTAAAATCATATCCACAAACCTTTCCCACAATTCCTCCTAATGATGTTTAAAACCCAAGCTTCAAATCGATGGAGCTTGCTACTATGATTGAAAGCGCAACTTAAAAGTATGAAGACAAAAATAAACTCATATGTTGAATACAAACAGACACACAAATGCATGGACAAGACAAACACAATTATATTAATGCAATCTTTCGCCTTTGTTGCACTAAGGGAATTGGCTTTACGAACCCAATTGAGGAAGAAAACAAAAAACCTTCTCAAATGAAAATGTTACAGAGGGGAAGAGAAACAAGGAAAAAAGAGAGAGAAGAGAGACAAACTGAGAGCGAAATCGATGACCAAAGAGAGCGACAGTGAGGGCTTAAGAAGAGACAAAAAGCAAAAGGAAGTGAAGAAGTGAAAGAGATTACCATGAGAAAGACTTTGAAGGCACGAAAGAAAATATTGTTTCCCGTGTCCAAAAGAAGATAATATTTATGGAAGTAGTTATGTGTTGCATGAGAGAGAGTTTGTTTTCCGACATTTTTTTTTTTTTTTTTTGAAAACAACCAATAGAAAATAAGCATTATTTTTGTTAGATTTTTCTATTGACTATATAAAGATAGTTTTTCGTTGACCAATTTTTTTAATGCTACCAAACATTGAAAAATGTAAAAAATTATCTTTATAGAAGATTTTTCAGCAAAACAAACAAAACATTACTAACTTGTCAAATTATTGTAAGCTAAAGGATTTGCCAAATTATGAAAACATTGTTGAAGAATAAAGAGGTAAACAATGAAAGAAATAAGGAAATTTAAATGGCTTGGAGTCACAGTTGAATTGCTTCCTTATAGAATATTTGCCCACACAAAGAAATTTTAGTTTCAATTAGTTTAGGCTTTAGAAAGAATTTCAATTGAGGCAAACATTTGGGCCAACTAGACTTCACAGTGAGTAGGCCTGCGATCGTTAAAAGAAAAATGACAACCTTTCATAATTCCCTCCTTTTGTCAGTTGGATAAACCGAAGTTGCGGGTTAAATTCAGTTTTTTTTTTCTTTTGAGAGAGTTTTAATCTATGGTGTACTCTCATAATGATTTATCATCAAATCAAGATATCAATCAATTTTTAGAGTAGAAGGAAATTGAACCTCAAATCTCTTATTCAACTATATTTTGCTAATTGCAGGCTGACTTAAGTTTAATTAAACCCAACCCAATAACTTTTCTTGGAGTGGTCTGACTTCTTTTATAACATAGTTTAATATTTTAGGATCAATTCAAACAAAAATAAATTTAAATTTTATTTTCCGAGTATTAATTTTGACAAGTTAACTTTTCAATATGTTTTACAAAATAAAATTATTTCTCACACTCGTTAATTTTATCATTTTCATTTTTACTACGCTCATTTTGTCATATAATTTAGTTTTAGTCCATCGTATCATGAAAATGAGAAAATTCATTACTGGCTTGAGTTGTTGCAATAAATTTGAATAATAATTTTAAATAATTGATTAAACATTAAATTATCATTGCTCACTTAATAGAGATCGATAAATATCCACACAAAGACAATTATGATTGGTTCACGAAATAAAAACCTAAAATAGTAAAAATACTTTTGGGCAAAGCCCAACTCAACAAGTCCACTAACGAAGGTTGTTGAAGTACATACGATGCTCAAACGACTTCTGTCACATAGTAAGATTAAGTACCAAGTTTTCCATTCTTGTTAGCAACTAGAAGCCTTGTCTTGTGCATTTAAAGTTAACTTATTTCCATAGGTTAATTTCTCGGCCACTTTAAGGCTTATTGAAGATTTGATGTCATCTCTGGAGTCTCAAAAAACAACCCTAACACTACTATCGTGATCTATGTGTTTGAAAGTATAAAACTCTCAAAGGTGAATCAATGGGAGAGGTTAGAAGAACTAGTAAGGATTTCTTAGGTTTTTATGGGCTTATTGTGTGTCTTCCTCCTTTTTTTTTCAATCAGGGTTGAATTGTAGTTTAAATATGTGTAGGTTTGTAGGTATAATTGGCTACAAAAAAGCCGTAAAAGCCCAGGTCGATGGCTTCCCAAACTAAGCTCGGTCGATCAAATGTTGAAACAGCCCACAGCAGCATGGTCCTCTTAACTCAATATTCTCAATGCATTGATTGAAGTCCAGCTCATTGGAGCTTAGAGTCCCATTACTCATTTTCTCTTTAGGGGGAATCTTTCACTACCTTGCTATATTCCTCAAGACTTCCCCATAAATCCCTTCTTAACACTATCATTAGACCCATATATGAAGGACAAAACCAGCTACATTTCTCAGATTCACATTTGATCTTGCAATGCATAACTTGAGATCTTATTATAGTTTCTTATAAATAGTGTATGCTTTATTAAATATACATCTGAGTTGTGTAAGTCAAAGTTGATTCAAAGAAAGACGAGCCAATTTTTTTAATTTTTTGTAAAGAACAAAAAAACAAAAACAAAAAAGAAGGAAGACGATGATGATTGTAAAATTGTTTACAAGCTTTACTCATGCTTAGCCCCATTTGGAGGAGGTTGTGCTCAATATTTCTGATCGTATTTGATGCCAATTCCAAATTAATTTAGGTGCAGGAGTATTGCAACCTTGAATCTATTCTGACACTGATAAATTCACGGATATACATTAATTTTATACGAGTATAAAACTAATAAATTTTATAGTCGAAAATAGTATCGGAAGATCTGATAGGCCAAGAATGTATTGACCCATTATGATGAATTAATCAATTAATTTAGCCAATTTAATTAATTAATCTAATTAACATGCAATAGTGTAGTAGCACAAACAAATCACCAACTAAGTTAATATGCAGCGAAAAATAAAGTTGACATGGTGATTTGTTTACAAATGGGAAAAATCTACACGGCAAAAACCCCCCACCAGGTGATTTTAAGGTCATCACTCCCAAAAATCCACTATTATCACAACAAGCGGTTACAAGTAGGGGTGACAAAATCAACCCAAACCCATTTGCCCACCCAAACCCACCCACTTAAAATAAACCCAAACCCATCCAATTATTAGTTGGGTTAAATGGGTATTAACCCAATTAAACCCAATTAACACTAATGTTTATTGGGTTTTAATTGGGTACCCAATTACCCAACCCCAAAACTACTAAAATTACCAAAATACCCCCTCAACCTAAAAAATGACCAAAATAACACCTAAACCCAAAAAAATGACCAAAATACCCCGAAACCCAAAAAAAGACCAAAATACCCCCAAAACTCAAAAAAAGACCAAAATACCCCCGAAACCTAAAAATGACCAAAATACTCCTAAAAACCCAAAAAATGACCAAAATACCCCTAAAACCCAAAAAATGACCAAAATACCCCCAAAACCTAAAAATGACCAAAATACCCCCAAAACCCAAAAAATGACCAAAATACCCCCCAAAACCTAAAAATGACCAAAATACCCCCAAAACCTAAAAATGACCAAAATACCCTCGAAACCTAAAAATGACCAAAATACCTCCCAAACCCAAAAATAACCAAAATACCTCCAAAACCTAAAAATAACCAAAATACCCCCGAAACCCCAAAAATGACCAAAATACCCCTAAAACCCAAAAAATTACCAAAATATCGCCGAAACCTAAAAATGACCAAAATACCCCTGAAATCCAAAAAATGACCAAAATACCCTAGAAACCTAAAAATTACCAAAATACCTCTGAAACCTAAAAAATGGCCAAAATAACCCCGAAGTCTAAAAAATAACCAAAATAACCCTAAAACATAAATAATGACCAAAATACCCTCGAAACCTTAAAAATGATTAAAATACCCTCGAAACCTAAAAATTAGCCAAAATAACCCCGAAGCCTAAAAATTGATCAAAATAACCTAGAAACCTAAAAATGATCAAAATAACCCTGAAACCAAAAAATGACCAAAATAACCCCGAAGTCTAAAAATTTACAAAAATAACCCCGAAACCTAAAAATGACCAAAATACCCCCTAAACCTAAAAAGTGACCAAAATACCCCTTAAACCTAAAAAATGACCAAAATACCCTCAAACCTCTAAAGTGACAAAAATACCCCTAAACCTTTGAAATGACCCAAATAAACCCAAAACCGCTAAAATGGCCACAAACAACGTGAAACCTCTAAAATTTCCAAAAATACCCTGAAACGTCTAAAACGACCAAAATACCTCTAAACCTATAAAACAACCAAAATACCCCTCAAAATATCTAAAATGACCAACATACAACTAATCCTATAAGATGAACAAAATACACTCGAAGCCTCTAAAATTACCAAAATAGGGGTTTGGGGTATCTTAGTCATTTTTTAGGTTTATGGGTATTTTGGTCATTTTTTATGTTTAGGGAGTATTTTGGTCATTTTTTAGTTTTATAGGGGATTTTGATAATTTTTTAGGTTTAGGGTGTATTTTTATCGACTAACAGATTTAAGGGGCCTTTTTGTCATTTTATAGGTTTCGGAGAATTTTGGTCATTTTTTAGGTTTCAAGGATATTTTAGTCATTTTAAGGTTTAGGGGTTATTTTGGTTGTATTTAGGTTTCAGGGGTATTTTGGTCATTTTTTAGGTTTCAGGGGGTATTTCGGTTAATTTTTAGGTTTCGAAGGTACATCAATTATTTTTTAGGTTTAGGGGGTATTTTGGTCATTTTTAGGTTTAGGGGCTATTTTGGTCATTTTTAGGTTTCTAGGTTATTTTGGTCAATTTTTAGACTTCGTGGTTATTTTAGCCATTTTTAAAGTTTCGGGAGTATTTTGGTCATTTTTAGTTTTCAAAGTTATTTTGGCCATTTTTTAGGTTTCAGAGATATTTTAGTAATTTTTTAGGTTTCGTAGGTATTTTGGACATTTTTTGGGTTTAGGAGGTATTTTGGTCATTTTTAGGTTTAGGGGCTATTTTGGTCATTTTTAGGTTTCTAGGTTATTTTTATCAATTTTTAGACTTCGTGGTTATTTTGGCCATTTTTGAAGTTTCGGGAGTATTTTGGTCATTTTTAGTTTTGAGGGTTATTTTGGTCAATTTTTAGGCTTTGAGGTTAGTTTGGCCATTTTTTAGGCTTCAGAGGTATTTTAGTAATTTTTTAGGTTTTTGAGGTATTTTGGACATTTTTTGGGTTTATGGGGTATTTTGGTCATTTTTAGGTTTTGGGGGTATTTTGGTCATTTTTAGGTTTCTAAATTATTTTGGTCAATTTTTAGACTTCGTGGCTATTTTGGCCATTTTTGAAGTTTCGGGAGTATTTTTATCATTTTCAGTTTTCAGGGTTATTTTGGTCAATTTTTAGGCTTCAAGGTTATTTTGGCCATTTTTTAGGTTTCAGAGGTATTTTAATAATTTTTTAGGTTTTGGAGGTATTTTGGACATTTTTTGGGTTTAGGGGGTATTTTGGTCATTTTTAGGTTTAGGGGCTATTTTGGTCATTTTCAGGTTTCTAGGTTATTTTGGTCAATTTTTAGACTTTATGGTTATTTTGGCCATTTTTTAAGTTTTGGGAGTATTTTGGTCATTTTTAGTTTTCAGGGTTATTTTGGTCAATTTTTAGGCTTCGAGGTTATTTTGGCCATTTTTTAGGTTTCAGAGGTATTTTAGTAATTTTTTTAGGTTTTGGAGGTATTTTGGACATTTTTTGGGTTTATGGGGTATTTTGGTCATTTTTAGGTTTTGGGAGTATTTTGGTCATTTTTAGGTTTCTAGGTTATTTTGGTCAATTTTTAGACTTCGTGGTTATTTTGGCCATTTTTGAAGTTTCGGGAGTAGTTTGGTCATTTTTAGTTTTTAGGGTTATTTTGGTCAATTTTTAGGCTTCGAGGTTGTTTTGGCCATTTTTTAGGTTTCAGAGGTATTTTAGTAATTTTTTAGGTTTTGGAGGTATTTTGGACATTTTTTTGGGTTTATGGGGTATTTTGGTCATTTTTAGGTTTTGGAGGTATTTTGGTCATTTTTTGGGTTTCAAGGGTATTTTGGTCATTTTATGGGTTTGGGGGGTACTTTGATCATTTTCAGGTTTCAAGGGAATTTTGGTCATTTTTTGGGATCTAGGGATATTTTGGTAATTTTTAGGTTTCAAGGGTATTTTCGTCATTTTTTAGTTTTGGGGATATTTTGGTAATTTTATTGGTTTTTGGGGTATTTTGGTAATTTTTAGGTTTCAGGAGTATTTTGGTCATTTTTTGAGTTTCAGGGGTATTTTGGTCATTTTTTAGGTTCTCGGGGGTATTTTGGTCATTTTTTGGGTTTTTGGGGTATTTTAGTAATTTTTTAGGTTTCAGAGGTATTTTGGTCTTTTTTTAGGTGTTGGAGGTTATTTTGGTAATTTTAAGGTTTGTGGGATATTTTGGTCACTTTTTAGGTTCTAGGGGGTATTTTGGTAATTTTTGGCTTTCAGGGTTATTTTGGTCATTTTTTGGGTTTTTGGGTATTTTGGTCATTTTCTAGATTTTGGAGGTATTTTGATCTTTTTTTTGGGTTTTGGGGGTATTTTGGTAATTTTCAGGTTTTGGGGGCATTTTGGTCATTTTTGAAGATTTTAGAGTACTTTGGTTATTTTCACTTTAGTGGCATTTTGGTAATTTTGATAATTGGGTAATTGGGTGGGTTGGGGTTTACCCATAATAATTGGGTTGGGTTGGATTTGGGTTATAAGGAATTAGTTAAATGGGTTTTAAATGGGTAAATGAGTTTTATATACCCAACCCAATTATGCCCACCCCAAACCCGCCCATTTGCTACCCCTAGTTACAAGTAAAGAAATCTCAATATCTTATACCAATTTACAGTTGAACTCTTACTTCAATACCCAATTAGACTTGTTTTGTAGTGACAATCTCTCATTTCAATGCACGGCTCCCAGTACATGACTAACCAATCGATGCACAGATCCAAGTACGTGACTAATCACCAACTTGAGAAGGATGTTAGCTGCAAATTTCTTCAGTTCATCACATGATGAAGATCATGAAACTCCTTGGTTACAAAACCCTACGGCATACAAACATAACAGCTTCTTGAAGAGAAAGGTGAACTAGGCATATGTCTCTAATTCACAATATGCTTGTGAAAAACTTTTGCATTAAGTTGCATCAGCCGTGACGGCCCTTAAAGCAATCTTTATATATGATTAAGGTTGTGAGAAAAGAAATCTCAAACATGTATACACGGATTGGAGTGAAATTAGATCTAGAAAACTGATTTTCTTAAATCTCGATAGATAGGTTATCTGTCGAAAGCTGTCAAGCATCATGCTAAAACAGCTTTTTAAACCTCGATAGATACTAACTGTCAAGCTTAAAAAACCAACAATTTTTCACTTGAATCTTGGACAGATTTGCATGACTTTAAGACTTGAACTTGAAACCTCGTTTCTTGAAGTATTAAACATATCCTAGATCTATCTAATTATAAGTAAAGTGCATTTTATCAAAGGATTAGCCAATTTTACAATGACATATGCTCCTAACATGATTCACATATACCCTAACAAGATCTTATCTAATGCACGGAAACATGAAGCAAACACATAATCTATAGTTTTAAAGTGGTGGTTACAAATGATGTGCATGAGTTAAAGCTTAACTTTTTGTACCAACATGCAAAGGCATGCATATAAATAATAAAAATGAGACGGTATATCTCACCTACTATGGATTTTTTTCTCGGAAGATTTCATATAAAATATACAGCAAATCTGCAATTATCTACGCAAGTTCAATTGCGTTGTCCTTTTTTCTGTAGATCCTTTAATTAAGTTCCAACATATATACTGGCAGGAAGGGTTGCCTATTATTTTTGCGTAGGGTTTGTGTTTGTAGAAATTCCTATAGTTAAGAAGCTTGAAACAACAAAAGAAATTATTCTGTGCATATGACAGGAAGGGATGCAGTGTTATTTGTTAGAAAACAAGTAGTTTTTTTTTTTTTTTTTTTTTTTTTTTTTTTTTTTTTTTTTTTTTGTATAAGTGTCCCAATTTTTATTTTTCTAAGCTCTAATCTTTTGTGGAATGTCATGCATAAATGACCACTTTCTGCTGTATATAAACTTTAATATGCGATTGAAAAAAGTTTCCAAAAAAAGTTTTCTATTTTATTAAAAATATAGCAATTTTATGAATATATTCAATTATAATGTACCCGCAAAACTTTTGAAATGTACAATTGACTCCTAATATTTCACCCCGATTACAATATGCTATCAATAGTTTGTATTGGTATTGGAGTAATGTAAGGGACACATAATTTGACACAATTTTATGCCACAACTTGTCACGTGACAAGTTGAAACTGGTAAAAGTGTATCTCCACATGGTCCACCATCACACCTTAACCAATCATAACTCGCCGCATTGCGAGTTTTGGCACAAAATTGTACCAAATTATTCCTAACTCCTTAGCATTACTCATCGGTATTGAGATTGATGAAAACTATAAGAATGTTAAAGATAGAGATCATCAAAATTAAACAAATAATTTTGAGCATTGTATCTGTTGGGGTTTATGCCCTAAAATCCAATTGGTTTGTATGTCATGAATAATTAAATTGTTTAATTAAATGAGATTATCTACTTATGAACTAATGGGACATTATCTTAGTCCATGAGATGCATAGTATGTGATTTATGTAAAAAGTCACAGAAGATGTAAATCACAAGTTCTTTGTAAACTCAAAATTTTAATTCGTAGTCGGTGATGAAATTGGGCATTTCATCTGCGAAGATTATAACATATCGACTAAGATGATTTGTCTTGATTATGGAAGTGGAGACTTCTAGTTGATATGTTAATATGTTTTAAGAGTTAAGACATATTGAACTGGACTGCTATGAGATTTATTATTCTCCTAGTGACTGTCAAATGAATAATAAATTTCACGACTTCTATTTACATCAACTCTAAATCCTGAGAGAATAATGAACATGATTATGAGATGTAGGTTGCCTTGATATATCAGGAGTGGGATCTATAAGTAACGGTCAAAACCTCAGTATGTTGGGCAACCGCATTTAATGTTGATGAAACATATATTCTCAAGATGGAATTTATAGTCTCTTAACGGAGATATAAAATATTCCCTTAAAATAAGTTTAATGTATTTGGTTATTCAGAGTGTTAGGCACGACCACTTCAATAAGGAATTACTAAAGTATATATTTATGGAATTAGAATTTATAAATATATATTGAATAACATAAAGGATTAAACCGGGTACTCAAGGATTACGATGTAGTAATCTACAAAGTGACAGTCAATATTCATGACTTTGTATTACTACGAATATTTTAATGAAGGAATTGAACATATAATAAAGTCTTGGGATATAATTTATAGATAAGGCTTAGAGTGTAACTATATTTATATAGTGGTATTAAATATAGTTAATGGTAACTTTGGACTTGTCAAAAGTTGATAAAAAAGACCAAGACCCATTGGAGCTAGAGTCTTGTTGGTCCTTTTTGGTCTCACTCCAAGCCACATACTAGAGCCCAATTAGAATGGCCCAAAAGGCTAGCCCAATTAGATAATCAGTTGTATATAAGGAGAGTAACATACAGAATTTCATTAAGGGCCTTTTCAAGAGATTTTTCATTAAGTCTTTTCATGAGATTTCTCAAAAGAAATGAAATGGTTTATATGTGAGTGTTGGACACTCATTATTCTCTCCTTGGAAACTGATTGAGAGACCACACATCTTGGGCATCAAGTGGAATTGGAGTGACGATTAAAAGTCTCCCAAGAACTTCTGATCTTCGTTTTTAGTTTCACCGCACCAAGGTATGCTCTCTTGTACTTGAATTCTAAAATTTACATACTGCATGTTATAGATTGAGAATGAAGTAGATCCGTTAATTTTCCACTGCGTACATGCTTATATCCATCAATTGGTATCAGAGCGGTCTTCAATTTCCAATCTATTTAACATGTTTTGTGACTTTTAGAATTAGAGATGATAGTTTTATATTGTTAGAAGATTATGTTTTAATTTTCTGCATGTTGTTGAAACTATGATTTGATGAAAACTGAAATTGATATTATGATGTTGTTTATATTTAAATTTAAGTACATTAAATTGAGTTTTAAGGCTATAGCATCAATAGAATTCAGTTTTGACATCAATCTCTGTCTGTAATATTCATATGTTGAAAGTTTGTTTATGAAAAACGAAGAAAACTGCCTTAGAAAATTTTTGAAAAATTCTTGTTTTGCAATTTTCGATCGATCGAAAATCACTTTCGATCGATCAAGTGAAACAGTGATCAGACCTTTTAAATAGATTGATTTTCAATTACTAGTCAATCGATTGAATTTGTTTTTCGATCGATTAAGAGACAATCAAATATCGATCGAACAAGTCAGGAGGTCAAGTTCGAATTTTTTAATTTTTTCGATCGATCGAGGGGCACTTTTGATCGATCGAAAGAAGGAAAATCTGAATTTTTCTAAGTGTTTTTACAATAAAGAAAGAGCAATGCTATGTGTGATTAGATTACACATGGTTCTAACTAAAAGACCTAATGAGATCAAAGATATTAGTTAAATAGAACTCTTAGTCCTAAATAGTTTGGGACTTGTCCTTTAAGAAACATTCTAATGAGATTAGATTTGTTGAGATTAAAAGTCCTTAACTTAATTTATTTTAATTAGAAGTTTTAATGAGATTAAAGCTTAATTAAAAGGTATATAGTTTCTAATGAGATTAGAATTCTTATTCTAATAAGTTAAGGATAGAGTTCTATAAAACTAATTTTTGATCCATTAGTGTTTAAGGAATCCTAAATAGTTTAGGACTTCCATTTTAGTTAGTGATTCTAATAAGATTAGAGTCTTCAACAAGTGCAAGGTTGTTAATTGTGATGGGATCACAATTATTTAAAGAAAAACTCAAATAATGAGTGGAAGGGCTGAAATAACCCTTTTGTTAAGTTTATTGTAATGTGAAATAGATACCTTGTCTTGACTTCGAGTCTTGCATTCCATACGGAGGGTATTTGCTTCACGGATTATAAGGTTAAACTTCTTTGTGATTGCGCCAATGTTCGTTACTCTATTGTGACGTGACTTAGTAACATCGCATTGAATTTAAACAATTAAACACATTTGATATGTATGGTTAAAATTGTGATTAGATCACAACGATTTCATGTCAATCCACTTGTTTTAAAATTTCTAGTTGGAGAGAGATACAAGGGTTAGATCTCACGGCATCCATTACCAGTTTATAGTAGTGTGATTAGGCACCTCGCCTTCGCGTATATGCCTTGCTCCCTTCGGAAGGTATTTAATTCATGGTACTACAGATTAAACTTCTTAATGATAGATAAAGTGTGTTTTTACATTGAGAACGACCACACTTCCGTGGAGTTACTTGGTGATTGTTAGGGTTCATGGTACTACAGATTAAACTTCTTAATGGTAGATAAAGTGGGAGATTGTTAGGGTTTATGCCCTAAAATCCAATTAGTTTGTATGTCATGAATAATTAAGTTGTTTAATTAAATGAGACTATCTATTTATGAACTAATGGGATATTATCTTAGTCCATGAGATGCATAATATGTGATTTATGTGAAAAGTCACAGAAGATGTAAATCACAAGTTCTTTGTAAACTCAGAATTTTAATTCGTAGTCGGTGATAAAATTTGGCATTTCATCTGCGAAGATTATAACATATCAACTAAGATAATTTATCTTGATCATGGAAGTGAACACTTCTAGTTGATATGTTGATATGTTTTAAGAGTTAAGACATATTGAACTGGACCACTATGAGATTTATTATTCTTATAGTGACGGTCAAATGAATAATAAATTTCACGACTTCTATTTACATCAACTCTAAATCCTGAGAGAATAATGGATCTGATCATGAGATGTAAGTTGCCTTGATATATCAGGAGTGAGATCTATAAGTAACGGTCAAAATCTTAGTATGTTGGGCAACCGCATTTAATGTTGATGGAACATATATTCTCAAGATGGAATTCATAGTTTCTTAACGGAGACATAAAATATTCCCTTAAGATAAGTTTAATGGGTTTAGTTGTTCAGAATGTTGGACCCAACCACTTTAGTAAGGAATTACTAAAGTATATATTTATGGAATTGAATTTCATAAATATATATTGAATAACATAAAGGATTAAACCAGGTACTCAAGGATTAAGATGTAGTAATCTACAAAGTGACAATCAACATTCATAATTTTGTATTACTACGAATATTTTAATGAAGAAGTTGAATATATAATAAAGTCTTGGGATATAATTTATAGATAAGGCCTAGAGTGCAACTATATTTATATAATGGTATTAAATATAGTTAATGGTAACTTTGGACTTGTCAAGAGTTGATAGAAAAGCCCAAGGCCCATTGGAGTTAGAGTCTTGTTTGTCCCTTTTGGTCCCACTCCAAGCCACATACTAGAGCCCAATTGGAATGGCCCAAAAGGCTAGCCCAATTAGATAATCAGTTGTATATAAGGAGAGTAACATACAGAATTTCATTAAGGGCTTCTTCAAGAGACTTTTCATTAAGTCTTTTCATGAGATTTCTCATAAGAAATGAAATGGTTTATATGTGAGTGTTGGACACTCATTATTCTCTCCTTGGAAACTGATTAAGAGACCACACATCTTGGGCATCAAGTAGAATTGGAGTGAAGATTAAAAGTCTCCCAAGAACTTCTGATCTTCGGTTTTGAATTTCACCGCACCAAGATACGCTCTCTTGTACTCGAATTTTGAAATTTACATACTGCATGTTATAGATTGAGAATGAAGTAGATCCGTTAATTTTCCGCTGCGTACATGCTTATATCCATCAATATCCACTACCGTTGTTGTATTCATTACCATTGAGCGTTGTATTCATATATATGAGCAAAATGTGTTAGGTTCTAAAGATTTAGGTTTAAATGTTTAGAATCATGTTTTTATTGTATTGGCAAACCAAGAACAAAACATGTCTAGTTCATATATTAGGCAATGCTTAAAAGTGTTGGTTTCAAGTTTCAAGTTTGGCTAACAGGAGAAAGGAAGAAAATTTCTATCAAGCTCGACTGATCGAGAATTAGGCTCAGCCGATCAAAATTCGCAAGCATAATTTTTCTTCAGAATTTTTGAACAGATCCAAACCTGCGAAAACGTTTAGGGTTTCATTTAAACTTCTCCACATATAAAAGGGAAACTCTAGCTATGTTTTTCAAACTTTTGAGAAGACTTATGTGTTACTCTTTGTGAGATCTAAGAGGTTTTGTACCTTCTAACTACATAAGAATCTGCCAGAGTAAGAACTACAATCAAGCGTTGGTAGAACATAGTTGATGCATCAAGATCATTATTGATAGTGATCTAAAACTTTTGAGTGGGATCTCAAAGTCACAAGTAAGTCAAGTTTCCAGTTTGGCTAACAAGAGAAAGGAAGAAAATTTCTATCAAGCTCGACTGATCGAGAATTAGGCTCGGCCGATCAAAATTCGCAAGCATAATTTTTCTTCAGAATTTTTGAACAGATCCAAACCTGCGAAAACGTTTAGGGTTTCATTTAAACTTCTCCACATATAAAAGGGAAATTCTAGCTATGTTTTTCAAACTTTTGAGAAGACTTATGTGTTACTCTTTGTGAGATCTAAGAGGTTTTGTACCTTCTAACTACACAAGAATCTACCAGAGTAAGAACTACAATCAAGCGTTGGTAGAACATAGTTGATGCATCAAGATCATTATTGATAGTGATCTGAAACTTTTGAGTGGGATCTCAAAGTCACAAGTAAGGCAGCTTGTGTTGGTGTAAATCCAAGAAGAGAAGGAGTCCTTGCATGTGGTCACGTCAGTAAATTACTACATGAGGTAGCAATAGATTTAAGATTAAACCTGATTGTAAAAACTTCAATTCTCTTATAGTGGATTTGTTTACCTTAAGGATAGTTAGGTCAAATCATCTCTAAGTTTTTACCTTGAAATGGTTCGTTTCATCGGTTTTCCTAGGTCATCATATCGTGGTGTTATTAACTTTTCCGCTACTTTGCATGATATGATTTATTTGTGTTTAACCTAGATCTGAATAATTATTCTAAGTAATCACTTTGTTAATATAATAGGTTAAACAATCTAGTTTTAAGGGTCTAAACGAACAAACAAAATGAATGGTAGAGATCATGAAAATTGGACAACTAATTTTGATTGTATCCTTTGTCAAATTTTTAGTTTAAAAACCAAATTCATACTAGGTTTTTTTTATTTAAATTGACTACATTAGTTGATTTACAAAATACACATGTTATACATGTTTTAAATTACACAAGGAATTTTATAAAAAATAATTGTGCATGTCAAATACTAGAAAACGCTATCAAGCTCATTTTAAATGTCATTATCAAATACAGGAAAATGAGATAGTTTTCCAAAAAATAAGATAGTTTTCTAGAAAATTATCCATTTTTCAAAAAATATTAATGCTAAAACAAACAAAGCATAACTCAATTTTGCACCTCTAACAACACTTATATGGATACAAATATTGTGTAAGGAAAGAAATTCTACTGTGCCTCCAAGCCATCAAAATCTCCATATTGTTCATTAAATTTCCTTATTTCTTTCATTTGTTACCCTTTATTCTCCAGAAATTTTATTTAATTTGACAACTTTGGTTTACAATAATTTGACAAATTAGTCATTCAATTCAGCACTCCTAACAACACTTATATGGAGACAAATATTGTCTAAGAAAAGAAATTCAATTATGCTTCCAATTCTTTAAAATTTTCATCAATAATACTACAGTCACAAACTATTTTACAACATTTTTACAAAATGTTGATGTAGTCAATCTCTTATTGGTTTTTATTTAGGCCCATCATTAATAACAATTTTTCATTTACCAATAATCACTCATCATATTAGCAGTTTGTAAAAAAAAATTTAAAATAGTTTGTATCTCTAGCATTATTCAATTTTCATATTCGTCATTAAATTTTCTTATTTCTTTCATTGTTTATACATTTATTCTCCAGCAATGTTTCGTAATTTGACAATTTTTTGGCTAACAATAATTTGTCAAGTTATTAACTCCATTATACATCTCGATTAGAGATTAATTTCATTAAATCAACAAGATTAAATAACTTGATATCTATCAAGATTATGCACCTCATGGGGAGATTAATTTTCTTTAATTAACAAGATTTGACATCTGAATGTTTTCGCAACTTGAAAATGGCAATAAATTAAATGTTCCACTTTTATATATACTAAAGCTACTTTATAGGATAATGTAAACCACTCGAAAAAATGAAAATCTTACTACCACCTTTCTCCATCATCATATTCATTCATATTTTATCCATTAGTACCACCACAAGCAAATCCTTAACCTTGCCAAAATTCCAAACCATTTTAATCTTTGGTGATTCAACCGTAGATACTGGGAATAACAACTACATTCATACCGTTTTGAAAGCCAATCATGCCCCATATGGTAAAGATAGTCAAGTCCCTACAGGAAGGTTTTCTAATGGGAAACTGATTCCTGACCTAGTAGCAAACTTGCTAGGAATCAAAGATAATGTCCCTCCTTTTCTTGATCCAAACATAACAAATGATGAGCTCCGCACTGGTGTTTGTTTTGCATCAGCTGGATCAGGTTATGATAATTGGACAGTTGACATATCAAATGTCATCCCAGTGATGAAGCAAATTGACTACTTCAAAAATTATATGGAAAGGCTAAAAGGGTTTGTCGGGAATGACGAGGCTATGAAGATAATCAATGGTTCTTTGGTCCTTATTAGTGCGGGAACTAATGACTTTATCTTTAATTTCTATGATATACCCTCAAGGAGGCTAGAGTTCACCATTGATGAATACCAAGATTTTTTGCTGGAAGGGATGAAAAACTTCGTTAAGGTAAAACATGCGTCTGTCCTTCCGCCTTGAATGTTGTACCTAAATAACATTTGTTTGCCGAATAAGTTTAGAGACACAACATTTTTCATAATTTTATTTCAAAACTACTGATACAGTATGTTGTGAACACAACAGGTCATGATGCAATGTGCCTAGCATTAGGGTTATTTTTCCCCCATGATTATTATTCTCCTATTAAAGCATTACTCTCTTCTTTGTTTTGTATATCTATAGGAGCTATACAACCTGGGATTGCGTAATATGATTATAGCAGGGCTTCCTCCGATAGGTTGTCTGCCCATTCAAATAACTACAAGATTTAAACTACTTCCGAATGATAGAAGATGTTTGGAGAGCGAAAATTTACATTCTCGAACTTATAATCAAAAGTTAGTGAAACTGTTGCCCAAATTGCAAGAATCCCTTCCGGGGACATTATTTGCATATGCAGATGTGTATAAGCCCCTAAATGACATGATCAACAATCCACAAAAATATGGTACGTAAGGCACCCTCTCAAAGTTTTCTTAACATGTACAATTGTGTAACTTAGGACTAATTTTTTTGTGGTCCAACAGGCTTTGTGCAAACTAATAGAGGCTGCTGCGGAACTGGGTTTGTGGAAACAGGTCCATTATGTAATGAATATAGTAAATTATGTGCAAATGCTTCCCAGTACTTGTTTTGGGATTGCATACATCCAAGCCAAGCAGGGTACCAGTACCTTAGCAATGACCTGGTAAAGAAAATCCTTTCACATCTGTTTAAAACACCATTCCCTTCCTATCAAACACCATAGCCGTTGATTTATTCAACCATAAAAATTTGCAATATATATTATGGGAATCTTTTCATTTATTTTGTATCAAACTTCACAGTCATGTTTAACTTAAGTAAATGTCATATTTAGACTAAATAAATAAATATCATTTCCTTCTCCCACCCACACCCCCACCCCCACCCCCACCCCCTTCTTTCAGTGTGTATCATGTCAGACATTTATTGCGCTCGTAATGGGAAAGAAATCATGTCATTCTATAAATCACCTCAATCTAACTTGTATTCACCAAGTAAGCAAAATCCACAAAAATAATAATAATTTTTAATCAAATTTGGCACAAGATAATTGATATATATATATATATATATATATATCCTAATGGTTCAGGATATTTTTCATTGCATATACAATTAGTTCTTAAAAGGTTAAAATCAATCAGTTGTAATGGGAAATGGGTAGTTGTTTAAGAGATGAGAATTTTCCAGACTTATCATAAGCTGACACATCATACTACCAAATCTATAAAGTACGGTCAATTATAAGCACCACGTACTACTACTGGGTTCTACTGTCATTATTCAGAAACCAACAGAAATCTGTCAAGTGTCACTAACATATGCTAGCAATGACATAAGCAATTCAATCGGGTGTTGACATGTGTCATCTTGAAAATCAAGACATTTCTGTCAATCAAATAATGGCATGTGTCTTGTTAAAAAAGTTTTAAAACTCCTCCATTCAGGCTGTGACATGTGTCACCAATTAAATTCTGCCACGTGTCACTCAACTATCCCCAAACTCCTATAAATAAAAGTCTTTCTAAGGCATTTCTACAAACCAAAACATTGAGGAAGACATCCACACCACAAGCAGCATCAAGAAGATATAGAAGTACAGAAATACAGCTAGAATTAAGCCCTAAAGCCTCCAAGAACTTCAGCTTTCAAATACAAAGAACATTCAAATAGAAATCATCCAAATCATCTTCTTAGATCTCAAAATTAATTCACTGGAATCAAGTTTAAAAGTCTCCAGAAACTTTAGAAAACCACAAATTGGTGAAACTCTCCACAAATTCAAGCCTCCAAAGTCCCGAAGAATTTCCACAGCAAATCTTCAAAGACAAAGAACACATAAAGAACATAAAGAACACAAAGAACACACGAAGAACTCGAAGAATAAAGGATTTCTAACAAACTTATAGCCAAAAATTCGTTATAATTCTGTTTCAAAGATCTTCAATTCATTCCTCAAACAAATTGATGGATATTAATTTGATATTTGAATCAAAATCACATTATCACAATTCCAATCTGCAAATCTTTCAAGGAGATCAAATTAGAAGATCACTCTTTTTGTAATCACAAATAATTATACCACACATTGATCAATACAAATTCAAACTTGTGAAACTATTTTACTTGTTTAATTTTATTTCAAACTTGAAATTTAGTCATTTACAATTGTTACTACACGTACTTAAGTTGTGTAACCTTTGTTAGTCCTCTGTTTATTAAACCAAGTACTAAGATAAACATTGTGGATCAACTGATTTTCTATTTCCTCGAGTCTTTGAAATCTACCTAGGAGCATGTCCATTACCTAGCTCACATGTACTCGATATAGTGTGTCTTCAGTGACAACTTTATATAGAACTTATTTTGTTCATCAAAAAATAAATAAATAAATAGAACTTCTTTTATAAGTAAGCTAGTTGAAGGTTTGTGCATTACAAGGTTTTAATCATGGATCTACATAAAATATATAATTTTATTTTAAAATTATTATTATTTTTATATAATTTAAAAATAATAATGAAATGAATAATTATTATATAATTTATGTATCATCAATTCCTTATTCCAAACTAATTGTCAGTGTTAAAAAAGACTTACCTAAAGGTCAGTGAAGGCGAGGTACTCATTCATGTCAACGTAGTTCTTATTAATGTCAGGCGTGATGAGAACTTGTCAACTGCTAACTAGAAAAATCAGAAAGGATTAGATTGTAGGTATATATAACTTTGGATAAGAATGAAATTAAACATTTTTATGAGTTGTAGTAACTTTATTGGATAGTTAATTAACTAATTTAGTTTTCTTCTTCGATCTTATTTTCCTCCTTACAGGTGACAATTAAATTTTATATATCCACTTGACACAAAGACGTGGAAATTAAATAGGATATTCATTTGGCACAACCATGACTTATTTTATCCATCTTTTTTTATATAATATATGAAATCAATCAAATAATTAATCTTTACTTAATCTATACTTTATTTTGTTTGATTAAAAAAAAAAAACTATGTTATTGCTATTTGAGATGCAAAATTACTAATAAAGTTTTTGTATTTAATTTTGCTAGCATCTTTTTCTCAAAAAAAAATAATAATAATTGATAGCATCTCCTTTTGAATTTATATTAATCCTGTTAATCTTCTTATGACATTATCGATTCTAAGATTTTATCAATTTTAATTTTTGAAATAGTTTACTATTACAAGTATTTTCAATAAAATTTTATAAACAACACATGGATTTTTTTTTTTTCATATTTCTAATTGAATTTTTTTTTTTTTTTTGTGCATTTATTTCCTTTAACGTTTATCCAATTTTCAATTTAGTCATTTTGTTTAGGTCCAAACTGCGCCAATACCCCCTCCCCCTCCCCTCTTTTTTCCCTTTTTTTAAGAAGGTGCGGATAGGCTCTGGCCCTTTTTTTTTATTTGAGAAACACACACACACACATATTTAAAACGACCTAGTTTAGGTTTTCTAAGTTCTCAAATTAAAAAAAATAATAATAAAAAAAAAAGCCTAAAGTTTACAAAAATGACTAATATTGTTGGTTCTTAAAGTTTACTAAAGAAGCAATATTAGTTCCTGAAATTTCAAATGAGTACAAGATACAATGGCATTCCATTAGGAAAATATCATCATGTTAGTAAATGAGTTAACTAATGATGGTTGATGGTGTGTTTTTGTGTCTTACAAAAATAGGAATACCATAAGAAAACTAAGAGAGAGAAAAAATGTGAGAATATTTCAAAGTGTATTAGAGACTTAGAGTTCTTTTGGGAGAGCTTATTTTCATTTTATTTGAATTATATATAAATTTTTAAAACTTTAATAATAAAAAATGTTGGATTATTTAAACCCTTATACACTTAGATTGTTTAACCTAATTAATTAACCAAGTTATTACTTAGGTTTATTATGTAGATCTAGGTTAAACATAAACAATCATATCACATATAACAAAAAAGTAAATAAAACAAGCAATATGATGACCCAGGAAAACCAATGAAACTGTTCAGTTTCAAAATTTAAAAAAAAAAAAAAAAAAAACCTAGAGAGGATTTAGTCTAAACTATCCTCAAGGCAACAAATTCACTAAATAGAATGGAAATTTTACAATAGATTTTTCCCTAAATCTAAAGCTACCTCTGATAATGCTTACTCACGTGACCACACGTAACTTCGAATTCACAGACTCTTCTATCCAAATTTGTTGAACACAAACATCCACATTTGTGACTTTGAGATCCCACTCAAAACTTTAAATCATTAACTATGTATGATCTTGTTTCAGCAACTTCAAATCTACTGGTTCTAATAATGTGTAGATAGAATTCTGGTAGTGACTTTAAAAGGAAAATGCACAGTACCTTTTAAATCTCAAAAGAGAAGCTCCAAAGTCGTAACAAAACGTATCTTAGGGTTTCCTTTAAATACTTAGTGAAATAGATTTGAAACCCTAATCACTTAATAGGCTTAATGAGCTGTTAGGCCAAAATTAAATTCTGCAGAAACGCATCTCGATCTGTCAAACTGTCTTATCGATCGGTCGGGCTAGGCAATTTTTCAATTCTTCTTTTTGCTGCTTGTACATTCTTGATTCTTGACTTATATCACATTGAGCATTGTCTAATATACCCTATAGACTCTCAGATTTATATCTAGACAAATTTGTTCTCAAGATTTATCAATTATTCTAAACTTTTAGAACCTAACAAAAAATATATATATATAATACATAATAGTACAAGGTTTATCAATTATTCTAAACTTTAGAACCTAACAAAAAAATATATAATATATAATAATAATAAAAACTCTTAACTGTAATCCATTAGCAAACGGCACATCCATATGTAACAATTGGGCCCTTAAAACGAAAGCCCTAGTTAACTTGGGCCGTATTTGTATTTTAGTCCATGAATTTTGGCATTTAAGACTTCAACGTAATTGCCATGTAGCCCAAGAAATTGTGCCCGAACAAAATTTAGAGAGTATGAACTTTATTAAGTGTATGCATCATTGGATCGGAAAAAGATCCAATCCATTTTATTTGAAATGAAAAGAGTACGCTTTACTGTCTTACTGTTAGGATTTTATTTCCTACAGTCAACATTACACAAGATGACAAGTCATTTGAAATCTTAAATGAAGTGATACTATATTTATTTTTATATTTATAATATTTAATTTGAATTATTGGATCACAACTAAACTTTCAGAAGAAATTACATTTTACCACCCTAAAGTATGCCCTCAATTATACTTTGCACACTAAATTATTCAGATGCACAATTTACACCCTAAACTATGACTCTTGTTACACTTTGCATCCCAACGTTAGTTTTGCCATTAAGTTGAATGGAAATATGAAGCATGTGTATTACTTAAATGGGACAAACAAAAAACACCAAAAAATCCCTCTTCCCAATCAATTAAAAAGAAAACTTTTTTTTTCAACTCTATCATGCGTATCAACTCCTCTCCTCAAATCAAAATCCCCATGACCCAAAATCCCCAAAGCAAAGTCATCTTCGGCATCACCATTGTTCGATGAAATCCCTAAATCTATGTTTGTGTTCTTTATAAATATTTGTAATAGGAGGCAAAATCAACAGAATCCATTGCAAAGTTGAAGATTGTTGTTGGTCACCATGCCATTAATAATGCTGGACATCACGGTGATACAAAGGAACTTACAAAGTGGTTTGGTGGATATGAAAAAGCCGAGTGGGACTCACATAATCAATTAAAATTTCAAAAAGCCCAAAACAACATGTAGGCAGTGTTCCATATAAAATGAGACTCATAAACCATTCAAGGACCAATTTCAATTTTCATGGCTACAACAAGCACCAACTAGAACGGCAAGTGAAAAAAGTATAGTTCCCCATAAAATGTCTAAATCCAAAATTCAATCCAATTACATAGCGCAATTTAGAGATCTTGCGAAGACTGGCCCAATTTTGTTCCCATCTCCTTGTGTAGACTACAGTCTAAAAAATTTTATATTCTTTATGAATCTGTAGTGTTAAGAGAGAGATGAAAAAAAATTGTTTTTAATTGATTGGGAAGTAGGCTTTTTTTATCTTTTATGTTTGTCCCACTTAAGCAAGTCACATGTGCAAAGTCACATGCTTCATATTTCCAAGATGCAAAGTGTAACAAGGATTATAGTTTATGGTGCAAACTGTGCATCCGAATAGTTTAGACTTTAGAGTACAAAGTATAATTTGGAACATAGTTTAGAGTGGTAAAGTATAATTTTTCTAAACTTTTGGCGTAAGTAGTACTCTTTAAACCAAATGGAAGGGTATGGTTTGGCCTAAATTACTAGTCAAGTGTAGGATTATAAATGAGTCGGCCTAAACCAAGTATAACAGTTTGACCGAATGGAGAGGGGGGTAGAGGGAAGGGAAGGGGTAGTGATGAATGAACCTTGTTTTAATGTTTGTTTAAAGAGGGAGGGAGAGAGATTTGGAGGGATACTTTACATTCTTAATCCATCTTTTTTAATTCTTCCAAATAAGAGGAATTTGGAGAGAAATAAAGTTTAAAAGATTAAATTGAAAACATGTGTGTAATTTGTAAAAGTTAAGTTTTTTTTTTTTTAATTTTGATAATTTGATAGTTAAGGAAAGTGGATTTGAACCGATATTGAAAACATTAAAAGTTGTCTACCAATTAATTACACAGATCTTCTTTTTTTTTTTTAATACAAGATAAAATTCTACTCTAACTTAATCAAAGTGTATATATGTGTGAAGCTTCCTCCTGAAGACTTGAACCATGGCCCTTGCCCTCCACAATCTACATCCCACAAGCACTTATACTTGTGAAGTGACTATCGCACCAAGAGTATGCAGTAGTATTACAAAGTTCTTAGTAAAAGTTAAGTATATTATATAATATAAATACAACTTTAGATAATTACTAAAGTTATTTTTGTCCTTAAATAAGAAAATATGAAATCTCACTTACATGAAAGTTTTAGGAATTGAATAAGGTACTCTCCATATATCCCATAAGTCAAATCGGTCTTTGGTGAAAAAAATACCAACAATAATTAAAATTCAACTAGATTTATGATTAGTCAAATACCCTTTTAAGTTACATTTATCGTTTCTCCTTGACATTTATTTCAAGTTACTAATTGACAACTATTAGATATTAAAGCTCAACCAATCGGAACCCAAAACAAACTAACTTAAAACAAATTCAGTTGGATGTATTTTTATTACTGTCTGCCTTCATTATTACTCATAAAAGTTGGCAATTAAATTAAACTCCTTTTTTTTTTTTTTTTTTTGATGAACAATTAAACTCTTTTTTATGGTAAACTACACTAAATAAACTTTATTACCCTACCATATATGGCTTAACAACAGTGAAACCAACACCCCAAAAACTTACCTTAAAATTTCCACTTCCATAACTTGGATTTAAAATTTAAAGCCAACAAAAAGGACAACTCAAAACAATGCTTACGAATTCAATTCTGCACCTGACTAGGACGTTCACTCTTTATAATTAAATTAAATGACTTGCCATCTAGGTCACATTTTAAAGTACTTCAAATATGTTCATTAAATTTAAAATGGCCAAAAATTAAATGTTCCGGAGTTATATATATTTATCTAACTTGCAAGGTCATTCACCAAAAACCACACGCAAGGTATTTCAGATTTTTATTTGACCAAAAAAAAAAAGGTATTTCAGATTTCAAATAAAAATGCATATCTTACTACTGCCTTTCTTCATCACATTTGTTCAAATTTTAACCGTTACTACCAAAACATGCAAAGCCTCAACCTTGCCAAAATTCCCAGCAATTCTAATATTTTGTGATTCATCAGTAGATACTGGTAATAATAACTATATCAACACCATTTTTCAGAGCAATCATTACCCTTATGGTATAAATTTTCCTGGTCCAGTCCCCACAGGAAGGTTTTCTGATGGAAAGCTCCCTTCTGATCTACTAGCAAACATGCTGGGGATCAAAGAGTGTTCCTCCCTTTCTAAATCCAAACCTTTCAAATTATGAACTCCGTACCAGTGTCTGTTTTGCATCGGCTAGATCAGGATTCGATGATTTGACGACTGCTGCATCTGGGGTCATACCAATTTCAACGCAGATTAAACTCTTTAAGAATTATATCGTGACGCTTAAAGGGGTTGTAGGGGAAGAGAAGGCTTTCAAGATAATCCATGGTTCCATCGTCTCTATTAGTGCAGGAACTAATGACTTTGGTATCAGTTTCTATAATTTTCCCATAAGGAGCCAGCAGTTCACTATTAATCAGTACCAAAATTTTGTGATGGAAAAGTTGAAAGACTTTGTCAAGGTAAAACATGCATCATGTTTTTCATCTAAGAACACAATTTCGCCCAACATTATTATACTGATGTTAATTGTTACACTCTTCTTTGTTTTGTAAATTTATAGGAACTTTATAAACTAGGATTGCGTTCTATGCTAATAGGTGGGCTTCCTCCAATGGGTTGTCTGCCCATTCAAATAACAGCAAGATGTAAATATTTCAATGACAGAAAATGTTTGCAGGATCAAAATTTAGATTCTCAAAATTATGATAAGAAGATAGCTAAACCGTTACCTAAACTCCAAAAATCACTTCCAGGGAATCTACTCTTATACGCAGATACGTATAAGCCGCAAATGGACATGATCAACAATCCACAAAAATATGGTAAGGCATTCTCACATAATTTTTTAAACTTGTACTATTGTGTAATTTAGGACTGAGACCTTTTTTTTGGTGAAACAGGCTTTGTGGACTGGGTTTGTGGAAACAGCTTCATTGTGTAACATAAACACTCCACCGTGTGGAAACCTTTCCCATTTCTTGTTTTGGGATAGTGTACATCCAAGCCAAGCAGGGTACCAGCATGCTGCTAAGTACCTAAAGCACGGTTTTTAAACCCGGAGGTTCAACTGCGGTTCGCACGGTTCACTGAGTTTTTCATGTATGCCAGTTTTTGAGGTTAAAAAAACCATTTTGGTGTACAATTTCCGGTTAACCCGGTCAGACCGTACGGTCCGGTCTGGGTTTCAAAACTATGACCTAAAGAAGACAATCCTCCCCTCCTGTTAAAACATCATGGCCTTTGATATATTCAATAATACAAATGAACAATTTAATGGAAATGGATCTTCCTTTTTTCGATATCAAGCTTAAAGATATGGTTAGAAGCAAAAGAAAAAGAAGGGACAATAACTGTTAAAAGTGGGGATTATTTCCCATTTAAATAGTTTTGAGTTAAATAATAAAGATCCTTTCTTTCATGTTTGTACCATATTAGATATTAATTTCCCTCCCAATGGGCAAGAAAATATATTTAGTTTTAAATCACTTCAATCAAATTAAACCCAAAAGGCAAAATCTACTAGGTAAGAGTGACTAATCAAATTTGCCACTAAATAATACTTAATAGGTAGATATCCTGACAATCTAGAATGTGCTTCATTGCATAAAAAAGGACTTATCTCTAAAACTCTAATGCATTGGAGCTGACACAATACATTTATGTGTCTGAATTGTGTGCATTGGAGCAATGAAGCCAAAACTTACCCCAAAAATAGACTTCAATTCCTAACATCAACCTACTAAAAAAGAAGGGAATGAACACTTGTTTGGTTTTCTAAAACACTAAATAAACAAATGAATTTTCCATATCTATATCAATATACATTGCTTATTAGTCTTTTGTTTTCTAAGCATGTGGTAAAATCAACTTTGTTGATGTCGTGTTTGAATGAGCTTAGGGTCTGTTTAGATTCCGCTTATTGCTGAAAACAGAAAACTTATTACTGAAAACACTGTAACAAAATAATTTTTAAAAGTGTGAATAGTACTGAGGGACCCAAAAATGCATGGATATGCGCATTTTTCTGAGTTTAGTGGTCTCATGAACAGTGCCATGGGACCCTGAATATACACCAAACACTCAACGCATTAGTACTATCCAAACTCACACTTATTTTCATCGTCTTAATTTGTTTCTCTTGTTTATATTTTTAGCACCAAAAAAAGAGTTTATCTTGTTTATTGTATAAAAATACAATTGTACCTAAAAAATTTTGAAGTTTTAGAAAGCTGCACTTCATAAATAAACAAAATAAGCTATGGAAATATCTTAACCAAAAATAATAATAAGTTATGGAAATAGGGTCATCCAAAGTCCAAACGAATTGAATCAGTATTCAAATTGAATATGTAAGTGTAACTTCAATTGATCCAACAATACAGAGAAAGTACAACTGCAGTGTATTGTTGATAGTTATATCAAGATACACAGGGATGACCATAGAAGAAAAGATTTAAATAAGCTCTTGCTTCACCTTCTAGTAGTGCTGGATTCCTTGCAACTCTTTCTAGCATGGCATCGTTCAAGTCATTCACAATCCAAATTACGTTAACCCGAGCTTAAACGAGGAGATAAAATGTTCTCTCGCATTTTAGCTATATCTGCAAAAACTTAAAACTAGCATGAATCTGCACCATCATGTCAAGTTGCTATCATTTTCCTTTTTTAGGTAAATGGATTTATTGGAAGTGAGCTGTTAACGTCTGTTAAAATTTAAGTTAAGATCCTATGCTATTTTAGGCATCTAGCAATTATGGAATCAGATAATAACCAAAATACTAATTTAAACATCAATTTCCAAATTCAATAGTTTCCGCAACAAGTGTTTTAACTAATTTCCCAATCCACTAGTATCCAATACAACATTTGGAAAACTAAACTTGTAACAAACACTCTGATTAATCTATCCCGTGATTTTCATTCACAAGTTGGGTTGAAAAAAAAAAAGAGAGAGAGAAAGAAAAGAAAAGAAAAGCTATGCTGATCACATACAAACATCTAGTACAAAGTCACAAATCATCTGGACTACATTCATACTACAACACAAAAATTTGCAACAAAACCTGCACTAAATAAATACATACAACACGGCTTCCGGTGGGTTACCTTTATTTCCGGCCACCATGACCTTGAAACAAGTCGCCAATCCGAGCCTCCACCTCTTCCAAACCATACTTAATAAGCCTATCCGCATTCTTCCCTAGTTCAGACACACTCCTAAACCGCCCGATAAAGTTGCCATACGCAGGCAACAATATCTTAGTTACCGAGATTCTCAACTCCTCCCTCATCTGATCATCATAAATAGCCCAACTAGTTTGAACTTTACATATCTCCTCAAAGTAAACATTAAACAATTTCAATTTCTCTTTCAAAGTCTTTGAGGCCGCATTAGGAGCTAAGGAGCTACTGTCTACTTTCAATGCTCCTAAAACCTTATTCCACGAGCTTCTCTGGTAGCTCGAGTAGCATTGCCGAACCTTGGCATTGTGTTTTCTAATCCAATCGTCTCCTAATAAGGCTCCCAATTCACTATCCTTTACTTTCTGAACTATGTACCTCCCGTTATTCATCATGAAAACAGAGGACAAAGCAGAGTCCTTGTAAATCTTCGACTTTGCCTCCAAGTTACTCTCCAACAGCTCCATAATCCAATCCATTTGAACTGACAGCGAAGAAGACGAAGAGGATGACACTCCTTTTGACGGAACCACATTCTCGTCGAAGACTTGTTCGAGGGTTTGGCAAGATCGACAAGCGGCTCTGAGATAATTCATCACGTATCGAGTTATTGGATGGAGACCGCCGCCTGGTACGGCGGCCTTAGCCGGGTCCCGACGGATCAAATTCTCCAGTTCCATGAAAATCCCTCTGATCGCTTCCCCTAACCTCTTCCAAATCGTTATAGCTTCGTTCCTCAAAACCACACAGTACTGATCAGAAAACACAGACTCGAATTCTGGCATTAAGTCTCTCAGAGTCTCGAACACGTCGAGGATTTTGAACAACCGCTCCGGCGACCGGCTTCCGATGGCGACAGCATCGGCAAAATTCAAGAGCTGAATCGTGGATCCTCTGCAGACCTCCATGAAAGAGAGATCGGAGGCGGAGGAGAAGCCGAAGAAGACGCGATCGCAGAGTCGCCGCTCGCTAGGGAAGAGGATGCGAAGAGAGACATTGGCAGCTTTGATCCAGCGTTCGATCTCGTCCTCGAGGTCCTGCCATGGCATTTTGTGAACTTCCTCAATGCTCAGCTTCTTCAACCCTAGCCTCGACATGCTCTCCTCGAGAAACTCCCGCCTAAAGCTACTGTACACATGTGAACACTCCTTGCCAAACCCGGCCGCCACCATTCGCTTCGCGATCTCATGGAGGTCGTTGATCGTACCAGAAGGAAGAACATCGATGATGATGTTGTAGTCCGTGATTGGCTGCGCCACAGGGATTCGGTTTTCCTCATCGTTTCCGATACCTCCTACTATTCCTCCATCTTCGTCTTCGTCTTCGTCGTCGTCCGAGTCAAACGGATCGCCGCTTCCGTACTCGCGGCTGCGCTCAAACGACTCGCCGCCGCGTTCCATCAAGGACCGGAACTCTTCCTCCACGCGGAACATAGCCTGCTGCATAAGGTCCTCGGCGCGTACAATACACGCGCCGACGGACTTCTCTCCGGCCATGGGGCTCCAGTCCCTGATAGTAGCTATCAACTCGTCGATGGCGTCGAGAAAAGCGGAGGAGTCGGCGGAGTCAGCCCAGATCGGATGCTCCGCCGCGACGTACTGAGAGATCTGACGGTCCAGCAACTTGAGGCTGTGCTCAAGAGAGGCGCTCACTCTAGCATCCTCCTCCCCGTCTTTCTCAGACAACTTCTCGCGAGAAAACCTGCCGTCGAAAGTGGAGAAAATCTGCAAAATATCGTCCGCCATAGTATCGTTTCGGCCTAGCGTCTTCGCTATGTGTCGCGCCATGGCTAGCAATTTCTCCTCACCGTTCTCGGCCATAAATAAATAAAGGTAATAAGGTTTTGATTTATTTATTAGCGTGAGTCAGAAGAATCGTAGAGAGTGGGGTTAATGAAAATATGAAGAAGCTAAGTAGAAGAAGTGAGAAAGAAAGAGGAGGAGGCGTTAACTAGCGAGGATGGGGCCATTGAGGAAATTGAGGAGAAGGGGGTGAGAAGTAGGGACAGTCAAGTTGTTGTATTTACGGAAATGTCCTTCGAGAAACGCGGTTTGAGGTTGTGACTTGTTAGTGGACAAAAGATAAAGAAAAGTAAAAGAGGATAAAGTAGGAAGAGAGAGATATATAAAAAGAAGAAACAGTCAGTAATGAAGAAGGGACGAGTTTGTGTTTTGTTTGTTTTTGTGTGTGTGTGTGAGACTAGAGGGACAGGAACGTTGAATGCCTTTTGGGAAAAAGACTATTATAATTCCAACTTTGAAAATTTTAAAAATAATTTTTTATTATTATTATAGAAGGTTGAATTGAATGAATGGAAACTGCATACGAAATTATGAGTAAACAGGGCCGTGGTCCGGATTAGGTTGAACTTTTGAAGCGGAGACTTTCCTTTCTAGTTTCTATCACCATTTTATACGGTAATATAAATAAGAGTGTGGAAGATATCTTGGAAGGAGACCAAGTACAACGGGCCCTTCGCAAAATCTTGTTGAACCTAAGCCCTTTTGAAAATTCTGCAAATTCAGTGGGCCTCTGTCTGTAATTGGGGCCTTTTTTTCTTTTGATTTGGTCCTCTTCACGTTGTTAATTCTTTGTCCTCTCCTTTTTTTGGTGGAATTCCTTCCTTTGTTTTGCTTTTGTAAGTTTGTCCTTTTTTTTTTCTTTTTTCTTTTTTTTTTTTCTTTTTTTGAGAATCTGTGAGTTTGTCCTTGGTTGTTGGATTCAAGACAAATTTTTCCATGTTCTAAAGTTATAGACTTATAATCAATCCATCCGATCAAACTTGGTGACCAAACACCCTCCACCGTGACATAATGGTCATGGTTGTTAAAATTAGGATCTAGAACGCTAGAATAATCACTCTACAATCTTTGGGAAAAAAATATGTAAGTTTAAAGGACCAAATTGATATGGAGATCTAGATGGTAAAACTAGTAGTTAGAATTCACTATTTACTTTTTGAATAAATAAAAAAATGTTCTAAAGAACAAAAACCTCGTGTCATATCAAATATTAAATTGGTCAAAAAATTTAAACGGTAGCTCAACTTTAGATTTTGATGATTTTTGCTTTCTAAATTACAAATGATGATTTTAAATTGATACCATTGTCTCTCTTTAACATCTCTTTTAGATTTATTTTATTTTGAAAACTTGGTGTAATTGTTGATTAGAGCTATTCAAGCCAACTACCTACTCAAACCACCCGATTAGACTAAATCTGTTTGCCATCAAATCCGACTCTTTGGCAGTCGACGGTAAATCTCCGCCTTCACAAACCTATGTAGGCAATTTGAGTGGTGGGTCTCCTCTTTCAAAACTCGAGCCACCCAAATTGATCGTGATATAATATATGTTAGGGTTTTTCAACCATTTTAAAGTCTCTCCTCTCTTGATCTCTTCACTCTCAATCTCTTTACTTTTTAGTGTAGATCTACAATTACTACCGATGAATCCAAGGAATCAGTGGGCTGAAAGTCCCAGATGTTAACAATCTACAAGCAAAATCCTGAAAAAAACAAACAAGAAGTCAGAGGAGACCGGTGGAGACTGGCCAAAGATCCTCCAATGATGAAGTCAGTGAGTTTGTAATTCTCAGTAAAGAGAAATATTTTCTTATGGAAAATCTCTGAATGAATCCCTTACCTTCCTGTAGAAGAGACTTTATATAGTGTTTTCTTGAGGCAGTTATCTCTCCTACCGTTATGGAGTTTGGGGTCTATTGACTATAACCGTTTTCAAAGAAGGAACAGTTATAGTCTAATAGAAAAATGGAGCCTGCTTAAAGGGAGATGTCCAGAACACTCGTCCATCTTACTAGATTGATGGACGAACGAATCCTTGGACGAGCTCATCCATCTGGATAGACGGATGGACGAGCTTATAATCAATGGAATCCCTTTCCTGTGGACGAGCTATATGGACGAGTTTAACAATTGAACTTTTTTATAACATCATTAGTTGCCCCCAATCCATAGGTCGTCTAAGGAAATGTATGTTTGCAAATCACTTTCTTCTCTTTTTTTTTTTTTTTTTTTTTTTGGACGCATTTGCATTAATGACTAGATGTGCCACGTGTTGTAATTCTGTTGGTTTCTAGTTGCGTCATTTTATTCTTTTGAGGCACATGTCACCTGGTCTCTTCTGATTGGTTCGTGTCGCTTCAAGTGCCCTGTTGGGTTATCTATAAATAATGGAATCCCTCATGTACCCTTCACATTTTCTGAAATTTTCTTCCTGAAATCCCTCATCTAGAGCCTCGTCTAGAAGCCTCTCCGCGTCCGTAGTCTCCTTTTCCTCTAGAGCCAGGTACTCTCTTCTTTCTTGCCTTTAGGTTTTCCTTTTTCCTCAAAATTTCTGCAACCATTGTTTCTTCGTCTAGCAATAGTACTAAAAGGGCTATAGACAAGTATCAAGATTCCTCCAGTTACAATGGTTCTAGTACTAGTAGTGATAGTAGCAAAGGAGGTTCTACAGACGAGGAATATACCTCTGGTGTTCCTGGGTTTCTTGTAGAAGCTCTTCAAGAGCAACTTAGGAAAGCTTCAGGTTCCCAAGCTGGTACCTCGTCTAATGTTCCTTCGTCCAACCCTACGGACGAAGAGGAGATTGTCTATAGTTGTGCAATAGGTGTTCACTCCAAAACATCTGAGCAAAGGTTCTCCAATCTTAAGGCGTGGTATCAGATTCCGGACGAATTTAATCCAAGGTTAGACGTCCGTGGAGAATGGTGCTACAATCCCCATTTTGGAATAGGCGTCTATGAATCCTACTTCTTGAGGGGTCTTAGGTTTCCTTTAAATTCATTTGCTAGAAAATTGTTAGTTAGGTTAGGTTTGGGTGTATGTCAGTTCAATCCAAATGCATGGAGATTGATTATCTCAATGCAAATTTTGTGGAATGAAGTATTTGGAAGGGACCGTCCTCTTACTGTGGACGAGTTTCTTTTTTGTTATAAACCCTCTGAGATAAGCCAATCTCTTGGCTTTCACCTATTTACAGCAAGGGGCAAGGATTGTAGATTAATCAAGTCCTTGGCCTCATCTGACAGGAATTGGAAAACAGAATTTATTTTCGTCTCTGGGTTTTGGTCCGGAAATCCTGTAGATGTTGGAAGGGACCCTTTTGTTCCTTACACTGGAGACTTAGGGGTTAATGAAAATATGATCAGGTTTGATTTTCGTTGTATTTTGGGTTTCCATTATTTTAACAGGTTTTAGTGGTGGTGGTTGTTTTAACGGGTGATGGTGGTGGTGGTGGTTAGGTGGTGATGGTTGGACGATGTTGGGTGGATGGTGGGATTTGCGTTTTGGTGGTAGTGCTCCTGTAGGTTCTGTGAGACAGTGAGAGAACAAGCATCAAACGAATTTCCGACACCAGCAAGCATCGATCTCCACTGCAACATTGATGCACAAGCATCAAACAGTCTGTATTTTTGTGCGTCCTTGTGTTGGTTTGTCTACGCGGGTGTGTTTGTGTGTATCAGAGAAAGAAGAAGATGATGAGGGAGAGAAGAAGTCTAAGTTGGTTTTGCAGATAGAGAAGAGAGAGAAAAAAAGGAGCAAAATGTGAAATTAATAAAATAATAGTATACACAGCTACAGTAACTGTATATATATGCACGGTTATTGTAGCGAATGTGTAAATATATACAATTTTAGAATGATTGATGTGGAAGATTTTTGGGGCAATATGTGTAAAATTTGTTACTTTTTGTATTTTGCAAAGTTTTACATCCATTGATGCGGATGCTCTAACAAACAAAAAACCATGGTGATGATATAAGCATTGAGCTGGGCTCTTCGCTATATTACCCCTCTCTTGCACACCATATGTATGTTAAATGTTTGTATGTTAGTAATTCTAATTACCTTTTTAGTTATATTGAATGTTTTGGATTCAAGTTACACTTGGTATAACTCTAAGTAATGTTACACCACCCAATAACTTGTTAAATAATTTATATTTTGAAAATCCTATCGCCGAATTACCTATTCTATATGTTCTTAACATTCACACCAACTTTCATGTCAATTGGATGTTCTTTACTATTCGATCAATAAACTCATCTTTTATGCATTTTTTTAAATTACAAAAACTTGAATTTAAACAATTGATTGATGACATGACTATTAATCTTTGATTACCTTGAAATTTTGCAAACATGGAGAATATATGAAGATAATGTAATTTAACAGTGGATTTGTCAAAATTCACATCCAATTAAAAAATATTGAGTGATGTAATATATATATATATATATATATATATATATATATATATATATATATATCAAGTATGTAAGATCAAATGTAGGTTAATGTGGTAAAATCCTAAATTTGAACAATAATCAAAAGAATTAAGTAAAATGCAAATTGTTGTAGCTATCTCCAATATAAAGTTTTGCAGATTTAATTCTAGATTTTTTTTTTTTTTTTTTTTTTTTTTTTTTTTTTTTTTTTACGAAAGGAAAAATGAGTAAGGGGCGACCTGAGTTGACGTTTTTTACTTAAGCATGACTATAGTAATACCCTACTCGCTGGACTCGGGTCTGCGGGAATAAGGGATCCAAATGAGCCATAATTGTGCACCTAGTCCCATTGAGGACGCTAGTGAGCATGAGTCAAGAGTATGGAGTTTTATTCCCAAGTGCTTCCCATGACGGATGTAAGGACCAGATTTGAGTCCTTAGCCCATGAGGTGGATGAACTTAGGCCCAAAAAGCCCAAAACAATGAATTTGTAGAGAGTGGGTTGGAAAAACTGGGCCTTAAAGAATCAAACAATCACTAAAGTGGATTCAGATCACAAGAAAATGAAAATAGACAAATTTAGACTAAATAAAATCATCCTCAACACAGTCCGAGGAGATCAATTCTTATATATTTCTCTCAAGTTTGGTTACAAATGCAATTCTTGATTGCTACAGTCTTTTTCTCTTAATTTCTCAATCTCCTTCTCTCATTGCTTCCTCCCTCTCTTATACTATCTTCCCCCTTTCCTCTTTATCCTCCACGTGCTAGCCAAATGATTGGTGTTGATACTTGTCCCATCAGCACCTTCCCAAAGTCTTTATGTAATAGCTATAAGGCTGAAAACCACTACTCAGATATCACCTTCACATTAATGCGGTCAGAGAGTTAGCTGCAGAATATTTAATGCAATGGTAGCAAATTTCTCCTTAGATATTTTAGGACTCCACCCTGTCATATATTTCTGCAATGCTTATCCTCAGCCCACCCTCTTAGGCCATTATGACTAAAACTAACTTCTTCATTTACTAATACCGACTCTTTTGACAATGTCTACTCCTCCTCGGACGACCTCTTGTCCTCGGCTTAGGCCTCAGGCCCAATATATAAATAGAAAATGAGCTCTTGGGCCCAATACCCCTACAGCAGGATTTGAACTTAGGACCTCCACCTCCCAATCAAGGTATCATTGTATTTCTTAAATAAATAAAAAAATAAATTAGTATCTGTAGGGGATTTGAGGATAGCACCTTTGTTGGGCCACGTCCGAGGAGCGTGTGAGCCCAGCAAGCAAGCCCTGGGCTAGGAAACCTAGTATAACTTGAAAGAATGGGTTTGGGCAAGGGCCCTTAACGACCCGAGGAACTATCTTAGATGTGACCGTCTCAAGATGAACGAGAGGAACCCCTCCCTTGGCTTGGAAGCATGAACCAAGGGAGGCAACAACAGTAAGTATGGAAGGAGAGAGGGTGGGAAACTTGCCAAAGAAGAACCCATCACCTCTGAATTGAATGCATTACACCAACTATGTCAGCCGCATTAATGGATGAATAACACCTGAACAGTATAAGGATAGCCGTAGCTCACTCAACACTTCCTCCAAAAGTGAGATGAGACACGTATCTAAGGGAAATCAACCACCTTCCATGTGGAAAGTTAGGATGAAAGGGTAGCCATTATAAAAGGGAGAGAGATCCCAGTGAACAGGGGTTGAAACTTAGAAATCAAAGAGAGAAAAAGACTTAAACTTGTATACCTCAAAGTGTATACCTCAAAGTGTAACAAGCATCCTCGGCTGACCGAGGAAGGAATCAATATATATTTCTTTTCTTTTTAGCAGTCGACTTGCTATTTCTTCCTATCTGGACTCCTCCTTACACTTCAACGTTAAATAGAGAGCCCAAATCTTGGTCTGCTATTGCTATCTCTACAAATTAGTTATAGTGGGCTCACATCTAAGCCCATCTATCCTGCTTGGGCTTTCGTGATTGTTTTTGCCCAATATCATTGTATTATTGAATATAATTTTAAGAATTTTCTTAATTCTCTCTGTCTTTAGCTAAATTAAGTGGCAACTTCATATATACGATCAGTGGCCACTTCGTATAAATTCCTTAATTTTTTTTTTTTTAAGGAACTATAAATTCCTTAAATTATAGAGCATATAAATCTATTAAATTTCCATCATCAACTCGTTTTATAAATTAAAGCAAGCTAAAAAGTAAAAAGTAAATACTCGTTATTGGGGGGATGCTGCGCGCCTGCGCCCCATGATCCTCTCCATTCATTTCATCTCTTACAGCGTGGCTCATGTTAGAGTAACTGATGAAACAAGCAAAGGAATCTTTGGATCTCAATTTAAAACCAACGGCTCATCAATCTCTCAAAATCGTAAATCCAATCAACACCGTCCATCCCATGTTTAATGTCTCACAACTCCAAAAACTCCCTTGCAATTCCGTTTTTTCTATAAACAGCAAATAAAAACACACCGCACTTTAATTCTTTATCTTCCTCGTTGGCTCAGCCAAGTTCGAGCCTCTTAAAAGTGAAAGAAAAGCTTTTATTAGTTATTACCACCACACAAAAGTAGCTATTAATTTCCTCTATTATCAATGGCCTCTCCTGCTGTACTTCCAATCTCAAATCCACAATCAACCGGCGAATCGCAGCCGTCCCCTACGACAACATCATCATCGTCGCCATCGAAGTACCTCAAGGTCAGAACCTTCCTCACGCGCCTCCTTGGCAACACGCGCCAGGCGCTCTCGAACCGCCGGCCGTGGATCGAGCTCGTGGACCGCACCGCCTTTTCGAGACCGGAGTCGCTCACCGAAGCCGCGTCGCGAGTACGCAAGAATTTCTCCTACTTCCGCGTGAACTACCTGACTCTACTCGCGCTCGTACTCGCGGTCTCACTCCTCTCCCACCCTTTCACCCTCGTAATCCTCCTCTCCCTCCTCGCCGCCTGGCTCTTCCTCTACTCTTTCCGGCCGTCCGATCAGCCCCTCGTCATCATGGGCCGCACGTTCTCGGACTTCGAAACTCTCATCTGCTTGATAACGGTCACGGTGATCGTGATCTTTCTCACGAGCGTGGGGTCGTTGCTCATAACGACCGGGATGGTTGGGATGGGGATCGTGTGTGCTCACGGCTCGTTTAGGATTCCTGAGGATCTGTTTCTCGACGAACAAGAAACGTCCGGTGGTCCTGGCCTCTTCTCGTTCATTGGTGGCGCTGCCTCCTCCGCCGCCGCTGCTGCTGCAGCTGGAGGACCGAATATGATGTCGCGCGTTTGAACGCCCAGATCTGCGTTAATGTTTTGGATCAGATCCAGATCTACTGCACGCGGCATGAATTGAACTTTAAAGAGTTCTTTTTTTCTTTTTCTTTTTTCTATTTTTAGCACTTGGGTAATTGTTTTATTTCTTGAGAAGTTTTTTTTTTTTTTTTTTTTTAATTTGAATACAAATTTGTTTTTGTGCTAAATTATAGATCCTATACTGTTATTACAGGTTATTGTAGTAGTAAAGTCTTATCCATGCAGTGAGAGATCAAATTAAATATTTGGATAGAGAGAAGAGCTTGTATTATAGAGGATCATAAATGAATGATTTAAAGATTTTTTCCAATTTGCTTTTTTTTTTTTTTTTGATCTTTTCTTTTTTCAAAAATTATTGAAATGGGTGATTTTTTAGAAAGATACTTTTTAAATTAGTTATGCCAAAATATCATATGATTAGTGAGAGTAACCAATATCAAATCCCCTTTTGGATAAGTACAATTATGCAACCAAATATCAGATTCAAAAACAAAAATTGGGCATCCATAATGTCTTCAGACCAAAAGGAACATGAATGAAAACATTGAAAAGAGAGAGAAGGAGAGAGTAGCCACCAAAAAAAGGCTATCATGATTAATGGTCGCAATGTGATCCCAATATGCAATATCATCAACTCAAAAGAGTTACCTTAACATCTAGGTAACAAGCAATTGTTTCTCCAAAAAAAAAAAAAAAAAAGGGTAACAAGCAATTTACAACGCGAAATCTAAAGTTTCAAGGCGTGTTAAAAACCTCTCTAGAACAGTTACGACTTCAACTTGAGGGAAATCAAATTTTTTAACCTACCAAATGCTCCTTTTTCTTTATTGCTCTAAATGTAATGCTATTTCCTGAAATTGGACATCAATAAATGTAAAGAAAAGAGAACCAAAAAAAAAAACTGAAGATTTGAATTTACAGCCACGCAGCTCAAGAGCTATCCTTTTCATACCCACTAGTCTCCTCCGCAACCTTTGCCCACACGTTGGAAATTTTCTCAGCATATCCAACCTATAAAATTCACAATAGAGACTTGTACATAAGGAGTTGGGACAAAGACTTTAAATAAAAATTAAATATACATTGCATGTGACAAGCCAGTACTAGAGGCATTAGAGAAAATGCATTATTTTAACCTAATATAACACGAGTCAGAAAAAAGAACCACCCTCAACAAAATGGTTCCAGTAGCAGTAGCACGAAAATAGGTCAGACGTTGCTTCACTAAGTGAAAACCAGAACCCATATAAGAATAACTCTAGATACTTAGTGTGGAAGGCTTGGGAAAATCTGTGTCAACCGAAGAAGAAGGGAGGCTTGGGTTTTAGAAAAACAAGGAATTTCAACTCTGCCCTCATTGCCAAATTGGCATGGATGGTTGCATCTAAAAGTGATAGCCTGTGTATGAAGGTTTTGAGAAGTAAACACAAAGTAGGGCAGGATTGGCTAAGAAAGGAACCTCCCAAGAGTGCATCTAAAGTTTGGAAAGTTATTGAGAATGCTAAAAAAAAAAAAAAAAAAATCATAGTCAAGGGTGCTTGCTTCATCCTTGGTGACGGTCAGTCCATTAATATTTGGCTAGATCCTTGGGTTCCTTGGTTAGAAGACTTCGATCCCAGACCTAAAGATGACTCGATTATCCAAGTTCCCATTATGGTCTCAAGCCTTATCAACCCTTTAACCAAATCCTGGTGCGAGAATAGCCAATGGAGCTATTTGATGATGAGTCCATTGAAGCTATCAAAAGAATCCAAATCCCCATTAGGCCAAGGCAAGATGGTTTAATGTGAACTAAGGATCATAAGGGCTGCTTTTCTGTCAAATCAGCCTACAGATTGTGTCAAGATCAACCACAGAGCACAAGTATCATGTTAAAAAAATTGGCAGGGTATTTGGAATCTAAAAATTCAAGAGATGTTAAAAATGTTTTACAGAGAATTGGGATCTATGTGTTGCCTGCAAAGGAAAATCTACACCATGGATTGGGTATTGCTGACACTGATTGTGTTCTCTGTAAGGAGAGCACTGAAACAGCCCAGCATCTGTTCTTTCACCTGCAAAGTATCTAGAGCTATATGGTTTGGCTGTAACTGGAGTCTTAGAACTGACAATCCTAAATCAATAGCCCTGAAAATATTATAAACTGTCCTAAAACCCCAAACCTTGACTCCACGTACTGGGCACTCCCATCCAAATGACCACATCTCACTTAAAATAGCCCACACCTTAGAAGCCATATGGTTTTTGAGAAATGAGGTACTTCACAATAATGTCCAGGAGGTGAATCTTGCCAAAATCATTAGCTCATTGGAGGTCAGAGTTGCTGAAGCTGTTGGGGATGTAGGATGCAAGGAGGTCAGTAATTGTGAAAGACAGTTGTGCTGGAAAAAACCACCAACTGATTTTATTAAGTTAAATGTAGATGCAGCTGTGCCCCAGGTCAGTACTTCCATAACTGTTATGGCTAGAAATGAGGCTGGTGTTGTTGTCAAAGCTTGGGCTAGGACACTCCCAAAATGTGAACCAACTGAAGCAGAAGCAGCTGCCATTGTATGGGCTCTAAATCTTGCTATGGAGGAAAAATTCCAAGATATTGTGATTGAAGAAGATGCAAAGCTATGCTTCAATGCAATTAATGGGAATGTCCAGAACTGTCACTGGAATGCAAAGACCTTGTTGGACAATGCTATGGAGCTCAAAGCTTATTTTGCTAATTGTTGTTTTTGTTGGGTAAAGAGAGAATATAATGCTGTAGCTCATGCTCTAGCTAAGGCTGTTTCTCCCCTTTCTCCTGTTCTCAAGTGTAATAATTCCTTACCCCCTGATGTGTGGGATGCTTCGAAAAGAGACATGCTGCTTGTAAATTCTATTTCTTTGGCTGTTTAATGATATGGAATGTTTGTTTATCAAAAAAAAAATGAGAACCACCCTGACCATTCTACCCCAGAAAAGCAAAACCTATATTCTGAGTGCAATATAACAATCATTTTCTGAACAGACTATAAGTTGGCCCATGAGATTTACCTTCGATAACAACAACCAAGCCTTAATCCCCAAATTTTGGGACAGTTAGCTACGTGTATTCTTTTCCATCATTTTATTATATTTTTTTGATTACTTTCTTAATTGACATGTCTTTTTTTTTTTTTTTTTTTAACTTTCTTTCTTTTTTTATAAACATGTCCTTTTTTTTCTTTATTACAAGTATTTGTTTTTTTTCTACTTCTATTAATGTTATTTTCAGTCTTCCTCTACCCTCGTTCATCCTCTCAAATTGAATCAACTCACTCTTTCCCATTACTGCATTAAATTAATTGCTCCCCTTTGAACATGATCAACCATCTCATACAACTTTTCCTTGCCTTTTCATCAATAGGGGTCTCCATTGCCTTTAAGTGAATTTTCTCATTTCAAATTATATCTTTCCTTGCATTTCCACTTTTCCATCTTAACATTCTCATCTCAATTACATTCATTTTATGAATATGTTACTTCTTAACAATCCAACATTCAACATCATACAATACTCTTGATGCATTTCTCCACTTCATCCACCCTACTCTCATCCTATGATTCACATACTCTTCAATCTCTCCATCTTTATGACTTATTAATCCAAGATATCGAAAGCTCTCACTCTTTAATATCTTTTACAGCCCCTTCATCTTTGTTTCTATTTTTACTAAACTTACATTCCATGTACTCTATTTTAGTCCTACTTAAACATAACCATAATTAGATTCTAAAGCAACTCACCAAATTTCTAACTTGATACTAATTCCATGTCTAGTTTCATCCACTAATATCATATGCGAAAAGCATACACCAAGGGACTTCTCTTGAATGAGCCCATCCATCACTAGTATAAAGAGATATGGACCTAATGTTGATCCTTGATGGAAACCTATAGTAATAGGAAATTGACTTGCAATGCCACCACTTGTTTTCACACTAGTTAAAACTTCACTGTACATATACTCATTCAACTTAATATACTTTGAGGAATTCTTTTCTATTGTAAAACTTACCACATAAGCTCTCCAGGCATCTAAGCACAAAATAGATTCCATGGTAGATCACTCTAGAATAAAATCAAATTGATTCTTAAATATTATTGTTTTGTGGCTTCTCATTGGTGTCTCAAAGGGAATGGCAAGTTTGATACCCAGTCCTATTACAGTATCATTAGGGGTGCAGCTGCCTCCAATTTTCCGTGGAAGGGTGTTTGGAAAGCTAAGATCCCTAGGAGGGTGGCATTTTTTGTGTGGACAGCAGTTCATGGGCAGATCCTTACATTGGATAATCTTATGCTTAGGGGGCGCATTTTGGTGAATAGGTGTTGTATGTGCCATCGGAATGAGGAAACTGTGGATCATCTTCTCCTCCATTGTCCGGTAGCTCACTCTCTGTGGGTTTATATGCTTTAGATCTTTGGGACACAATGGGTCATACCAGGCTCTGTGGAAAGCTTGGTGTATTATTGGAGTTGGGTTGGGAAAATTTAATTCAGACATATGGAATATGATTCCTGGCTGTTTGATGTGGATTATTTGGACGGAAAGAAATCGGCGCTCTTTTGAGGATACCGAGAAATCCTTGGTTCATTTACAAGCTCTATGTCAGAAGACTTTATTTGATTGGTCTAGGTGCTGGGGCTTCTCGGTTTGCTCCACTATCTTTGAGTTTATTTCTTCTCTTAGTATTGCACTTTAAGTTTGTTCTTGTTCTTTGTTGCTGTTTGTTTGTTTGTTGCTTTTCCTTGTGTTCAGCATCATGAACACCTAGTATTGGCTTACATTTGTTTTCAATGTGTTTTAATAATATTCTTATTACCTATCAAAAAAAAAAAAATTTATTGTTTCGCGTCTTAACCTATATTCAATCATTCTCTCAATGTCATAGTGTGACCCCATAGATTTAATTCCACAATAACTGTACAGGTTTGAATATCTCCCTCGTTCTTGCATATATGTATTAGAGTACTTCTCCTCAGCTCACTAGTCATTTTGTTAACACTTAAAATCTTATTGAAAATGTTTGTCAACCAACATACACCCACATCACCCAAGCACTTCAAAAATTCAATGGGGATTTCATCTGGTCCCAGGGCTTTTTCTCATTTTTAGAATATTTTTAAAACCTTGAACTTAATGAAACACATACAAATTTACTACCTATATATTCCATATCATATATTACCAACTATGATGTGGTGTGTCTGTATGCATATACCCAGTCAGTCACCAACATATATGCAATCCAGCTCTTAGACTCACCAGATAGCTTCTTTAAATCTATAAGATATTTATCTATTTTCAAACAATTATCTCTCATTCAATCCCTATAAACAGAATCTAATTGAAAATTCTGCACTAGAATCTGCGCGCTAAAGCACTCTTTTGATTTTTGAGGAAACTTCATTGATATGCTCCCTCCATAAAAGCTTCTCTTTCAAACATATCTTGATACTAAAGTATCCAACTATGAAGCAATGCACATGCCTTACGTCCCAGGGCACCTCTTGTTGGACTCTCATTTGGATTTCCTAACCCTCAACTAAACTACAGAACACACAGCATTTGGTCAAAAAGTTCCATAAATTAAAACATCCATGAAACCTATCCTCATGACCATAAGCAGAATGCCTCTTCACCAAAAATAAATAAAATAGAGTTCTTGTGATTTACTCAAGCTTCCCAAGCTCTAATCAGAAGCTAAATGTATCAAGGAGTCTATGCTTACATGCCACTGGTTACTAGCTATGAAATTAAACATTTTTGAAAGAAAATGATCAAATGCAAAAAAAAAAAAAAGACATTTTTCCAAAAACCGGCTTAAATTTCTCTTAACAGAGCCTGTCATCTTCCTGCTTAAACAATCCAGATGAATTCAATCAAGAACAAACCCAATCCACATGGTAAAGCATAATTGGGGCCTTTTTTTTGGGGGGGGGGGAACGGTTATGATCAAGGAGACAATATGTCTTACGTAAGTATTATTATTGCAGATGTGTTAGGTTAGTAATGTGAGGCTAAATGCTGCTAGGTCTTGGTGGTTGTAGCTCATTGTTTTATTATTCTTCTATGGAAATGAAATCACTCATTCATCCAAGAAAAATACAACATGTTCCCATATAGCTCAATCATCCTACATGTACAGTAAAAAAATTAATTTACCTGATTGAGCACAAACCCCTTCAACATAGTCAAGAAGTCAGCCTTTCTCTCTCTGTCAAGCCTTTCAAGTTCAGTCCTGTTGTTTTCCTGCATTTATATAATTATTTTTTGATAGTGCATTCATATAATTATTAAGCCATGGAAATGATTTAATCAACAATGGAAAAACATGAATATGGTCAATATCAAGATCATGTGATTCAAAATGGGAAGGCAACTAAAGATAGAGATTTAGAACACATCTGGAAAAAGGATATCCAATATTAACCAAATAAAGGATAGATTTTAGGACACTGCTGAACTTGAAATAACCCATATGCCAATAAGTGAACAATGGATCAAAACAAGATGAAAAGACATACAGAAGTGAAATAAAGAGTTCCCATTGCATGATTTCATAATCTCATAACTTTCAACACATCTGTAATTAGATTCACTTCCATATTTGGAATTATATGACCATGCAAAATCATAGTGACAAGATACAACTGGATAATCCATGACAGAACTTAAAGCTTCCAAAACCAAATTCTTTCATCCTGACAACAAACTAACAACTTACATCCGGAAAGAAATAGTAAAATCAATCTTGGTACAGTTCAATCCTAGCTAGAAATTAGTAAAACAGGATGCAAGAGAGCCAGGTCTCCAGATCAGATGCATGTCTGCTTGCCATAGCTTGAAAATTTTATTGGTCGTGGTTAACAAGACTAAACATTAGCCATTTGCAAGTGCAATTTGCTAAAGTCTGGCTGCACTTTACATCATTGGTCAAGTGAAATGCAATGAAAAAATGGGTTATTAATTAGAAAATTAAAACAATAACCAGAAAATAACTGTGGAACTTATGGCACAACACATGTATAGAGACACTATAATAATTATCTGAAAAATAAGGATTGTTCCTCTCCCCTAATGTCTTGACTATCATTTCAACAACCATATTGGATGATCTAGCTAAGGTAGCATATGATAAATGTCCTTCAGAACTTATGGATAAAGTATAACCCTGCCCAATTTGTTATATTAATTTCACTGATTCTGATATTCCTTCAAGGAATATCTCCACAACTTTAAGGTTAAGCGACTCATCAACTTGCACCATGTAACCTACTCAAATGAAAGAGACCTTATGATGCAGGAGGCAGCAAGAAGGCTTTATTATATTTTATTTGATTTTATGTATCAAGGGCAATTATGTAATTTCCTAATATTCTGGAGTGGGCTGTGCTTATAGTCTATTGGGTCTTACTTTAGTTTTATTTTAAGTTTGGTTATTTAGTTGGGCTTAGTAGTAAAAAACTAAGTCCAAGTCCAAGTCTTATTAGGATTTTAAGAAATCCTAGTTCAACTAGGATTAGGTATTAGTTTTCCATTTAAAGAGTTGTAGTATTTTCTATTGAGTTGGTTAATAATGAATGTTTTCAAAATTTAAGAGCTATGAAGCTTTGTTTTATGGTTTGTGTGATGCAGCCTTCTCCGAGGTGTGATGCCAAGGAACCCTAAGTGTGATGCTTAGGAAGTCTAGGTGTTATTCCTAGAATTTATTTTCTTTAATTGTACTATTTACGGTTACTGTTCACAGCAACCCAAATCTTGGTTTTCACCTTTGTTTTCATTCCAAAACCCTACTAATCCTTGTCCCCTTTGTAAACCCTATAATCCCTATTATTTTCTAGACTATTCCCACCAAAACCCAGATCTGCCTCTGGTGTTCTAAATCAGATTTTGTTGTTCCCCCTGTCCTATGTCACCTTACTATCCATCGGCCATCATACTTTTCATGGCCAATAATAGAAAAGATAAAATAACCTATTAGTTACCATCTTTTATGAAGTGCTTCCACTTTCAACAAGTTTAGCATTGGATTTATGCAAGCACGGTATAAAATACCAAAAGACTAATTTCCCTTGTTAGGAATAGGAAATACTAAAATGTAGTTGTTGATGGATGCATTAGAATTCAAAATGTCAGGTCAGAATGCCTAAAACATGATCTGCTGAACGTATAGAATAGGAGTAAAAATGAAGATATTCATAAATTCCACCAAATCAAAGAGATTAGCCACAATCAAGATATGTTGAAAAACCTTTCATGATAGAATGATACCTTGATCCGCTCATATTCTCTGATTGCAACGTTTTTAGCATCCTCAGTGACTCTTATTGTATCCTTTAACTCATCTATCTTCCGAACCCTTGATTTGTCACCACCAAATATCTTAGATGATGCAGCTTCAAGTTTTTCAGCCTTTGACTCCAATGAAGATAAATCTGATAGAAGAGTCTGCACCGTGAGTAATGCACTTGACCTATCTGTGAATGCATTGTGGACAGCTAACATTAATCCTAGATATTCGTGAAGCATATCCTGCAATATGTAAAAAAATCCTTAAAACAGGGGAAGACTTCTTATTGAGCAAAAGACCCTAAACAGAAACGTTTATTATTACTCATAACGTTGACAGATGGCTTGGACTAATACAATCACTAAGGACAGCTTTTTAATCAATTGCCAAGCGTTTCGTCAAAATAACATATAAGGACAATTTAACACGGTCGTCATGCTTTGAATCATCTTCTAGTACAAAGGTTTTGCAATTTACCAAATGCTTGACAGTCTGCGCGTTTAACTCCCGGTAGAATCTGCTTGCTTTGACAGCAGCAGTTGCGAAACCTTTCATGTCAGCGGCCCGCACTCTTTGAGAGTTGAACACTGCCTCCTCATTCTCAAATTTCGTCAGCTTAATAAATGCTAACCCCAATTCACCCAGTGTCTCTCCCATATCTTGCTGAGCCTTGACAAGTGCTTCAGCCTAATATATATTCATTCAGAACATGAGAAAACAACCCAACAATCACATACATAAATAAATAAATAAAAAGTTGCAGTGCACAAAGCTCCCGCTTTTTGCGGGTCCAGAACAGGTGATTCGTAAATTATACATAAATACAAATTTGCATAAATTCGCAAGACGTGTAGATATTACCATACCATACATAAATGACATAAAATACCATACCAAATCAATCCAATAATAACTCTAGTTTAATGCATACATTCATATTCCCAAAACTAGATTTGAATGCTACCAAAAAATCCATAATGAGCTTAAGATGCATATACATAACGATATAACCTGCTGTGAAGCATTGCTGAGTTGTAGCTCCAGATCATTCACTCTCTCTTTCTTTTCCAAGAACTCCTTGTCTTCCTCTACCACAGCTGGTTTTGAGCCAATCCAATCATTGGCCATGGATTGCTTCAACTCCTTGAACAACCTCAACAAGTCCCTCCCTCCTTTAGCCGGCTGCACCACCTCGTGCGGAGCCAATACGGTGCTCTCCCCCATCAACTGCTTCGGCAGCTTCACCGCCCCATCGAGCATCCTCGAAGCCACATCAGTCGTCGTCGGCAATGGCAGCTTCCCCTGAACCAGCAAAAACACCTTCAGCTCATCGCTTCTCCTGATCACCGGATGCGCCGCGAGTCTCCGGAGGTACTTCTCCAATGCCACCCTCCTCTGCTCCACGAATTCCTGTTTCTGCATCACCTGGCTCTCCACCACACTCTTGTCCGGCCGGGGCGGTATGAATAGCCCTCGGTACGACTCCGACAACCGATCCGACAACGTCACCACGTCGCGAAACCGTCTCCGGACGCCGAATTCGGATCCTCCGAAATCCGAAATGTTCGTTCTCGTCGAGATCAGATACGTCACGTACGTATTCCCGCCCGGCACGATCGAATTCGAGTTCTCCTGCTCTTTCTGCGGATTCGACACCGTGATTTTCAAATACTCCGAACTCGACGACGACGACGACGAAGACGGCGATCTCGAATACCTTCCGGAAAAATCCGAATTCCGGCTAGGGCTTTCCACGCCGTTGACGTCGCTGACATTATCCCCTTCGAAGGGACAGAAAATCACGTCGGAGTAAGCGGGCGGCTCGATGTAGGAGCTCTCGGGGGCGTTAGGGTTTCGGAGATCGCGAAACCGCGGAGGCGATAGCAAGGGATCGGACTCCGCCGAAGTAACGAGGATCGGCGAAGAGAGAGGGTGGTGCGTATCGGAGAGCGACGACATGGCGCTGCGGTAAGCGGAGTACGACTTGCCGTTGATGCTGCTATTGCTGTTGTTATTGCTGTTATTGTTATTGTCGTTGCCGTTGTTATTCAAAGGGTCGTCGAGCACGAGATTTTCCATTTCTTCTCTGGAAGCGTAGAGATGGGCTTCTTCGAAGCCCTCGTTCTCCGAGCCCATCATTTCCTTTAAACAAAATTAAAGATTTTGGTTTTTGATCTGTGTGAGAAGGAATGGGTTCATATCATATGTGGTGATAACGTGCAACTAGAGTAATAGAGAAAGATCGAGCAAGAAAAGAAACGCACGTGGAAGAGGTGAAGAAGGTTAATGTGGATTTTTAGTTGGAGTTTCTAACTCGTGTGTATTGTTTGGGTTGGATAATTGGATAGGTTAGTTTTGTTTGGTTTGGTTTTTTAGGCCTAATTTGGAGAGGATTGGGTGCATGTGCGTCTACCTTTTCATCTTTAGTGACACGTTTTTTATTTGGTCTTATCGTACTTCAGCGTTTTGTAGTCTGATAAGCTTTTTAGTTCTCCAATTATAGTCTTTCAACCCGTATATCATAAATTATTTGTGTCGATCAATTATTCGACTCCCAATCTATTGAAGTTTCTGTGGAAGGGAGGGATCCAAACAAAAAATAAAGACCATAAGTCCAGTCCGAGAAGAGGCAAATGCCCATTCAAGCGCCAATCAAAGCCTGACATGTAGACGGAATCTGAGGAAGTCAAACATAAAGATGACACTAGTTCAGGCAAAATATGCGAGCAGAGGTCCAAAGACGGGATACGAGCAGACCCATTGTCGAAGGAGTCCAAGGAATGATAGCACCTCGGGATGCCCTAGCTATCCACCTGCACCCTCAAGCAAGACACCATGGAAGACATCAAAGAAGTGCAAATAGAGAAGAGAGGAAATATCTGTAGAAGGTAACCATCACCTTCACATTAAATGCTCTGGGATCCAAACAAAAAATAAAGACCATAAGTCCAGTCCGAGAAGAGGCAAAGGCCCATTCAAGCGCCAATCAAAGCCTGACATGTAGATGGAATTTGAGGAAGTCAAACATAAAGATGACACTAGTTCAGGCAAAATATGCGAGCAGAGGTCCAAAGACGGGATACGAGCGGACCCATTGTCGAAGGAGTCCAAGGAATGATAGCACCTCGGGATGCCCTAGCTATCCACCTGCACCCTCAAGCAAGACACCATGGAAGACATCAAAGAAGTGCAAATAGAGAAGAGAGGAAATATCTGTAGAAGGTAACCATCACCTTCACATTAAATGCTCTGCACCCATTGAGCTAGCTGCATCTATGAGAAAAAGACACTTGAACAATGATTCCATAGCTCACAACACTCTTTACCACCTCCAGAAGGGTTCTAATGGGACAAACATCCAAATTATTCCCTTGAGACATGCAGGTGGAGAGTTGAGATGCAATGGAAAATATTATATAAGGAAATGGACCCCTCTAGGAAAGGGGATTTGGCAAGTAAAAACTAGACAAGTGATAATTAAGTATAAACTGTAAAGACAGACATTGACTTTTTATGAGTAATCCATCGTCGGACAAGCCCGAGGAAGTGTTTATATAGAATTTGCGCCTCATCTGTTCACAGTATAAGTCTTATTCTTTTAATCTCAAGCTTGGATCTTACTTAGCATTGCAATTGACTCAGAAAGCTCACTCTCTTGCAAATTAATTGTTTTGGGCTTAAAATACTAGGTACCACTATTCTAAGTGGGCTTGGGCTATCTTTTGGGTCCTTAAAATTTTTTTTTTTAATCATTGTTGATGGTGTAAGAAAACGCCAAGCTGATTTCTAGTCCATATGGCCATCCATAACAACGTACAAAGTGGAGAATGAGTGGCTATTACGCTCGTCCCTCTCTTACCGTCCTCTTACACTCATCCTTCATTCACTCGTCCAATGAAGGACGTACTAGCAGCGAACCTCGTCTGTCCTTAGTGATGGACGAGTGAGGTTCACCAAGAGTCATGACACTCTTCCAAAAGCCAAGAGTCATGTTGTTTGAATCAGAACACAAGTCCCGATGAGGTAACTCCCATGACAGTTATGGAAGTTACCCTCTGAATCCTCCAAACTCTACGACGATATGAGAAATAACTGTCAAGCTAACACTATATAAAGACCCTTCTACGTAGAGGTATGGACACTTTTTTTAATTCTAGAGAAAAATTGGTGAAGTCTTTGAAATGCTTTCTTTTCTACTTCAATCCACTAACTTTACCATCGGAGGATTCAAGACCGGCCTCCACCAGTCTTCTCTGATCTTCTTTGGTTTTTCAGGACTCACTCTTCAAGATCATCAACATCCGAAGACCTTTCAGCCCACTAATTTCTAAGGACTCATCAGTTGGCGCCGTCTGTGGGAAAGTAAGAAATTTGTTGTCTTTTGAACTTAGTTTATTAAGTTCTGTAATTTCTTTCTCCAATAAAGGGTTGAAATGGTTTGGACAAGATCTAGGGCTACTAGTCCAGGCCCTCAACAAAGCAGGGACGCTTCCAGTAACCCTCATCACATCCGTCAATTAGCACCCACCATGCAACCATCTTCATTCCAACATATGCAATCCATGGCTGCTGCTATGGCGGAGTTAACTCGTCAGAACCAGGAGTTGGTCAGACAGCTTGAGTTAAGGAAGCAGCGTCATGAATGGAACACTGAAGAAAGGGCCCAAAGTCAAGAAAATGAAAGGAATGTTGAACCTGAAAACTAGTCAAGGGGTACCGCTTCACGGAAGGTACCTCATTTGGAAAGGGAAATGGATCAAATGAGAAGGGTTATGGACGAGATGAGGGAAAATATGAGGAAAACAAACCATGTGGAAGACTTAGTTCACAAGACTGATTCTCCCTTTGTGGCTTCCATCAATGATCATCCCTTGCCACCTAAGTTCAAGATGCCTCCTTTAGATTCGTATGATAGGACGCGAGATCCTTTTGACCATATTGCCACCTTCAAAACTACTATGCATCTTCAAGGAGTTCCAGATAAAATAATGTGCAAAACTTTTCCTACTACCCTCAAAGGACTTGCACGAGTGTGGTTCAGCAAATACCTCCTAACACAGTGACATCCTTCGAAGAGTTAAGCAAATTGTTCGTTAACAATTTTATTGGAGGGCAGAGGCACAAACATTCTTCGTCTAGCTTGCTAACCATAGAGCAAGGGGAGAATGAAAGTTTGCGGTCCTTCATCACGTGGTTCAACAGGGATGCCTTGGCGGTGGACGAGGTGGATGATAAGCTCCTTCTGGCAGCATTTTATAATGGAGTTCATTCTGATTTGTTTATCCACAAGTTATATGAACAAGCGCCTCAAACCATGGTTGAACTAGTTTATTCAGCCCAGAACTTTATGAATGTGAAGGATGCTATCATAGCCAAGAAGAGGAAGAGAGTTGAGAAAGTCGAAGCCAACCCAATGCGTCAATCGGAACAAGGCCCTCGTCTTAAGAAGGAACAAACAGAAGATAGGAGGGATTGAGAGAAGAAAGCAGGTCTTTCAGCGCGAAATCAACAGTACACCCTCTTGAACGTGCCACTTGAGCAAGTCCTTATGCAAATCAAGGACGAGTCTTCTTTGAAGTGGCCAGAGAAGATGAAAGGAGATCCCAACAAGTGCAATAGGAATAAGTATTGTCGCTTCCATAGAGATCATGGGCATGATACGGACGAATGCTTTGATTTGAAGCAGCAGATTGAGAATCTTATCAGGCAAGGAAAGTTGAGAAATTTCCTTGGACGAGACCACAAGAACGAGAAATTGAAAAGGAAGGTGGAGGAATCATCACGACCACCGCTCAGAGAAATAAGGATCATCCTAGGGGGAAGTCCTACAGGACAGTCGTCCAAGTCAAAGAAAGCATACTTGAAAGCAGAACAAAACGTTCAACTCTCTAGACGATTACCGAGCGAGAGGACTACGGATGAGCAAGCGATCACCTTCACGGACGAGGATGCAGAGAGAATTCATCATCCTCATGACGATGCTATTGTCATCACCCTCCTTATTGCTGACTACAAGACTAAAAGGGTGTTGATAGATAACGGAAGCTCGGCTAATATTTTGTATTATCCAACCTTTTAGCAGATGAGGTTAGGACAAGATCGGCTCTGACAAGCGAGCTCCCCCCTAGTAGGTTTTGGTGGAATGAAAGTACAACCTGTGGGCAGTATTTCATTATCAGTGACAGTGGGGGCATACCCGTAGCTATTTACCAAGGAGGTGAACTTCCTTGTGGTAAATTGTTCATCCTCCTACAATGATATAATTGGAAGGCCAACTTTGAATAGTTGGAAAGCTGTAACATCCACTTATCACCTGTCAGTTAAGTTTTCAACAGAGCAAGGAGTAGGACAAGTGCATGGAGACCAACTAGCAGCAAGAGAGTGTTACTTGGCAATATTGGCCATGGACGAACAAGTCCAGGCCATGAGTATTGAAGAAAAAAGAGTCTTAGCAGAACTTGCTGAAGTGTTAGAAGATGTTTCTTTAGACGAGACAAACCCGGAGAGATGCACCAGAATTGGGGCGGATCTAGAAGAAAAAATTAAGGAGGACCTCGTTCAATTTTTGAGGAAAAAGTACTGATGTATTTGCTTGGAGTCATGAGGATATGCCGGGTATAGATCCTAGTGTCATCACCCACTATCTAAATGTATGTCCTTCCTCAAAGTCAGTGCGACAAAAGAAAAGGGTGTTTGCCCCAAAGAAAGATGATGCTATTAGAGACGAGGTTCAGAAGTTGATGACGGCAAAATTTATAAGGGAAGTATACTATCCAGATTGGTTAGCTAATGTGGTAATGGTCAAAAAGGCAAACGGCAAATGGAGGATGTGTGTAGATTTTACTGATCTTAATAAAGCCTGCCCCAAGGATAGTTATCCATTACCGCGCATTGACCAACTAGTGGATTCTACTGTAGGCCATAGATTACTCAGTTTTATGGATGCTTTTTCAGGGTACAACCAAATAAGGATGGATGAGGCCGACTAAGAGAAGACATCCTTCGTCACTAGTCAGGAATTATTCTGTTATAGAGTAATGTCCTTCGGTTTGAAAAATGCCGAAGCGACATACCAACGACTAGTTAACTATATGTTTCGTCCACAGATCAGGCGGAATGTTGAAGTTTATGTAGACGACATGCTGGTGAAAACTCAGGACAAGGGAAGGCATCTAGACGACTTGCAGGAGACATTTAACACACTAAGGCAGTATCACATGAAATTGAACCCTAGCAAATGTGCTTTTGGAGTGTCATCGGGGAAATTCCTTGGTTTCATGGTTTCACACAGAGGGATTGAGGCAAACCTGGAAAAAATAAAAGCAATTCTAGACATGAAGCCTCCACAGAGTATCAAAAAAGTCTAGTCTCTTACCGGGCAAGTTGCTGCCCTTAACAGGTTTGTTTCTAAAGCTACTGACAAGTGCTTATCATTTTTCAAGGTTCTAAAGAAAGCATTTGAGTGGACGGACGAGTGCCAGAGAGCCTTCAAAGACTTGAAAATGTACCTCGTTACGGCTCCGTTGCTGAGTCAGTCCGTGGCAGGAGAAGAGCTATTTTTATACCTGACAGTAACCCCGCATGCCGTAAGTTCGGCATTGATAAGAAAGGAAGGGAAAGTACAAAAGCCAGTGTATTATACGAGCAGAGCACTGAGGGGAGCGGAAGAACGATATCCCTTAATGGAGAAGTTGGCTTTCGCATTAATAACGGCCTCCAGAAAATTAAGGCATTACTTCCAAGCTCATATCATCAATGTCATGACAGACCACCCACTCAAAAAAGCAATGAACAAATTAGAGGCTATAGGACGATTGATTCAATGGGCTGTCAAGCTTAGTGAATTCGATATAAGGTACCAACTCAGACATTCTATAAAAGCTCAAGCATTGGCAGACTTAATTGCGGAGTTCACCCCAAGTCATGATGATGTAAGTAAAATGGAAGGCAACCAAAAATGGATTGTCCATGTAGATGGATCGTCTACGCAGCACGCCGGAGGAATAGATGTGGTTTTGCAATCTCCAGAAGGGGATAAACTGAAATACAAAGTTCGCCTGCAGTACCAAACAACTAATAATGAAGTTGAGTATGAAGCTCTTCTCAAAGGGCTAGAATTGGCCAAGTCCGTGAAAGCTAAGTCAATACTCGTCTTGGAAGATTCTCAGCTAATCATGGGCCAAGTGAATGGGGTGTACGAGGCTAAGGAAGAACGAATGAGGAAGTATCTTAGCAGGGTTATGCGACTTAAGAAAAAATTTGAGGAAACTAACTTTGTTCAAATCCTAAGGGAGGAGAACATGGAAGCAGATACATTAGCAAAAGAAGCTTCGGCGAGTGAAGCCGTCAACAAGTTTGATGAGATTTAGTACATGCCGAGTATAGACATCCCAAAAGTGCAACAGATGTAGAGCGAAGGAAATTGGATGGCTCCCATTGTATCATACTTGAAAGAGGGACGACTTTCAGAAGAAAAAGACGAAGCAAGAAAGCTGAGGGTAAGGTCAGCCATGTATGTTCTTATGGACGAGGTTCTGTACAAAGATAATGAGGAACAACTCCATTTGAATCTCAATCTAATAGACGAGGCGAGGATGGACGCTGAACAAAGGATGGCAAGATACAAAAACCTTATGGCTAGGTAATATGATGCAACGGTAAAGCCAAGGCTGTTTGACATAGGCGATCTCATCCTGAAAAGGGTCTCCTTAGCCACAAAGAACCCAGCTCATGGGAAGTTGGGACGTAATTGGGAAGGCCCCTACAGAGTTGTCAACTGCAAGAGACAAGAATCCTATTACTTGGAGGCCTTAGATGGGAGGAAGTTGGAGCATCCTTGGAATGTTGAGCACCTGAGGAGGTACTACCAGTAAAATGCTAGCTTAGATGAATATAACTTTGGACGAGTCTGGAGGCTGTCTATCTACATAAAAGACTATTCTACATAGAAGACTTGTTTATTTATATTTGTCTTATTATTATGTTGAGGACAAAATTATGGTTTGGCTTGTGTTTGTTTTTCTTTAAAGGCATGCATTAGTTTCTTAAGACATACCTCGTCTATGAACAATATCTGTGTTGTGAACAATATTTGTGGAATGTACATGATGTTGTGTGAATTCATGATTTCAGTACCACTTTTTGGTCATATTGACTTGAAAAAAGCTAAAAAGCTCAACACGAGAAAATTCTCTAGACGCGGAGATGTAATCTCAAGATTTCCTAGTAAGTGAAATCGAGGCATGCTCGTCCAAAGCAAAGGACGAGATAAAGCCTATGCCTAAGATCAAATTACAAGCGAAACCAAGGCATGCTCGTCCATAAAATGGGGCAAGGTAAAACATAATACCTAACCATACCATGGACGAGGAAAAGCATGGGCGTTTTGAACTTGTTTAAATCACCTACTAAAAAACTGTCCATAGACGAGCAAAATGCAAAGACAAGTCTAAGGACGAGAAAAATGCACAGACAAGTCTAAGGACGAATAATGCTTTTACTTAGCCATTTCAAGTGATGCTTTTACTTACCATTTCACATGGACAAATCACACTCAAGTAGAATTCCAATAAAAATGGTTTAAGTATGTATATGAAATGTAGATGAGCAAAACAGGAAATCCTGTATATAAAAATAAACACTCTCGTCCATGCATATATAAGACAAACGGTATTCATTTGATTGTTTCAAGGGCGGATGAGAAACGTCCTAAACACCCTTACAAACTTTTAATTGTTTTATCAAAATTCGTCCTTAAACATGGACGAGCTAAATGTACTTAAATTACATATATATATTAAAAAAAAAAAAAAAAAACCTAAGTCATCAAGGTATTTTTTAAGCTGAGACATCTAAGTTGGGGTCGTCCTGAGGTTGGGTCGTGGCATCATCCTCTATGTTGGCGTCCTCAGAGTCGAGATGAAAGAGAGAGCTAGTGGTGGCAGCATTCAAATTGAGCACGATGGAGCTGAAGTCCACATCAGGAAACTTCTCAACAGCGTCCATCCTAAAGTCTTCAAACCCTACTGCATAGTTGGTATCCAAAGCATCAGTATATTGTTTAGATGTTTTGAATTTAGCCACTGCATCTTCCTTAGCTTTGGAGAGGAGAATGCTGTGCTTGTCGCTCTTTTTCTGCAAGTCTTCAAGACGAGCATCTTTTTCTGCAGCACTAGCCTTCAAATCCTCAACCAAAGCTTTTAGGTCCCTCGCCTCGTTCGTCGTTTTAGCGGCCACCTCAGCCTATTGTTTAGCTTCTTCCTTTAACTCCTGTATCCTCGTCTCTAACAAGATCCTCGTCTTGTCCAACCCCGTGGCCTGTCTGGACGCTGCTATAAACTTGGACATGCCCTATAAAAGTCAACAAAAAATATAAGTTAAAAAAAAAAAAAAAAAAAAGGGAAGGAAAAATGTACATTTGGTCAAGATGAAGAAAAATGTTACCTTGAAAAGGTCATGGACACTAGAGTGTTCAAAGTCCTTGAGGGACATTTCGTAACAGACGTTTATATCCTCGTCTGAAACAGTGTTCTTGAAACGTTCCCAAGCCAGATCCTCATTTTCAATAATGTTTGAAGGGGCCCTTTGAGACGGTTGAGACGAGGTAGGCACAGTTCTGAATGGTGGAGTCTTGGACAGGGTGGACTCAATAGGAGTGGACGAGTCGATATCATAGACTTTGGCTAGCTGATGGGACGACGGAGTAGGCTTAACTACTTGAGACGAGCCATGCTTGACCTTTTTACCACGTTTGCTAGGGAGGTTTTCCAAATCCAAGTGTTTAGATATGGTCTTCCTCTTATCTCCAGTTACAGGACGAGCTTGGCGATCAAGCTCAGGACGGGTCCCTTCAGCACTTACCTCATTTCCCTTATTGCCTCTTATGGTTGCCATTCCTATAAAGAGACGAAGAGAATTCACTTAGACAAGAAAATGAAAATAAAAGATACAAGGAATGCAGAAATCTAATACTTACTTTTTCTTACTGTAATCTTGTGTGCAAGTGCAATGTCAGACGGATTAGGACCTAACCCCCACTTGGCTAGTCGTCTGAGATTAATCAAGGAATGGAAATCCCTATCTGTGTGTAGACGAGCCCTGTGGACGCGATCACGGTGCAACTTGCTTAAAGTGGGTCGTCCAACGGCTGTAATGGAATAAATTGAAGTTAAATGAGATAATAATAAATAAAAGGAAAGAGAGAGAAGAGGGGGAAATCTAAGGGACTTACCCTCAGGACGAAGGTTCCCTAGGTCCCCAGTAAAACGAACAAAGGTATCCCAGCCAACGTCTACAGGATTTCCAGCCCAGAATCCAGAGACGAAGAAAAACTCCGTCTTCCATTTTCTGTCAGACGAGGCCAAGGATTTCACCAATCTACAATCTTTACTTCTGGTTGTGAATTGATAAAAGTCAGGAGATTAATGAATCTCTGAGGGTTTATAGCAGTAGAGGAACTCGTCCACAGTAATAGGACGGTCCCCTCCAAACACTTTCCTCCATAAAATTTGCATAGAGATAATTAATCTCCATACATTTGGGTTGAATTGACACACTCCTAAACCTAACCTAACTAATAGCTCTCTAGTAAAAGCATTTAAAGGAAACCTAAGACCTCCAAGAAAGTAGGCCTCATATACACCTATCCCAAAATGGGGATTACAACACCACTCTCCACGGACAGGTAATCTAGGATTAAACTCGTCTGGGATTTGGTACCATTCCTTAAGGTTGTTTAATCTTTCCTTGTCCGTCTTGGAAGGAATATCTACAGCACAACTATATACAGTTACTTCTGTCTTGTCCAAAGGACTGGACGGAGGGACAGAAGACGAGGTGCCTGCCTGAAACCCTAAAGTTTTTCTAAGTTTTTTCTGTACTTCTTCTAAGGGAAGCCCAGGGACCCCTGAGACATACTCCTCGTCAGTGGTGTTTCCCCTACTACTACTGGTATCACTAGAGTTATTACTACTCTCGTCATAATACTCGTCTATAGCTTTTTCTGTACTGTCGCTAGACGAGGAGATGGTTATTTCTGACATTTTCTGAAAAGAAAATTTTGAAAACCTAAAAGACGAGGAGAAAGGGAGTACCTGGCTCTAGGATAAACTGAAACTATGGACGCGAGAAAACTCTTAGACGAGGCTCTAGACGATGAATGTCAAGGAAGGAAAATCTCAAAAGTGAGGAGGGTAGTAGGGGTATTCCACTATTTATAGATGGCTGACCTAAACACATGAAACGACACAACCAACCAGATGATGACACGTGGTCTTCGTCTCGAAAAAATGAATCGACGAAATGAACCACTAATTAGATTGTGACATGTGGCATCTCCGATTGTTGAAAGAAGCTCATTCATCCAGAGAGGTAAATTACTATATTTTCTTGGATGACCCATGGTCGAGGGGGCAACTGATGGTGTAAGAAAACGCCAAGCTAATTTCTCATCCATATGGCCATCCATAACAATGTACAAAGTGGAGAATGAGTGGCTGTTACGCTCATCCCTCTCTTACCGTCCTCTTACACTCGTCCTTCATTCACTCGTCCAATGAAGGACGTACTAGCAGCGAACCTCGTCCGTCCTTAGTGATGGACGAGTGAGGTTCACCAAGAGTCATGACACTCTTCCAAAAGCCAAGAGTCATGTTGTTTGAATCAGAACACAAGTCCCGATGAGGTAACTCCCATGACAGTTATGGAAGTTACCCTCTGAATCCTTCAAACTTGACGATAGGAGAAATAACTATCAAGCTAACACTATATAAAGACCCTTCTACGCAGAGCTATGGATACTTTTTTTGATTCTAGAGAAAAATTGGTGAAGTCTTTGAATTGCTTTCTTTTCTACTTCAATCCACTAACTTTACCATCGGAGGATTCAAGACCGGCCTCCATCGGTCTTCTCTGATCTTCTTTGGTTTTTCAGGACTCACTCTTCAAGATCATCAACACCCGAAAACCTTTCAGCCCACTGATTTACCTAAGGACTCATCAATTGTCTTTGTTTAAAATTAATATCTTGCTTAGACGTTAAATTTTTAACAAAGGACAATTTCACATGTTTGTATATGTTGCTTATACATTTAATATGCCTGAATGTAAAACATTAAGGGCATTCCCTTAAAAAATATCAAGAGCAAAGCCCTCTTCTTTTTAATTGTAAGAATAGTATAATGAGGCTTGTTTCTAAAGTTTATTAATATCAATGGCAATATTGGAAGGTACTACTTAATTTAGTTTGCAAGATAGTTAAACATCATAGTAGAGACCCTTATAAGAGAAATGTTACATCCATAATATCTTCACAACAAATTTTAAGTGTCAAATGTTATTAGTTGTTATTGGTAGGCAACAAAGTAATTTCAGTGGTGGGTTCAAATTAGAACTACAACTTACTACCTATGATTTATTATGAAAATTACATATATGTAGCACTTCTCGCTCTTATAGTCACGTTGTAAAAATATTTCAAGATTTTATTATGAAGATTTGTATGGATTGCAACTTTTTAAATTTAACATTAACATTCAAGAATCTCATAACTTAGTAACATTTATTACTTTCTTTTAAGAGGAGGATTGTGGTTCAATTTCCCCCCTCATGCTTTTTATAATAAAAAAGGGTATGATTGGATGATTGAAGGTGACTTCCCTACGTAAGCATAACCATAGTAGTGTTTTACTTGTTAGGACAACTCTTAAAATATAAAGGAACTGATTCAGTCCGATTGAGTCATAGCTTGACCTAGCCACACCAAAGGCATTAGTGGACAGTTTGTTGATCTCATGAAATAATTAAAGTCCTTCCTATTTTAGGATTCGACACTGATGATGCCAAAAAAATCACCAGTGAGTCACACGATACTCGCACACTTAGAATGTAACATGCACAACACAAGAAATGAGAAAAACCTTAACAGAGAGCACCGATGTGATGCCGGCCAAATAACCTCCGAAGGTCAAGTTAGAATCTCTTACAACTCCAGAGTGCTAGAGAGGGTCAATTATGTGTACCTTGATTTGTGAGGGTATTGGGATTTTTATAGTAGCCAAAGATTAACCTCTTTTACTTAGAGTTGAAGTCCTTTCCTTGTAGAAATCCTTTTGAGAGGTCCAAAACGTGATGGACAAGTCTTTTCCTTATAGCGAAGATCCTCATTAATGCAAGCAACTTCCAGAATCCTATTTGCGCTAGGATTCTATTTACCTGAAGATTCTGTGGTGTGCGCCGCAAGTATTCCCATCTAGGGATTTTGTTTGACACGTGGCAAATAGATCCGTCTAGGTTGTATCCGTTCATGATGGATCCGTCCTCAACAGGTCTTACACATAATGGGCCAGTCCTTCATCGGTCTATGGATGAGGAATCGCCCAGCTCACTTCACAAGGATCCGTCAACTTATATTTTCCCTCTTCAGTTGCCCCCTCACCCCATGGGTTCGTCATCTCTGAGCAAAAGGACCCGTGGGGTGACGGTTCAAGATTGGGATGACGGTTAAAAATCCATGGGTCAACAGCTTTAACTCCGTGAGCTGCACTTGCATCCTGATAGGTTATCAAGAACACATTTATTACTTATGACACGTGTCACTCTCCTACTGGCTGTTGTCTTGGATCGAAGTGTCGCTTCGTCTTCCGTGCACTTCTTCTATAAATATCACTCCATTCTCCTCTCATTTCTTTCCTTTCCGTAGAAACATATTGTCAGAGCATGACCGTCACATTTGTCAGAGACCAATCCGTCCAGTTCCTGCACCCGTTGTCAACGCCTTCATCCGTTCACTCCTTAGCTCCGTAAGTAATTTTTACCTATCTATTTTTCATTTCTCATTTTCCTTCTGGTACTTTTTATTTTTCCTTTGACTTTATGCCTCCATCACCCTTTCAAAACTCGTTAGAGTCTTAGGTTTTGTCATTGCATGTAGGCAATGTCTAGTGTGTCGAGTAATCAGTCAGTCGTCCGTGACGGGGCGGACTACGAAGAGGTATACCCGTCAGGTCACAAAGACCAAGACGACATGAGTGAGGAGAGGAGTCCGTCTACATCTTCCTCGTCCTCAACAAATGAGGATATGGAGATGGTCGAGCCAGAGGAGGGTTCCAATGACGGTGAAGACCAAAAAGTTAAGTCCGTCGTGGGTGCTTATGGACTTAGGGAGTTCATCATTCTACCAGAATAGATGGTGAATGCTTTTATATCCACCATCAAGAAGCCACACCTCAACACTCTTAAAGCCCACTACCAAATCCCAGACTACATCCCCATTTGTCTACCCTTTAAGTTAGAAAAGTGTTACTATGAAGGGGTAGACGGTGTTGGAGTGTACAAGCAGGTGCTCAAGGCAGGTTTCCTCTAAGCTCCCTACACCGTGAACTCCTCAAGTATATGGGCTTATCCATTAGCCAAATATCCCCGAATGCCTAGAAGGTTTTTATTGCAATGGAGGTCCTGTACGGAGCCATGTCAAATGGTACTCGAAGGTTAACGGTGCGGGAATTCCTTCATTGTTACTGTCCAGACGAGACAGACAAGTCAAGGGGGGTGTACAGTTTTGTTCCTAGGAGCCCCGTCTTGAAGGTGATTTATGAAACCCTATACTCAAACAGGGACTGGAAGAGTCGTTACTTCTTCTTAGAGGGTGACGGTTGGATGTGTCATCCAGGGGAGACGGAGCACATGCCCGTCGATACGACTTGGGGCATAATAAATCCTTCCGGTATACATCCGTCATATACGAATGTTTTTTTTATTGAAATTCTTCAGTGCTTTTGACGTCTGTTCTTTTTTTTTTTTTTTTTTTTTTTTTTTTTTTTTTTTTTTTTTTTCCAGTTCGACGGCGCCCTCAATTTGATTTCGAGGAGTTTAACTTCCTTGAGAGGATTTTTTCCAAGTCCAAGCCAAATGAACGAACTTGGGCAAAACTTGTCAGCCTTAACACCATTCACTGGTATTGTGACGGGCCCGAGTCAACTCTAGCAGCAATTAAATATGAAGAGTGGGTTCGCCAATGTAAGTCCTTCGTTCCCCCTTAAATAGTTTGTGTTTTATCTTTACCTAACTCGTCTACCTCTTTAGAAATGGACGATGCTAAAAGGAGAGCAGTGATCAGATTACAGGCGGCCAAAAACAAAGAAGCTAGTTCGGATCCTATGGGGACGGGTTCAAGCAAACCATCGGTTAAAAGGAAGTAAATGTCCAAAGGAGACCGTGCACTTAAGAAACCCAAGGTTCCTTTGGAGCCCATCGGTAGGTTAATGGCTGAGGGTGTTAAGACGATCACCCTAGCAAAGCATAGGGCCGGCAAGGGCCTAATGATCGGTCCGTCGGTAAGCCAGAAAAAGCCACCCATCCTGCTTCGCGAGGACTCCAAATACGCCCTAGAGAGGCTCTCGTCCATCATAACTACTGAGGATTATGAGGACTTGGGTAACCACTTGACGGAGGCTATGGGGGAGACGGGCCTATTTAGCATTGCTCAGGTACCTTATCCATCGTCATCTTGTCCGTCCTTATTTTGGTTTGAAATTAATTTCTGTCCTTTTTCAGGCCATGATTATGATGAAGGGATTGATGGGACGGTGTCTCAACCATGAGACGACCTTAAGCCGTGTTCGTGATAAGGCCAGTTTGACGGAGGATGAGCTTACTGAGTTAAAGAACTGAAAAGTGACGGTGGAGCAAAAACTTAAACTGACAGAAGAGGCTCATGATGAGTACTACCAGATGATGGAGGGTCTGAAGAAAGTTTTAGAGGACAAGGAAAAAGAACTCTGTCAGGCTAAGGAGACGGCCATACAAGAGTACCGTGACTTTGACGCCCTTCTGTCAGAGCTGGGAATTTCATATAATGATAAGTTCGATGACACACTCCGTCAAGTGAAAAACTTATACTCAGAGCTTGACCTGTCAACCGTCACCATCAATATCCCAGAACAGACATCCGTCCAGCCTACCCAATTAGAGGACACCAATGAGCTTTTTGGAGATGATGCCCCCGTTAGTAACATCCCTGTGGACCCGACGGTTGTTGATAGTGAAACGAAAGGTGGTCAGGACCGTCAAGTTGAGGAAACCACAACCCCTGCCGCACACTAAAGTTATTTATCATTGTTTCTTTCTTCTTCTTTTTTCTTTTTTTTTTATATGTAAAAATTTTAGAACAATTTATGGTTTCCCTGTCATGTTTTGGGGCTATGTAGACATTTCCCTTCAAGGGCTTTTATTTATCTTCTAAATTTTGCTTGGTCCATCGACGTACTTGATATTTTGTTGTGGAATGCATCCGTCAACTTTGTTTAAACATGTTTTTATTTTTCGCAAACTTTGGATTTTACCAATACTTTGATAGACTCCGTCTATGCTGTAACTTTTTGTAAAAGTTGTCTTATTTAGTTAATCCGTCCAGTTTGTGGGCGTCTAGTTGATATCTGTCCGTTTTTAGACTTTAATTTTTCATCCACTTTGTGATCTGTCCGTCTTGTGGACTTAGATTGTTCCCATCCTTTTTTGGACTTTGAATTTTCACCCTCTTAGGGTGATCTGTCCGTTTTGCGGACGTAGATTATATCCGTCCACTTTTGGACTTTAGATTTTCACCATCTTTGGATGATCCATCCATTTCGCGGGCGTAAATCCTATCCATCCACTTTTGTACTTAGAAATTTTCATCTTCTTGGGATGATCCATCCGTTTTGTGGACGTAGATTATATCCGCCCACTTTTGGACTTAGAAATTTTCATCCTCTTAGGATGATCCGTTCGTCTTGTGGATGTAGATTATATCCGTCCATTTTTGGACTTAGAAATTAAGTAGAAAAAAACATAGTCATGTCTGAATATTCTTCTTATTAATTAAAAAGAAAATCATGTGTTTATAGAAAAATACCTACCCCGTTGGGCTTAAAAAAGCACTTGTAGAAAGAATTATTCGAAGTAAAAACTGGTAATAGTAAAACTAAATAATAAACTAGGAAATTGGGGAACGCTGATGCTCTTCATATCTTCACACCGTCTCTACTGGTAGTATTTCCACAAGTGCTTCGTGTTTCATGGGTGCTGCAGCCTCCATCCGTCCAGAGTTTCGAGGTGGTATGTCCCCTTCCTTTGCCATGACGAGATCCTGTAGGGTTCTTCCCAGTTGGAGCCGAGCTTTCCTTGTGAAGGATCTCTAGCAACACCCATTACCTTCCATAGTACAAGATCTCCAACTTGAAAGTTTCTATGCCTGACATTGGAGTTGTAGTATTTTGCCATTAGATTTTGGTACCGCGCCAACGTCTGCTCTGCTGTTGCCTGGACCTTGTCCACCAAGTCTAGCTGAAGGTGCAAGGCCTCTTCATTCTTATCCTCGTTATAGTTCTGCACCCGATAGCTTGTAAGCCCTACCTCTGCTGGGATGACAGCATCACTTCCATATGCTAGACGAAATAGTGTTTCTCCAGTGGGTGTTCTTGCTGTAGTACAATACGCCCATAAGACGCTTGGTAGTTCTTCAAGCTAGATGCCCTTTGCCCCCTCAAGCCGAGTCTTAATTATCTTGAGCAAGGACCAGTTCGTGACTTCGACCTATCCATTGGCTTGTGGGTGTGCGGGCGATCAGTAGTGATTCTTAATACCTAGCTCCGAACAGAGGTCCCTAAATGTGCTGTTGTCAAACTGCTTTCTATTGTCGGAGACTAACACTCTTGGTATCCCATACCTGCAGATAATATTCCTCCAAACAAAGTTTCGAATGTTTTTCTCCGTGATGGTAGCTAGGGCCTCTGCTTCCACCTATTTAGTGAAGTAATCAATACCAACTACCAGAAATTTTAGTTGCCTTACTGCTGTCGGGAAGGGGCCTATGATGTTCAGTTCCTATTAGGCGAATGGCAAGGGGTTGCCATGGGTGTCAGCTTCTCGAACAGTTGTCTGATTAGATTATTGAACCTCTGACATTTGTCGTAGGTCTTGACGTAAGCTTGTGCATCCTTTAGCATTGTAGGCCAATAGTACCCTACTCGGATCAACTTGTGCACTAAGGACCGTGCCCCTGAGTGGTTTCCACAAATACCTTCGTGGACTTCTTTCATCACGTAATCTGCTTCCTCGTGATTTAAACACCTCAGGTACGATCGCGAGAATCCTCTCTTATATAAGACATCCTTGATCAGCACAAATCGCAAGGCTTGGACTTTCAATTTCCTAACTGCATCTTTCCCATCTGGTAGCATGCCAAATCTCAGGTATGCTGTTAATGGCGTAGTCCAATTGCTCTCAAAACCTACTTCCTACACACTTGCCCCATCATCAATGAGTGAGGAATTTTGAATAAACGACAATACCTATTTAGGAGCAATCATAAATTCTACTGAGGCGACCTTCGCTAGACGGCTGGTACATTCATTTTCTTCCCTTGGGATTTGAATGATTCTAACTTTGAGGCTGTTGATTCGATTCTTTACTTTTTCCAGGTATCTCCTCATCCTTTCATTCTTACACTTGTAGCTACCATTGACCTGACTCGTTATCACTTGGGAGTTGCAATGTACGATCATGTTTTTTGCACTTGCTACTTTTGCTAGGTCTAGTCCTGCCACCAATGCTTCGTACTTGGCCTCATTGTTCGTTGTGGGGAAGTCTAGTTGAACAATGCATTCGATCCTATCCCCCTCTGGAGTTTTAATTACCATTCCGGCCCCTCCTACGCGTTTATTGGAAGATTTATCTGTGTGGATGCTCCACTGCTCAGCGATCTCTGCCCCCTTGCCTTCAGCTTGAGTAAATTAGGCAATGAAATCGGCCATAACTTGCCCCTTTATCGTGGTTCGCAGGCGGTACTGTATATCAAACTCATTCAGTTCTACCGTCCATAAAACCATCTGTCCGGCAGCCTTAGGGATTGATCCGTCAAGACTATAATGGTATGCGCCTGGAAATAAGGCTAGGAATGGCAATTTTTGCCCGATCCGCGGGTACCCGATCCGACCCGACCCTAATGGGCCGGGTTTTACCCGGTTTGATTAGGAATAGGGTCGGGTATAGGTTTAAAAAAAAAACCCGAAGCGGGTCCGGGTCGGGTCCAGGTTTTATCAAAAAAACCCGGACCCGACCCGAGACCCGGCCCGTTTAAAAGCCCAAAACCCTAAATTACAAAAATACCCTCCATATATATAATACCTATAATCTAACCCTAATCCAGTAATCCCTAATTTCTTCAGCCTCCCTCGCCTCTCTTAGCTCAGTCCAACACTCCCTCTCCTTCAGTCCGACACTCACCTCCCTCAGCTTAGTCCGACGCTCCCTTACTCCGACCGACACTCCCTCATTTTACTCTGTTCTGATCTCCTTGGAAGACCCATCTGGTTTGTGCTCTCACCATCTTCTTCTTTCATTTTTCTTTTTCTTTTTCTTTTTTTTTTTGTTTGTGTGGGGTTTAAATCTTTGTTTGGTTTGGGCTTTCGGGGTATTTCCTTTGTATGAGCTCGATCTGTGACTATTTTCTCAGTTTCTGCTTCTGGAAAGAATCTGCCTTCTTGTGATTTTTTCATTTTCTTCTTCAAATTAGAAAAAAAAAAAGTAATTTTTTTTAGGCCTGGTAAGAATGTTTCAGTGACAGTCTATTGTGTCGTTTAGCCCAGACTTTTTTGTTTTCTGAAAGAAATTAAATTTTTTTTTTCTATTTTCTGATCTTGGTTGCAGTAATATTGTTGTGGTCTTATGTTTGTGTCCTTTGAAAAATAATGGGTTTTTTTTTAAAAAAGGTTTATTTTGTGGTTTATGGGTTTGATCTGCGCTTATTTGCTCTGTTTTGGGTTTTGCTTGCAGAGTTTACTGTGGAATCTCCGAGACTTGGGCTTTGAAAAGCCGTTTGTTTTAGCTTTTTAAGGTAATATGTTGTTGTGAATGTACGATATTATTAATGTTCTTGCTTGCATGTCTGTTTGGGGTTAATGTGTTAGCATTTTCGTTATATACTATGTGTTTGGGTAACTCTGTAATTAACAGTGTTTTCGTAAAAAAAATTTTCCCTTTCTGGTTTGAGTTTGCTTGCTTTTTCTGTGTTGAGTAAATTTAAGATTGATTCTTGTTATCCTGGGGTTCAGTTAAGGACTATGTTGAAGTTTCTTTTTTGGGTCTTCTTTGATGTTTCAGTTTGGTTTATAATTTTGTAGGCTTAATATGTTATTTTTTATTTTTTTATTAGTTCAATATTAATGCTTTTGCATGTTTTATCATTTATGGTAGTGAATCAGTGAAACTAAGTGTGAAATATGGTAGTGAATTTTTGTACACATATCTTTCACCTGATTCAAGTCTCAACTATGTTTATTTGCTAGTTACAATTTGATGAAGTTTATTCCATTTTTAATTCATTGTTATTGTAGGTTCTTCAACTATGTCCGGAGGTTGTACACTTCAATCAGTTTTTGATAGCCTAATGAAGAGGATGGGAGTTATGTCACAATTGTGGACAATTAGACATTTTGTATTAATTTAGTAGCCTTTTTAATTTCTTAGATTTGTAGGATTAATTTGTTGGTTTGTAATTATTCTAAGCCTTTTTAGCCTTTTATAGTTTTATAATTTCTTAGCCTTTTTAATTTGTTGGTTTGTGGAGGATAAGACATTTTGTAATTTCTTAGCCTTTTTAATTTCTTAGACTTGTGGGATTTGTTTTGTAACTATTTAATTTCTTGAACTTATTGGACTTGTGATACAGTTCTTGTGATACTTAGTTCTTGGACTTGTTGGATTTATTTTATTTTTATGTTTAGTTGGTAATTTTAGTTATGATTTATTGATTTATAGACCTATAATTAATAGGTGATTTATTGATTTATGATTAATCTATGATTCGGATTGATTTGGTTGCATATGATTTGGATCGATTTGGCTGCCATATAACGTAGCCAAAATGCCAAAAATCTTAATGGGCTTGAACGGCTTGAATGGGCTTGAATTGGCTGCCCAATAATGCCTTGAATGGGCTTGAATTTGGCAAAAATCTGGCAAAAAAATCTTAATGGGCTTAAAATAAAAAAAAAAAAAAAAATTTGATTAGGCCAGATTTGGGCCCAACGGGTAAACGGGGCCCACAGGGCTCGTGGAGCCCGGCGGGGCTGGTTTGGGTCCCGGGAAAAAAACCCGATTAATAATCGGGTCGGGTCTGGGTCATGGGTCTTGGCCTGCGGGTCGGGTCCGGGTATGCAAAAACCCGGCCTAAACCCGACCCGTTGCCATTCCTAAATAAGGCTTGAGCTTTCGCGTCGCAGTTACCAACGCGAAGGCCAATTTCTCCATTTGGGGTATCTCTTTTCTGCTCCTCGAAAAGCCCCGGCTTATGAAGTAGACGGGTCTTTAGGATCCACCTTCCTCTCTTACTAAGACCGTACTTACTGTCACTTGCGAAACGGCTAAGTAGAGGTAGAGTTCTTCTCCTGGTTCGGATGGGCTGAGCAATGGTGGGGATGAAAGGTACTTCTTTAAATCTTCAAATGTCTTCTAGCACTCGTCTGTCCATTCAAATGATTTTCTGAGAGTGCGGAAGAATGGTAGACACTTGTCCGTTGCCTTCGAGATGAACTTGTTTAATGTCGCAATTTTGCCACTTAAGCTTTGCACCTCTTTAACCGTTTTCGATGGTTCTAACTCTATTATGGCTCGTATCTTCTCCGGGTTAGCCTTTATACCCTTTTGGGATACCATGAATCCCAAGATTTCCCTACCGTTACTCTGTACGCGCACTTGCTTGGGTTTAGCTTCATGTTATATGAGCGGAGGTTGTCGAACGTCTCCCGGAGGTTGTCTAAGTGATCTTCTTCGCGTAGGCTCTTCATTAACATGTCATCAACATAGACTTGCACGTTCCTCCCAATTTGGTGTGTAGACATTTTATTCATTAGCCTCTGGTATGTTGCCCCTGCGTTCTTGAGCCCAAACAGCATCACCTTGTAGCAAAAGAGTCCTTGGCTAGTGACAAAGGAAGTTTTCTCTTGATCAACCTCCTTCATCTTGATTTAATTATAGCGCGAAAAGGCGTCTATGAAGCTTAGAAGCTAGTGTCTCGCCATCGAGTCTACTAAAGTGTCGAGGTAGTGGATAGTTGTCTTTCGGGCACGCCCTGTTGAGGTCCGTGAAATCGACACATATTCGCTACTTCCCAATAGCCTTCTTGACCATGACTACGTTCACCAGCTAGTTAGGGTAGTATACTTCTCAAATAAAATCTGCTTCTAGTAGCTTCTTGACCTATTTTGCTATAGCTTTGTCTCGTTCTTAGGTGAACACTCCTTCTTCTGTCGAATGGGAGGGGATCTGGGGTTTACATTCAAACTATGGACTATGACTGAAGAGTCAATCTCGGGCATGTCCTCGTGGCTCTAGGTGAACACATCTTGATTCATTCTAACGAAAGCTGCGAGGGCTTAACGTATTGGCTGGCTGGCCAATGTCCCCACTTTAGTTGTCTATTCGGGTCTTAATTCATTAAGAGTTATTTCTTCTAGTTCTTCAATCGGCTCTGCTGTGGTCCGTTGCTCTTCTATGCACATAGTCTATTAGTGATCTTCCATCTTCAGCGTGGCAATGTAGCATTCGCACGCGACCACCTGATCTCTTCGTAACTTGCAAACCCTATAATTCGTAGGGAATTTGATTTTTAGGTGGTATGTCAATGTTGGTGCCTTCACAAGTTAAGGGTGGGTTGTCCGATAATAGCATTATAAGCAAACGAACAGTTGACTACGAGAAATGTCATATCCTTAGTGATCTGCTGAGGATAGTTGGCAACCGTCACCGAGATCGTGATCGAGCCCAATGGGAATACTCTTATTCCTCCAAAGCCTACCAACGGGGAGCTCGTCGGTATCAATCTGTTTCTGTCGATTCCCATTTGCTGGAATGTTAGGTAGTATAGGATATTTGCCGAGCTGCCATTGTCAATCAACACCCGATGAACATTGTAGTCCCTTACACGTATGCTGACAACGAGCACGTCGTCATGTGGATGATGAAGACGTCGCGCATCCTCTTCCGAGAATCCAACAATGGGGCTTTCCCTTTGCACTATCTTCGGTACGGAACTCGTCAGCTGGACGTTTTGGACCATTCTAAGGTAGGTCTTTCGAGCCTTTTTGGATGAACTAGTAGTCACGGTTTCCCTTACAATCATCCTTATGTCTCCAACGGGGGGTCTTGAACACTCATTATCCCATCGTGGGCCTTGTTCTTGAGTATTTGGATCTGCTCTTTCCTTGCTAACAAACTTCTGCAACTTACCTTGTCTAATAAGGCCCTCAATCTGCTGTTTTAAGTCGTAGCAATCGGCCGTGTCATGACCGTGGTTTCGGTGAAAGCGACAATACTTGTCTCTAGAACGCCTGTTTGGATTACTCTTTAACTTTCCTGGAAACGTTAGGGCCCCCTCGTCCTTGATCTGCATTAGGACTCGGTTTAATGGGGTATTCAATGGCGTAAAGCTTGTAAACCTTCCTCCCGAGGGCTTAGGGCGCCTTTCATCCCTTCTGTCTCCTATTCTTGGTTTCTTCTGTCCTTGGTCCTGCCGTGTATCTTCCTATCGATCTCTCTTCCTAGGCTTTTCTTTCCGAGCCAGCAGTGCGTCCTCCACATTCATGTATTTGGTGGCTCTATAGAGTACTTCTGACATGGTTTTTGGGTCATTTTTTGTATAGAGAGAACAAAAATTTACCCTTTCGTAACCCGTTCCTGAATGCTGCTACCAATATCTTGTCGTTAGCTTCATCTATCGAAAGCACTTCCTTATTGAAGCGGGTTATATAGGATCTCAGCATCTCATCCTCTCGTTGCCTGATGCTCATCAAGCATGCTGTGGTCTTCTTGTACCTGTGTCTCCCTATAAAATGTGAAGTAAACTGAGCACTTAATTCCTTAAAAGTGATGATGGAGCTTGGTGTCAATCAACTGAACCATATCCTCATGGGACCCTTTAGTATTGTAGGTCTCTAGGTGATCTAGATGATCCTTCACTTCATCGTAACTTTCTATCTATGGCATACGAAATTTATGTGGTAGGGGAAAGGAATTGATGGGTGCAGTAAACGGAGAGTTGGTCCAATTGATTAGGTCATCAAGATCGCTAGACACTCGTCCCTTAAGGGCATTCATCATGACCTCCATTTGTTCCTTCATCACCTGCATCTCTGCAATAATAGGGGGTGGAGCCGTATCCATGAGGGATAGGAGGCTCATATGTTGCTGTTATAGCCTGCTTGGGGCGTTGCTACCTTCTGGCCCCTCTCGATTTCTTCGCACAGCGCTGGTACCTTCTTGGTCCTCCTTCTGATTGTTTGGTGTTGCGTTCTTCTGGCACAGCTGCTCTTTTAGGTCGCGGTTTTGTTTGGTGAGACACTCCACAGTTGTGGTTAGAGTTTGGACTTGTCTCTCGAGGGCAGTTATGGGTGGTTCCTCTCCTCGGATGTTGTTGGTGGTTGCCATCAAGAGAGTGAGCACCATGCAACTCTTTTGTCCGGAAAGCGATAACACAACTTATAAATCGCAAAGAATGAGATGTTTCCTATAGATAGCACCAACTGATGATACCAAAAAAATCACCAGTGAGCCACACGATACTCACACACTCAGAATGTAACCTGCACAACATAAGAAAGGAGAAAAACCTTAACAGAGAGCATCGGTGTGGTGCCAGCCAAATACCCTTCGAAAGTCAAGTTAGAATCTCTTACAACTCCAAAGTGCTAGAGAGGGTCAATTATGTTTACCTTAATTTGTGAGGGTATTGGGGTTTTTATAGTAGCCAAAGATTAACCTCTTTTACTTGGAGTCGAAGTTCTTTCCTTGTAGAAATCCTTTTAAGAGGTCCCAAACGTGATGGACAAGTCTTTTTCTTATAGAGAAGATCCTCATTAATGTGAGCAGCTTCTAGAATCCTATTTGCGCTAGGATTCTATTTACCTTAAGATTCTGTGGTGTGCGTTGCAAGTATTCCTATCTAGGGATTCTGTCTGACACGTGGCAAATAGATCCATCTAGGTTGTGTCCGTTCATGATGGATCCGTCCTCAACAGGTCTTACACATAATGAGCCAGTCCTTCATTGGCCCATGGATGAGGAATCGCCTAGCCCATTTCACAAGGATCCGTCAACTTATATTTTTCCTCTTCAAACACCAAGACTACCATCCACCAAATCTCATGGGGATAAGCTTAATATCCATGGATGGAGCCATGTTTTGGTCTGCGCCCTTTAATATATATATATTTTTTAAATAACAATATCATTCTCCCTCTTAAAGACCATGACAAAATTTCATGGATTTAAAATCAAATAATAAAAAAATTAGTAAGCCCAATAACTCAACCAATTTTACCAAAAACAAATGGCCCAAGCCTTTATATTTTTTTTTTTTAACATTTTGTTAATAATAAATGGATGCTTATTAGGAGTTTCATAATAATTTTTTATATATTAATTTATACTTCAACCTTCCCTAACTTCAAGTCTAGCTAGATTCCTGTGAATACTACTAGGCCAATAGCCTCTTACTAGATATTTATACTATCCAATTATCCATTTAACCAAAACACCAAGGGCATTCGCATTGATTTGCTTAAAATTTTATGTCTATTTTAGCATAAAACCTATATTTCAAAAAAATTACACAACCACTTTTCAAAAATAATTGCATAAGATTATCTATTCTAATTTTTTTTTTTTCAATATAATATTCATTTTTCAATATTTTTTATTACTCTTTCAACCTTCTCTCTTAACCTCTCTCTCATAGCTATCATAGGGCATTGCCACAACCACCACAAGCCGTACAACGACCACAACCACCACCACCACTACAGCCACCACAAGACACATAACACCACATCAGACGTGTTGAAGCAAACCCCGAACCATGACTTACACCCACAATAGGACAAACAACAAATCTAAGGAAATTTCAAACCAAATCCACCAAATCCATTCAAATATTCGATTCACATAACTCAAATACATTTGAAATCAAAATCCAAACCAAGCACATGCAAGCAACATTAGATCTTAACAACCAAATCTAAATCCCCAAATCCACAAATTAAGCAAAAAGAATCTAAATCCCTAAACCCATAGATCAAATAAAGAGAAAATATAAGAAGAACGTCAATAAACCATTGTTGTAAACCACCGTAGTTGTGGTTATTAGGGTTCAGTTATGACTAAACTCGGTGCAATACAAATAAAGATAACAAGATGAATGAAGGTGGATGAGATTGGAGAGGTTTTGCGGTGAGGAATGAAGGAAAACCATGGTGGCAGTGGCAAGTTGTGGTAAGAAACGACTGGCCATGGAAGTTTTGAGAGAGAGAAAGTTCGAGATTAGAGAAGGAGAAAGAGTGACAGGGAGGGTTCTAGTGGGAGGGAGAGAGAAAAAAATAAAATAAAAGATTGATTTACACAGCAACAATAACCATATATATTTACAAAGTTATTATAGCAATCACATTTATATATACACATTTATACCATCACAGATGTAGTTACTTTTTGGGGAAGAATGTGTAAATTTAACTAATTTTTGTATTATAGAATGTAGATAGATTGATGTGAATACTCTAAGTTTGTGTTTAGGTACAACTTATAAGTTAGCTTTTTGTTTTTTAATTTTTATGTACAGTTTTTTTAAATCTTAAATAAGATGTTTCCCGGATAAAAGTGTGCATAGGAAGGATCTTTATACTATCCAATTATCCAATTTTATTTTTTGGATATATATCCAATTATCCAACTAAACAAAACCATCCTCCTACTTAACTATTGGCTATTGGATATTTATACCTAATCCAATTATCCAAATAAACAATTAATAAAAATATAAAAATGTGGTTTCTAGTTAGCTTAACTGATAAAATATTTTATGGTTGTATAAGAGATTTGGGGTTTAATCTCCGTCTATACTAAAAATTGATTAATATCTTGGCTTGATACTATAGGTTGAAAAACTCTTTAAAAGAAAAAAAAAAAAAAACCCGGCCAAAAAATAATTCTATCCAAAATCAAAAACATTAAAAAAAAAAAAAAAATCCTATGCCAAAAATAAGGAAGCGCGGCCACGGAAATGACAAATCGACCCTTAAAAAGTTAAAAGTTAAAAAGTTAAAACATGGCCTGCGAAGTCTAATTCGGGGACGAGGTGCAGACTCGTTTTCAATCAAGTGCGATCTACTACTTATTAATACCTGCTTCCAAACACTAGGATTAGGTTTTCTTCCCCGTTCCGTTTCTCAAAGAAAAAAATCTTTCTTCACAGACCCAAAGAGTTAAAAACAGCCACCAAACCCCAAAAGATTGATTACAGTGATAGATAGATACTACTACTACTACTTCTACTACAATTACTTACTAGTTACAGAGTGTACCATTTCTCGATCTCCAGTCCAAACCCTAATTAACCTTGACCCCGGTAATGGCGTCCAAGTTTGGCTTGGCGGGTGGGATACCGGAGCGACGGGTCCGACCCATTTGGGACGCTATCGATTCGCGGCAGTTCAAGAATGCTCTCAAGCAATCCACCACACTTCTCTCCAAATTCCCTAACTCACCTTACGCCCTTGTAATGTTTCATTTCCTCTCTTTTTTATCCTCTTTTTGTACTGTTATAGCTTTTGGTGTGTGTGTAATATATTCATGCAAGTTGCAATGCTATACTTTATTGTTAAAATTGCTTGGAGTTTATTAGCAATGTGGATTATTTTTTGTGTTAATTATCGTTTACAAGTTTTTGCTGTTTTGATCAACCTGAGAGATAATAAGATTGAAGTTGGAACATTCAAATATCAATTTCTAGGTTTGAAGAGCTTGATAAATGTTTTAATCTGAACTTTCATTAAAGTAGATAAAAAGACAATGTACAAATGGTAATGTTCAAATGTCATTTGTGACGGTATTGTTTCCGTTCTGCAGGCGCTTAAAGCTCTGATTTTAGAAAGGATGGGGAAACCCGATGAAGCGCTAACTGTTTGCTTAAGTGCCAAAGACTTGTTGTATAAGAACGACTCCGTTTTGATGGACGATCTCACTCTCAGCACGCTGCAGATTGTTTTCCAACGACTTGATCACCGTCAGTACTTGTTTTGATGCTTGGAGTAACCTGTTTATATGCATTTCATTGTTTTTTGAGTTATCTCATAATTCTTTGTAAATCAGTGGACTTGGCTACGAGCTGTTACGAATATGCTTGTGGGAAATTTCCAAACAATTTGGAGCTAATGATGGGCCTTTTCAACTGCTATGTTCGCGAGTACTCTTTTGTGAAGCAGCAGCAGGTAATTTATCGTAACGTTGGGCGTTTGTTTATGCATTGTTATGGGACAAAGTTACTGAAACTTTACTTATTCTGGTCTTGTCTTCTGGCAGACAGCTATCAAAATGTATAAGCTTGTTGGCGAAGAAAGGTTTTTGCTCTGGGCAATTTGTAGCATTCAATTACAGGTTCTGCTAGCTTTCTCTTTTGTTTGTTGTCCAATTAATGTGTGCATTTTTTTTTTCATTCTAGCAATTACTTAGGAGACTGATCATTGATCCTAGGACCATATAATATCAAATATCACCCCCCACCCAAAATAAAAAAAGAAAAAGAAAAAGAAAAACCTGGCACAATTGATCTACTGGGTTTCATATTATTTGTCTATTGAAGTTAGATCGTCTCTACAAATTATACCTTGTTTTCTATGTACGCTACTGATTCTATGGGGTCTGAACTTCTGGTAGGTGTTTTGTGGTAATGGGGGAGCGAAGTTATTGCTCTTAGCTGAAGGTTTAATCAAGAAGCATGTTGCCTCCCATAGCTTGCACGAGCCTGAAGGTTTTCTTAATTCGTATCCTTACCTATTTATCTTGGAATTTAAATAAGAATGGTTAATATCATTACTAAATGATTGGAGTCTATTTCAGCTCTTATTGTCTACATTTCCGTATTGGAGCAGCAAGCTAAGTATGGTGATGCTCTAGAAATTCTCTCTGGGAAATTAGGATCGTTGCTAATGATTGAAGTAGATAAGCTGCGCATACAGGTACTTTCTTTAACTTTCATTTTTTAGTGTTAGCTTTAGTATCATGTAATTTATGAATTTAAATGTTTTCATGTATATATGTATATTTTTGTACTCTTTTGTTGGTAGTTTTCTTCTTTAGAGGACTTGGTTAAGAAGCAGAAATTTTTGTGAGAATGGAAAAAAAAAGGAGAAGATGGATGTGAGCATGAACGAACGAGGTGTCCTAGAGGAAGGCTAGATTGAGAAGAAGATTGCAGGACATAGAATACAGCCTTCTCTCATGCACTACTTGCTTGTTCATAGGCTCTCTCTCTCTCTTTGTGAAGTGAAATATGCAATACAAAGAGATGGCAGTTGAAGAAGATAATAACTACTAAAGAATAAAAGAAAATTAAACCATGTTGGAAAAAATGCTTATAACCTCAAGCAGTTGCACACTCCTAATAGAGATAGTATACTAATTGTTTAGGAAAATGATGTGTGGTCTCATATTAAGGAATTTTAATTTTTTAAACTTATTTGTCCTCATTTTTTATTTTGGTAGGTCTTTTTGATTTCCACTTTTCTATATCCTCCAAAATATCTAGTTAACATTTTTATTTTTTATTCAAAAAGTCCACTTCCAATTATGCATACTGGCATCTTCAGAAGCCCTACGTCTGTGTTCAAGGTCTTTATTTATTTATTTTATTTAAATTATTTTATTTATTTAAATAAAGAAGGTATGGTAGCTAACAGTCTAAAAAACAAGCTTAGTGAGGCTACATGTGGCCTTCTAGATGCTCTATGAGTAGGAAGATATGTGAGTTGTCATTGTTATGAATGAACTGTACATTGATGTACGTTACACCTGCCAATGAGCTCTAGCTCAAATGGCATTTCCTTCTGCCATACAAATGGATGGAGAGTGAGTTGGTTGGTTCAAAACCCAAGTGCATGTGTAACATACCAATTAAAAATCTGCAGTACACCCAAACTTGCTGCCATTTATGGGATGTGGCCTTATCAATATATGGGGATTTTTTGTTCTTTGCATTGTTACTTTATTATAGGATCCATGCTACTGAATTGATGCATCATCTATTTTTTATGCTCAAATATGACGTTTAAAATTTGAGCATTGAAAGTTTAATACCTGATATAAATATTTATATATATATATATATATATATGTATATAGCCAATTTTAATGGGTATCTTGTTTTTTTTTTTTTTTTTTAATTTTTTTTTTTTTAATTTTAATTTTTTATATGGAGAGAAAGAACGTTACAAATCGACCATTGCAATGCTGGATAAAAGTGTTGTTTGAATTTATCTAGTCATTATTGCTTTATATGAAAGACCAAACATGTCAATAATTGGAAATGGTAAGCAAGTTTGGTTCTTAGTTGTGTAAATTTATACTCAGCCTTAGTAATTCGGTGATTGTTGATGAGCTGATACACTACTTTATTGCCCGCTTATGATGACCTTCAATACTAGTGAAGCTTGCAGAATGACTTCCCTTGCTCTTGTTATAATGTTGGCTATGCTTTGACTTTCTCAATTTTTGGTTTTATTTTATCACATTGCCGCCCTTGCATGAATTCCATGGCATGAAATATGTTGCATGTAATTTAATAAATTTTTTGAACCCTCTTTACTGTCCAAAGTTTCAAATATATAATGCATTTCTGGCTCACATGGATGGTTGAAACTCATCTAGTACTCTTTGCTTTCCTTATCAACTTTTGGACTTTGATTTTAAGTTGACAGGGGAGGCTTCTTGCTCGGGCAGGTGACTATGCTGCTGCTGCCAGTATATTTCAGAAAATCCTAGAATTGTGGTATGTTTGTGGAAACTTGCACAGTGCCAATATTATAAACTGTTCAATTGGCATTAGACAAAAGGGTATTTACATAGCTTGTGATTTATTGCCATAAATTTGCATTAAAATCATGATAAAACATATAAATAAAGATTAGCTAGTGCTCCCTATATGGCTCCCTGGTGTTTTATTTATTTTTAATTAATTTGAAGATAAGGTAATGTAATGGAATAGATACCTAAAAATATATTCTTTAGTTTATAATTGGCAATTTAGGTATTAGAAAACTGATTTTGATCAGTGCTTGTTTCTTTTTGTAGAGTTGTAGTCTTGTAATTTAACTTAGTTTAGGACTCTGTGCTGCTATCTTGTGGGACAAAGCTCATGATCTGCCCTTGTATTGTGGCCTATCATATATGGTTGACTACTGATCACTGGGTCTTTTTGTCCTCATCCTTGCATAAATTGATAGATGGGATCTCCGTGTAAACTTCCTCTGTACTTGAGGTCTCTTCTTTTTCTATTAAAATATACTCATGAAAGAAGGTTTTATTATCAATTAATCATATCAAATTTTTCTTAAATGCACATTTCATTTGCTAGTTAGACCTCCCTTCTCCGCCCTCTCCCTCCTTTTTCCTGTTCTTGTTTTCACCTGTGAAGGTTTTTCTTTTGTTTGTTACTAGTACCATGGCTTTTGAAATGGCTTGTTTGCTCCTTTTTCAGTGCATCACTAAATTGAGTTGAAACTTCTAGTACATCTCGGCTCAAATTCATTTTTCAAATAATCTCCACTTGTCTATATTTGGTAGTATGGATTGCAATTCTGACATGTTTCTCTCCTCTGGCAGCCCTGATGATTGGGAGTGTTTCTTACATTATTTAGGCTGTTTGCTGGAGGATGATAGTAACTGGTCTAATGGGGTCCTCAACGATCCAATTCATCCACCAAAATTCATTGACTGCAAGCTTTCACACTTGGCAGATGAAGTGGTATGTGTATACACTTGAATTCTGATGTGTCTTTATATGTTTGGTCATTTAACCTATTTCAAGTAGCACTTTTGCTGCAATCTTTTGTGCAAAATTTAATTTGCTCAAATTTTTAATGCAGTTTGATTCTTGTATGTCAAATGCCGTAGCTTTTATACAAAAATTACAAGCAGACACCAGTAATAACATTTTAAGGGGTCCATACTTGGCAAACCTTGAAGTTGAAAGGAGGAAGCACCTATATGGAAAGGGGGATGATGACAAGATAATGGAGGCCTTGATGCAATATTTTTTCAGGTATGGTTTTGCATTTCAATTGGCAACTGCCCTATTGCAAATCATCCCTCCCAGTCCTATACTTTATTTCACCAATGATCATATAATTCCTGAAAAAAGATATGCATAAGGGATCATATAATTCTTGAAAAAAGACATGCATAAGGGATCAAGGTAAGGATATTCGACTAAATGGCTCAACCCGAACTTGACCCATTTAATAATCGTGTTATGATCCTTCAACCCTAACCCGACTTGTTAATAAGGCGGATTGACCTGACCCAACTCACTTGACACGCTTAATAAACGGGTTGGGTTGGGTTGACGCGAATGTGACACAACTTATTTCAACTTGCTTAATATTAAATATAACATTCATCTAGAAATATATGTGTATATATATATATATATACATATATATTTTACATCTCAAAAGTAGTGTATACACTTCAAGTCTTCAACCCATTTCAATTTCCAATCGTATTCCTTCTAAGTTTTTGTAATTATTCACTTTTCCTTTTTAGTTTAAAATATAGGTTGGATATAAAAATTATTTGACAAATCTAAAATAAAATGAATATTATTTGTTATATAAGTTAAACGGGGTGTGTTAAATATGTCATTTCAGGTTGACTCGAATAAATTAGCGTGTTAAACGTGTCTATCGGGTCACGCGGGTTGACCCGCTTATGACTCGTTTTTTATTGTGTCACGTTCGAGTCGATCCGTTTATGATCCAAACCTACTAAAGCCCAACCCTAACCTGCAAAATCCCGTGTCGGGTTCGTGTCGTGTTCGCGGGTTGGGTCAAACATTGACACCCCTAAATTTTAGTTATCAATTGTATTTTTTTACTATTGGTCCATTGTATTTAATTTAAGTCTTATTAGTTAATTAGGTTTTTGGTATTTTTTTTATTATTTCCATGAGTCAAGGTTATTTTGTTATTTCAATAATTGATATTTGAAACAAGTCAATTAGGATTAGGGGTTTAGTCCTAGTAATCTATATAAGCACGTTCTTGAACTCATGTAAGACAAGTTTATGATGATTAAAATTTCAGTTGGAATTTTCTATTGGCCTGGTGTTGACTCCAACGAACTCTATGTTGATTTTTAGGTTTTCTATCCCACCTGGTGCCGACTCCCTATGCGTTGATTACTAGGTTTATCTTATTTTTCATCTATGTTTTTCCTGCAAATTTCTTTAGAGAATTTAGTTCTACGTCAAATTTAGCATCAAAGCTTGTAATTCTGCATCACTTTTCTTTTGTTTCAATCTCCGAAGTGGTGTGGCATAGAGCCCATATAACTCATGTCTTCATATATCTTGTGAACTTATATGGCCAAATTGAGTTGAGTTATATTATCTTGTGGTCTGTTAATATGCCATCTCTGGTTGCTTTCCTGTGTGTATTAATTGTAAGTTTCTTTTTTGTTGTAATAGTTGATTCTATTAATTTATCAGTCTCCTTGGTGTTGTTCATCACAGTTAGGGTTATCAAGTTGATGAATATGGGTGGATTAATTATTTTTGTGTCTACTTTGTAAATTCTAAAAAGTTCCTGTCAATTTGTTTTCCACTCTAGTCGTGTTTAATATGTTATAAACTTTTATTTTGTTAGTGAACAATATTCATAATGTGACAGTTATGATTCTATATTTTGGAGCTTCTTTTCTTGTTAAACACAGGTTTGGTCACTTGGCTTGCTTCACTTCTGATGTTGAGGTGTTTCTTGAAGTTCTGACTCATGATAAGAAAACAGAGTTTTTGGAGATGTTAATGAAAAACTCTGAATCTAATTCAGCAGTGCCAACCAAAGAGCTTGGGAAGTCGATTACCCTTTTAAAAGTTCAAGAACTGATTGGGAAGATGTACAGGCTCCCCAAGAGTGGTAGGTCTCTTGCCCTTTAATCTTAAATTTCTGCAATTTCATTTTCCTGGGTGATACCATCATACACCCTCTTTTTTTTTTTTGGTGGGGGGGAAGGGGTTGTTAGTGTCACCTAAGATCAACTATGATTGGACCACATATTTTTGCAACTCCATTGTCAAATGCTGTGGCTGGTGTTTAGATTGGTTGCATTGTTATGCTTCATCATGGTCAATGTGCTGAATCTTAACAGTGAAAAATACAGTGAACCACATAAACAAGCTAAACACACACACACACACACACTATTAGTAAATATCAATGGCTGGGCAGCTTATTTATATTTACCAATAAAAGTTTTTTTATATGTGGCTCATTGGAGAATGCTGTGTTTTACTGTGTGAACTTTGTCATTGAGTTTTCTGCTTAACCTGGAGCTGTTCCTCCCCAGAACTTGAGGGCTCTGCTGTACAGATGGCGGAGATGTATTGTAAAAACCTTCCACTTTCAAAGGACTTGGATCCACAAGAGAGTATGCATGGGGAAGAGTTGCTATCTATGGTGTGCAATATATTGGTTCAGGTATCTCATGCTACATCCAGAAAGTCATCCCTGTGTTATATGTACAAATTTGTATTAGAGCTTTTTTATATGTGTCCATAGGTGGATTTTAGAAAGTCCTTGCCTGTTACTCACTTGATTGGTGCAATAACTACTATCATAGCGTAGCCAAACTTTAGGTTCATGAATGAAATGATTCTTTTTTGATTAAGTTGTTTGTTTTTATTTTCTTGGTGGAATATTAAAAAATAGACTACATTACACTTTTGGCCTTTAAAGTTTGAAGTTGTTTTCATTATGGTCCTATATGTTTCAAAATTTTCATTTTGGCCCTCTATGTTTGATTCCTTTTTCATATTGGCCCTGACTTCCATCTCTGTTAGTACTCTGACCATTATGTCTGGATTAATGGTCATATTACTGAGCATTCATTTGACACTCAATGGTTAGATTACTAACGGAGATGGACGGCAGGGCCAATATGAAAATGGAATCAAACATGAAGAGCCAAAATGGAAAATTTGAAATGTAAGGCCTAAATAAAAGTGACCCCAAAAGGGCCAAAAATGTACTTTATTCTAAAAAAATATGATGTTAGGAGCATGGTCCTTCATTCTTAATTTGTAATGATTTTTATAAATTAAGAGTTTCCCTGTGGATAATGCTAATACTGAGTTCTTTTTTGGTTTAGTTATTTTGGCGTACTGGGGATCTTGGCTATTTTGTGGAGGCAATTATGGTTTTGGAGTTTGGTTTGAGCATCCGAAGGTCAGGAACTGTTTCAAGTTCTTGATTACTATTTTCTATTGGTATCATTCATCGAGCGGTTTATGGCATTGAAATCCTAATTTTTTTTAATTATTATTTATTTTTTTACACAACACACAGATTTTTGTATGTCATACAATCTTTGCATTTTTTTTAGTATAGCATCACTTTCAGTCTGGAAACTATTTTATTCTGTATTATTTTGGGGAGTTCTCTATTGCAAAGATAACATTTTTTTTTTTGTTTCCTTATATGTGGCAGATTTGTATGGCAGTACAAGATCTTGTTGTTACATTTGTATTCTCACATGGGTGCCCTCTCACTAGCATATGAATGGTAAAGTAATTAAATTGATTTGAATTTACATGTCAGTTGATTGAATAGCATTATCTTCCACTCGGCTCATATTCTGAGTTAGTGGCAATATGTTTGGGCTTACTTTTGATGAACATGTGACACTTATGCAGTCCCTTTTCATATTTTTCAAGTATAATAGCATCTGTTTCCTCCTTTTAGGTATAAATCTCTGGATGTGAAGAATATCTTGATGGAAAGTGTTTCACACCACATTTTACCCCAGATGTTGGTATCTCCCCTTTGGGTAGATTTAAATAATCTTCTAAAAGATTATCTCAAGTTTATGGATGATCACTTCAGAGAATCTGCAGATCTTACATTTCTTGCATATCGCCATAGAAATTACTCAAAAGTACGAACAAATTGTCAGTATACTTATTTTTTTGGACCTACTTTACTGCAAATAATGTGTTACATGGTTCAAAGATATACTGGAAGTGATAGGTTTTTTATTTTTCTATATATATGTTTTATTACTTTATATACTAGACAAGGCATGGTTTGTCAGCATTTGTTTTTCTTCCATGTTGCTCTTAAAATGTCTGCAGGAACTCTCTCAAATCCTTTCAGGTTTATACTTTTGTGTCTGCTGCATTCTTATCTGTACTGAGAGTTCAGCGTGTCTATATTACATTTTAAAATACAAATTTTAGAACAATTTGGTTCTAGTAGAGAAACAAATGTGAAAGGGTCAAGGGTAACTTCTATTGAATACCAGCTCCCCTCCATGTGGCTAAAAAAAATTAAGAAAGAAAGAAAGAAATTTATGCTTTCAGGACTCATCCAATGCATATTTGTCTGTGATGGGTAACTGCCTTCCAAAAGATCTAACTCTATGAGGCCCTTATTTGCATTATCTTACTCTGTCTCTCATGTGGAATTTAGAAGGGTTATTTGTAGCATGCACAAGGTCATATATGCTTCACTTTATATATTTCTTGTTGCTTAAGCTTTCATTTTCCATTGTTGCCACAATGCAGTTTATGATTGTGACTATAGAATGAAGCAATTATGCCATATTATGTCCTGTTTCAGGTAATTGAATTTGTTCAGTTTAAAGAACGTTTGCAACACTCAAATCAGTATTTAGTGGCTAGGGTTGAAGCACCCATTCTACAGCTAAAGAAGAATGCTGATAATGTTGAAGAAGCAGAGGTATTTTTTTTTTTATTTTTACGACTTTAACATGTCATTACCTACTCTCAGTTAATGCATTTGATGATATATTATATATGTATGTTCCTTCAGTGTGTTCTTGATAGCTTGAAATGTGGGATTCACTTCCTTGAGCTCTCTAATGAGATTGGATCCAAATCTTTGACCTTCAATGAAGACTTGCAGTCCCGTCCTTGGTGGACCCCAACTTCAGGAAAGAACTATCTTTTAGGTTAGTATAACATACATCTTGTTTCCAATTGAACTGTTGAAGTTACAATTCTTGGGCATGAGAAAGTTTTGGCCATCTGAATTCATCCCATACTTGCATTGAATGATATTTTCTTGAACTAAATTGATGTTTGTTGTTATCAGGTCCATTTGAAGGAATTTCTTATTGTCCTAGAGAAAATTCGGTAATTTGCATATAATGTTTGGTGGTGTAAAGAACTTGTCTTTCAATTTAGATTTTTTCATATCACTATTGTCCCATTTTTGTATTTGATTGCCTACTTTAATTTTGGATTTTTCCGTTTCTTCTGGCGTGGAAATTAGACAAAGGAACGGGAAGCAAATCTACGGAGAGTTATTGAGAGGAAGTCTCTTCTTCCTCGAATGGTATATCTGTCTATACAAAGTGCGTCAACTTTACTCAAGGAGAATATTGAAGTGAATGGATCTGTTTCTGACCCTAAAATTTCCTCGGAACTAAAGTTTCTGCTTGAAAGATATGCGAAATTGTTGGGATTATCTTTAAGTGATGCAATAGAAGTTGTTGTGGGGGTTTCTAGTGGCCTAAAACCTTCTTCGGTATGATTTAATTTACAATCAAGCTCCATTTTTATTTTATTTTTACAAGCATTTTCATTCATTATATAAATTTTCTTTATCAAATGCAAGGACACTTGTCTTGTGACCTTTTCTTTTTGCAATTTAGGACTATATTTACTTATCAAAAAATAAATTTAGGACTATATTTAAAAAGGAAAAAGTTTGGCTACAAACTTAGTTAAAGTCTAAGGCTACAAATTCTTTTAAAAAAATTAATATTGCTACATATTTTGAAAATCTAACAGTTGAATTGTATGTTCTTTACCCTTTTAATACGCATCGAATTTTGTGCCATTCAGATGTTATTTACTATATGATCAATAAACCTATTTTTTATGCATAATTTTAGACTATAAAAACTTGCAATTTAAACAATTGATTTATGACATAGTTATTGATTTTTGATCATTTAGAAATTTTGCAAACATGAAGGATATAAGAAACAAATGTAATTTAATGGTGGATTTGTCAAAATTTAAATCCAATAAAAAGATATTGAGTGAAGTTGTAGCCTTAAGCTATAATCAAATTTGTAACTAAACTTTATCCATTTAGAAATCATTTGATTCTATAAATGTACAAAATTAATTATGTTTTATGTAAACACTGCATTTTATCTTATAATTCATGTGAGAAATGGAATTATTTAATTTTTTAGTCATGTTATCTTGTCCCAATATTTGTGGTTTTGATGAACATTCATGGATTGTACAGAGGAAAGATTTTTTTCTACTTTTTTTTTGGTTCACAGTTTTGACTTTATATACAAATAACAAATATTCATTTCCTTGAATGAAATTGGACTATACTAACTGGATAAGTTCATAAAATTTCATGTAGAATAAAATTTTGTGTCTGCTGCAGGCTATAACAACAGACTTGATCGATTGGTTAAATTTTGCTGTGTTTTTGAATGCATGGAACTTGAGTTCCCATGAACTAGCACAGCCGGATGGAGAAGGACATAGGCCTGGTACTTGGCACATTGTGGATTCTCTGCTGGAGAAGTACATTTCAGAGGTGGTCAGATCTATCGATCCCATAATTTGTGCTCCTTGGATTGATCTTCCAATTTTAGTGCAATTGGTTACAGAACCATTAGCTTGGCACAGTCTTGTACTCCAGTCTTGTGTCCGGTCATCTATGCCATCTGGAAAGAAGAAAAAGAAAGGTGGACAGGATCTGTCTAACTCCCCCCTGACTAATGCAATACGAGGGTCAATCCAATCTTTATATGGTACTGTAGAAAATGTTATGAAATGGTTAAGAGAACAGATCAAAAGGCCAGAGGATGAAAATTTGGAAACTATACTGTCCTTTGTTCAGAAGACAGGACAGAATGAGGGGCCTGGGCAGGTTTTTAAGATTCTAGAAACTTATGTATCATCTGTAAATGATGCAGAACTTGGTGAACGGATCTCTGAAGCAGTGAAGTCTTGGAGTCCTGCTGATGTTGCAAGGAAAATAATAACCGGGAAGTGTACAGTATTATCTGAGTTTCTTAAAATTTGTGAATCAAAATTTAAGTCACTAAAGACCTTGAAACAGCAGATATCTCAAGTCTGAAGTTGGATTCATGCATTTAACTTTGAACATTGAGCATCGGATGATTTCATCCTCCAATAGATCACACTCTATCCTAGCAAGAGGTTGGTGGAATAGTTTCTGAGTGCTGTTATTAATGCACTGTTCTTAATCAACTTTTATCTGGAGAACTCCATATTGCCAGCTCTTTGTGTGGTGAAGTTGAAACTGGTTTATGAGTAGTTTTCAAAATTTTCCTGGATGATTTGTTTGACAGTGTACACCAAATAAACTCACATTCTTTTTTCCAAAATGGTTCATGTTTCTCGTAGCTTGTTGCATTGTATTTTAAACGTAAATTTTGGCAATGTATCATCCATTTCATTGGTATTTCGAATTGTAGTTTTTTTTTTTTGGGGATAAAAAAAATTGTAGATCGTTGTAATTACTCTACTCTTTGGAATATGGCAAAATCACTAGTTATGCTTTGTACAGTGTATAATGATTAGGAAATTGGTTGTTGAGAAAGTTTACCTTCAAACCGATTTAGAGAATTTTACATAACATGTATTTTTAGTCACATAATCTTCCCAAGTGTAAACTGTCGCATATTGGTTTGAAAGAGATTCTTTTAAGCTAGTTTAAAAGAAAAGCTAAGGTAATGTGATAGTAGATAGAACGAGAGCAATGTGGCATACTAAGATTATCAAAAAGATAGAACAATGCAGTACTGAGTATTAACAGATCGTAGCTGGATTTTATTATTCATATAATTTTTTTGTGAATCTGGGTTGGTGGGTTATTGGTTTGGTGTTGCTATCTAAACTTTATGCATATTGTCAAATATGAATCAATGTGGATATCATTTTGCATTTCCTCAATCAAGGCAGTTATGTGATGCCATATCCTTGACTGTATTTTCTATAGTCCACTTCAACCTTGTCAAGGTATTAATTTCCAATGGTTAGTAAGTTAAGCTCTTAAGTGCGATGATTGTGCCGTTGACACCACGACAAACCCATTGGAATGAAAATGACCTCATAAATAAAATGTAGACAGTTCTAACAAACAAGTCTACGGGTATGTATTATTGCAAAGACTCTTCATATTCCACATTTACATGTTGGGGATAGACATAACTTTAATAAAATGATGATAGCATTTTCTCTTTCAAGTCAGTTGGGTGGCTACCTAATTCATCTTAAGCGATATGTAGTAGAGAGTAGTAGGTCTCAAGTACCATCACTTTAGTTCCATAGAAAATTTGGGAGAGACCTATCAAACCTGCTTCATTACCAATATTTTGTACGTAATATAGTAGAAAACTACTTGCCATTTGAATCAGTGCCTTGATTGATGTTGATAAACTATGGACTCCAACCATGGTGAGGCTGTTCAGAGATTCGATGCTACTCCACTAAACCAATTCCCATTTTTCTTCCTATTTATTTTTTAGAGATTTACTAATGTGTGCCTTTTGGGTAACAAACAAATTCTTATTTGTTTTTATTTTAGATGAGTATAATAAACAATATATCACTACCTTTTCTCTCCAAACAAACATTAATTTAGTGTTAATACATCATATACGATATAATAAAAGTTAGGGCTTAAAAATCATAATTGCGTCAAGTGGATATCCAATCTAATTGCCACATGTATTGTTTTAATTTATGAATTATATATATATATATATATATATATATATATATATTACAATAGAAACGTTTGTAATCTAATAAAGTTAGCTCCTAAAATTAAAAGCCGTGATTTGGCAAAGTGACTATAATCTCATTAATTATCAAATTAATCGTTAGATAGTTAAATTTAGGTAAAGTTCAATTACTTAAGTTTCAAGAAATTAAAAAATTTATTCCAACTAAAAATATATTGATATTAATTATTAGATGATTTAATTTAGATAAATATTATCTAAATTTCAAGAAATTTAAAATTTTAATCCAACTAAATTTCTATTACCAAAAATTTCGAGAAATTCAAATAAAATTTCATTTTTATTATCTAAATTATCTATCATAAATTGAGTGGGAAATAAAATTACAAACCCCAATGATTCTAACACCTACAATTTATTTGGCAATAGAAAGGGAAATAAAATAAAAATTTATTTTTATTATTTTAGTCATCTATCATCTATCATTGTGTGAACCATATTAGTGTCCTTCCTTATTGTAAACATTAATTTGAAACTGTTGGCCTAGAAATCGAAGATTTTACTTGTGAGCAGGGTATGTTTAATTGCTATAGGAGGCTCAATTGGAGTCATTTCATTGCCTTGAACGTAAAGAGCTAAAGCTTCATTTCATTTCAAATAAAGATTGCTTAGTAGGTGAAAAATCTGCATAACATCAAATTTTGCCTTGATCAAAATCTTGAATACACTTTGAAGGGCTTGTTTAAAAGAATGATAAGTAAACTTTAATACTTAAGGCTTAAGCTAATAACTCGAGGCAATTAATTTACTCAAATTGTCTCAAAGACCCCAGGTTCAAGCTCTCTTCATATAGTATACTGCAAATCCTTACTATTAAAACAAAAAGTCCGTCAAATATAATGGAGCTGATGACTTTGTGTTTTTTCTTCTGTGAAGAATTAACGTTGTCAAACCCAGAGGACTTTATGGTGTGAAACTATTAAATTCTTTCAAATAACGGAAAAGTGGATAGCTAAGACAAGAAGTACACTTGTTCTTGTTTTCTTCCTCCTAAAATAAGTCGTACCTAACCTAACCAAAATTCAACCTTTACCCTAACTAACTGTTCTTTAATAAGGATAAGCATACCTTGGTTTGTATAACATACTTCAATATATCTGCTACATATCTGCTACAGAAATAGAATTTGAACTCAACTAATGCTCAGATAACATAATATCTTGGTCCACAAGGAGCACAGGCTCGTGGATCGTTGAGCTAACAATGTATCTTTCAATTATTTACTATTACACTATTTTTGGGCAAGTAATTATTTACCAAACACAACCTTAAGTACAGTGAGGTAGAAACTCTTGTTTAGTATATATCCAACTAGAAAAAATCTGCTTCCCAATAAAAAAAAGAAAAAATCTAGAAAAATTTAGTACCATAAACTATTACACTTCTTTGTCACAATTGTGATGTGGTAAAGTGTGAGTAGTGAAAAAAAAAATGGTGAGTTCATGTGTAAGTGATAGACAACCATTCATAGTCTGCCATGTCAGAGTTGCGGCAAAAATTTGTAGAATATATATATATATATATAAATTTTAAATTTATTGTTCTAGTATTAAGTTTGTTGATCTTTGAGACAGGAAAGAGGACAAAGAAACATGAGATGTCATTAAAAAAGAAAATATTTTTTTTTAAAGAGATTTTATTTTATAAGTAATTTTTTTGAGAGAATGATTGGAATGATAGTTTCCTAAAATGATTTTTGATTGGTGTATTGGCTATTGCTTTGATATTTGTGGGTCAAATAATGGCCATTGCTTTGATTTTTCTTTTCTTTAAAAAAAAAAAATTTAAATGTTTAAGAGGTCAAAAGTTTCAATAAAGTAAAAACATATCTCATAATTAATGAAGAAGCTAAAAATATATTATAGATACCATATGACTACTTAATTTAAATTTAATTTTTATATAAAAATGATCTCAAATTAAGAATTTTTTTGTAATTTTAATTTAGCTATAACTTATATTTAACAAAATATAAAAATTTTTAGTAATCTTTTCAAGAAAAATTAAAAACGCATACATAACTTTTGTTATAAGTAAGTTTTCAAACACATACATAATTATGTTATGTGTGAACATGTGTATGTACGCGTGTGCAGAAGCATTTTGAGTTTCATATTATTTCATTTTGGTTCTAGAAGTTGGCCATTTCAAAAGTAGATTTCTAACTCCATTCCTGATTTGAACAATTTGGTGGTGTAAATACTCGATCAATTTTCAACGAAACAGGAATCAACCCGGGCAGGGGTTAGAGAAAACAACGAAGTCTTTTATTTGACTATGAGCCTTGAATACAAGTAGTAGCTTTCTACAAGAAGTTTCTTAGAAAAAATAATAATAACAAATAATAAAATTCTACAAGAAAATCAATGGAAGAGACAACTGCAGTCATCAATGAGGCCAAAGAGGATAGATAAAATTTCACATAACCATTCAAAAAGAGATCACCACTAACCAGATAGTTCAATCATCAAAGAGTAGTGTTATGGACAACGATTTCAAAACAAAGTGTGGGTGGCAAGCTATTATCAGTTCTCATTTGGACTCACTATTGACATTACTTTCTTAACTTATTAGTAACAACTTCTCCTCCAAGCTTTGTTGGGAACATATTGTTACATAATGATGAACTAATGAAATCCTGAAGTGCCACAGATTTGTAGTAGAATGTTTGCTTGAGGGGATTAACTAGGAAGCAAATACATCTATAATTCTATCCCATATATTAGCTTTTGATAAGAAGACTTACAGTAGGACATTAAATTATGATAAAAATTTAAGCTGGGCAATCCCTAACAGTAATGTGTGATTGTCACAATTTGCTTTCGCTCTCCTAACTTGCATTTAGTACAGAATCTCTCTCCCTTTTGTTTTTTCTTGATCGAGTGAAGGGCCTAGTGGGTGCAACAAATCCCCTTTATGGTTGGACTAAAAGTCCTCTAGTCTTAATATCTTAACATGTATCAGTGTTGTCTTAAAACCAAATCTGCCAAATAATCACACTTTCAAAATAAAAAAAATGAGTATTATCATTCTCATTTCCCGCTTTTTGGCACTATAAATAGTTGGTCTCTCTTAGGGTCGTAACTCACACATAAGCACTCCAAGCTTTATTCAACAAAGGCGGAGAAAGCAATGGAGGCTTACAATCTCACTGTTAAGCCGTGGTGCTCTTGCTTATTACTTGGCCTATTTGCTGTGATCACTTTCCTTTGTTCCTTTGCAAATGCTGAGACTCACTACCATGAATTTGTTGTATGTCTTTTTTTCATTTCATGAACTTATAATTATTATTATTATCCCTAATGGAATGTAGTTGGTTATAAATTACTCTTTTTTTGTGTGTGACTGATATAGATTCAAGCAAAACCAGTGAAGAGGCTGTGCAGAATTCACAACATAATTACTGTAAATGGACTATTCCCAGGGCCAGCCTTGGAAGTGAGAAATGGAGATTCCCTTGTAATCAAAGTAGTGAACAGTGCCCAATACAACATTACCCTCCACTGGTAAAATGATTATAATTTCTATGTTCATCAATATCACACTTGTAGCTTGTTCCTAGACATATATAACAGCAGCTAACATACGTCTATTAACTGCCTAGCTAATTATTTTCCCTCCATTTGCAATCTTCTTTATTTTTGAGAAACTTTGTAGAAAATTTTCAATCTACTACCAAACACTGCATACATACTTGAAATTCTTGATGCTTGTAACGTTGATGTGAATAATTGAATTTCATCATTTAGGCATGGAATTCGACAGCTCAGAAATCCATGGGCAGATGGTCCTAGTTATGTGACTCAGTGTCCCATCCGACCAGGAGCAACTTACACATACCGTTTCACAATCATAAACCAGGAGGGTACTCTGTGGTGGCATGCTCATAGTGAATGGCTCAGAGCCACTGTTTATGGAGCTCTCAACATCCATCCCAAATTGGGCTCTCCATATCCCTTCTCGACGCCCAAGCAAGAATATACCCTTCTTCTTGGTAACAACTAAAGACCTCTTACTAAACCCTCTAGTTTTTCCTACATGGCTCTCACCACTAATCCTTAATCCTCTAGATTTTGTTCAGTCTTGTCAGTGAATTTTGAGCAAATGATAAAACTATAATGGTTTATGATGGTTTATCAGGAGAATGGTTCGATAGAAACCCCATGGATGTCTTAAAGCAGGCACTTTTCACAGGAGCGGCTCCTAATGTTTCTGATGCATATACCATTAATGGTCAACCCGGTGATTTGTATAGATGCTCCAACAAAGGTATGGAGTAACCTTACTTGTAGCCAAAAACTTAAAATTTACAAAAGGAAAAGAAAATACAAGGAAAAAAAAAAAAAAAAAACTTTTGCTCCCTTCTTAATATTGAAGATTAATTTGAGTTAGGTAGGTAGTATGATCACGAGAAAGAAAAGATAACTAGTAGTGCATATTTGAATAAGATAGACCTCAAACTCTGATTTCTCATATTGAGATTATCAAACTTCAGGGACACAATTATTCACAAATTTTAACTTGACATGTTATAATTGGTACAATAATAAAAACAACACCAGTGAAAAGTGATGTTACTTCAATCATAACTTGCTACCTTAACAAGTAATGAAAAAAGTTGCGTTCCTAATATTTATGTGCAATTATAACTAAAGACGAAACCATAGAGCAAAGTTCACTTTATTTTGTGATAAGACTTTTATATTTTGTTTTTATTAGAGAGTAACATGAAGTGGGTAATATAACTAAATTCACAATGCAGAAACTGTGAGAATTCCCATAGAATCAGGCGAGACAGTTCTATTGCGAATCGTCAACTCTGCACTCAATCAAGAACTCTTCTTTGCCATCGCCAACCACCAAATGACCGTTGTTGGTGTCGATGCAGCATACACCAAGCCTTTCACAACTAGGGTAATCATGGTAGGACCTGGTCAGACAACCAATGTCCTCCTCACTGCAGATCAGCCCCCAGCTCACTACTACATAGCAGCGCGTGCCTATAACACTGCGATGAATGCACCCTTTGACAACACCACCACCACAGCAATCCTTGAATACAAATCTGCTTCCTGCGGTACCAAGAAGGGGCAATCTTCAAGACCAATCCTCCCACAACTACCCGCCTACAATGATACAAACACTGCAACTGCTTTCTCAGCTGGGATTAAGAGCAGTTCTCAGGTCAATGTTCCCACAGCCATTGACGAGAACCTATTTTTCACAGTGGGGTTAGGACTAAACAATTGCACACGTCCTAACAGCCCCCGTTGTCAAGGACCAAATGGAACCCGCTTTACTGCCAGCATGAACAACGTTTCTTTTGTACTCCCAAGAACCAACTCCCTAATGCAAGCCTATTACCAAGGTGTACCTGGTATCTTCACCACGGACTTCCCGCCTGTCCCCCCCATACAATTTAATTATACAGGCAACGTGAACCGCGGGCTGTGGCAACCTGTTCCAGGAACTAAGCTGTATAAGTTGAAGTATGGTTCCAGAGTACAAGTTGTCTTTCAGGATACCAGTATTGTCACAACAGAGGACCATCCAATTCATCTTCATGGATATCAATTCTACGTTGTTGGATCAGGTTTTGGTAACTTCAACCCAAGCACAGATACAGCCAAGTTCAACTTCATCGACCCACCACAAAGGAATACCATTGGATCAAACCCTGGGGGATGGGTAGCCATCCGATTTGTGGCAGATAATCCAGGTGATATACCAAATCTAAGTATAAATACACTAATATGTCTCAGTCTGCTTCACTTTGACCACTAATAAATCCACTGCTCTGATGTTTTCCATGTATTTACTTGGTCCAAAACAGGAATTTGGCTATTGCACTGTCACATAGACTCACATCTCAGGTGGGGTTTGGCAATGTCTTTCCTAGTTGAGAATGGAGTAGGGCAATCTCAGTCTGTAATACCTCCACCAGCCGATCTGCCCCAATGCTAAGACCATTGACAAAGCACCACCAGTCATTACATCTAATTTCAAAGTTGATGGAGTTTCTGTTTTCTAGTATTGTTTGTATACAAGTATCTGTTCAGTTGAACTTGATGCCATTGGTTTTTTAGTAGTAAGTAAAGCATTGGTACTGCTCCACTGAGCAGCTGATTTGTCAAGTTTCTTGATTGAGTGTATTATTTTCAAAATCAAAGAATTGGATTTCCAATTCATGATAAATAAGAAATATCTATTTTTCATTCCAGCTTTCTAATGATAAGTTTATAAAACATACCACAAATGAAACAGATGTAAGGAGCTAGAGATAATCATTCAACAAATACACTTGAAGAACCCATGAAGTAGAGTTTGCTGCTCACATGTGATGATGACCATTGGCATCGAGTCAACTATATTCTGATTGGCTGTAGTCATTTTATAACCCAGTGAAAATTGCAAGAATCAGCTAAACAGGGTTGCCGGCGATCTGGAATATGCATCAAGCATGTTGCATGAGTAAGGTGTAATTTCAAGAAATTGAAGGAAAACAAAAATTAATTAACAGCAACAATCCAAAAAGTTCCCCTCTATATATTGACCTAAACTGCAAGAATATAAAATGTACAGGCAAATGGTACAAAACACCCTGTTTCCTAGGGAAACTAAAAATGGAAAGACCGTGACAATATCCACGTAGCTCTGTATATAGCAATGAGCATCAAGTTTCATCAAGTTTCATGAATTTACAGATTTTGACTCGTTAAAATCTCCCACCAGTCAGGCAACAAATTTCAGACAACGAGTATCATTATGTATATTCTGGCAACGGCCTGAACAAAAGCGCATCCCACACTTCACACATGTATAGCTGGCAGCATATCCACAAACAGTACAGAAATGGCGGCGAGAGGTAGAGCTCGGAGGTCCCACTGCTGCCTTCAAATAGGAGGGAACATGAGGAGGCAAGGATTCCAGGCTTGCCTGCAGTTGCAACCAATGAGCAACTTAAAAGCAATTTAAAATTAAAAACAGGTTGAGCAGCATTTCCATTACTACCTCATTTAATAGCTCCAAAAATGTTCTCGGGGCTTTCCTGGCATTCTCAAGTGCTTTGGCCTGTCGGGTTTTACGTTTTGTGCCCTTGGACTGCCTCTTTTGCATATATCCTGCAACAAGAGGTCCAAAAATGAAAACATAAACTAAGTGAACATATCCACCAACAAGGTGAAATAGACAGGCAATTTTCAGTGCTACCCTATCAAGAGGAACTTTGGTTATAACCATACACCAAACTTGACCTTATAATCCCATTCAGACCAACCCTCTATGATTGATTACTGAGACGAATCAACTTCAGTGATGAGAGAGAGAGAGAATTGGTTTCAGGGATCTACATGCTCTCAATACAGGACTTATGTTTTATGGCTGTAGGTATATGCTCTAAGAATAATATAAAGAATCAAAAGCTGAGATTTACCCATTCACTCTAGCAAATAAAGTTTTGGGGAAGCAATATAAAACAACGAAAGAATGCACAAAAAAGAATATAGAAATAAAGACTAGAGAGCTAAAATGAATTAGACCTTGATCATCATCGTCAAGAGAAGCATCACTGTCTTCATTGATTTCTATCTGTTCTATTCCCGCATTGTCATTCTCTAAAGCTTCAAGGCGAGCAAGAGCGGCCTAAACACCCAATTTTTAAGCAACTAATCAATGTTGATATAATTTATAATCTCCTATTTCATCAACCGTCACAAACTTGTGCAAAGTACAGAAACCACAGCCAAAAAAATATTTCTAATCAAATGGATACGACATACATGCGTGCGGTTGTCACTACTTGCAAGGGCAGCAGCCATTCTTGGAGCAACCTTACGAGTTCGGCTCGACATGCGTCGAAATGGGTTGGAATTATCATCATCCATTGCTGCAAAGAGATATCTGAATCAGAGAAAATATTCATTGAAAAATTCCTTTGCCTTTTCTTTTGGGTGTAAATTGCATTTTTGGTCCCTCAAATATAAGGTTTCTTCCATTTTGGTCCTTGAAATTTCAAAAATGGAATATCTTGGTTACTCCATTTATTTTTCAATTTACATGACTAATCACTTCTCCCAAACCCCACAAAAGTGCTTGAAATTTCGGGGACCAAAATCTGAACCTTTCAAATTTGAAGAACCAAAATGGAACTTACCCCAAATTTCAGGAAGCAAAAATGCAATATAACCATTTTTATTATTATTATTTTTTTTGATGTAGTTTGTTTGTTTGTTTTTATTTATTTATTTATATTGAAGCATAAGCTATGGAGTGTGGACCAAAAAAGAAAGACATGTAAACCTCTCAACGACTTTGTGATAAAGTAAATTTGGATTTTGAGCATACTAACACTGAGTAAAGTGGCCAAGAGAGCCTTGATGCTCAGTGGCATTGACTGGTCTCCTTTAACAATCTATCAAAAAAAAAACACAGGGCCGGCCCTTCCCTTAGGCGAGTTAGGCAATTGCCTAAGGCCCCCAAGTGGAAGGGGGCCCCAAAATTTTAGAAAAGAACCGGGTAGTAGAGGAAAAAAAAAATTTAGTTTCAAGTGAATTACAAAAATAATCTGGCACATCCTTTTAACCAAAAAAACAAAAATTTTGGTAAATCCTATTAAACATTGGTTCTAAGCAAAATCATTGACCAAAAATCAACCAGATAAACTACAAATCCGGTCTAAGAGATTAACCACAAAACAATCACAAATCAAAACAAATAAATCCACTCAAAACCCTAAAATTTTTACCTTTCTCTCTACTCTCTGCTCTCCGCCTCTCTCTAGTCTCCAGTCTCCACTGTTCAGTCTGTTCTCATCTGCTCAACAGACAACAGCTCAAGGCTCAAGCAAGGCAGCAAGCTTGAAGCTCCTCCGTCTGGACGGCTGGTCCAGCTGGACCGCCTCAGCCTCTCTCTGATTCTCTGCTCTCCGCCTCTCTCAAGTCTCAACTGCTCGCCTCACCTCAGGAATCAGGTATAAAATTATAAATATTTGGGCACAGGGCACTCCATTTTATTTGTTAAGAACTTAAAATAACTTTTTATATAAATAAGGATGTATTTTTCATTTGCTTTATACTTAAAAGTTATTTTTTATTTTATTTTTTATAAATATATTGTTTGAATAGAAATGTCTATTAAAAAATATATATCTGAATGTGAAAAACTTAAAAAAAGAAAAAAAATAGAAAAATTAATTGAGTCTCGATCAATAGATAAATTTGTTATTAGTAATAAACAAAATATAACATAAAATTTAGATGAAAATATCACAAATGAGCAAGAAATTCACCAAAATAATTTAGAAGAAAATGATGTTCAATTTTGCAATACAACAAATCTTGATAATAAACTTCAAAATAATTTAGAAGAAAATGAAAATAATGATGAAAAATATAATATAAAAATATTAAATAAACATTAATTTAATTAATATATAAGTACAAAAAATGCTCAATTTTTAGTTCTCGTCTTAGGCCTCAAAATGTTTAGGGCCGCCCCTGTTTCCCTCTCATCCTCTCTCTGCCTCAACCCATGTCACACCATGCTCCATGGTTGACCACCAAGCTCTCCTTCTAAACCTCCATGACTGGAGCTTTTCAAGCTCATCACCTCTAACCACGCACCACTGTCGAAATCTAGCCAAAATCAAATCACGACCACCACCACGGCCAAAACCCAGCCAAAATCAAATCGCAACAAAAACCCAAAAGCCCACCAAATCACAAATCAAATCACACCCACCAAAATCAAAGCACAAAACCTGTAAAACAACCAAAATCATAAATTGAAAACACTAAAAGTGAACCCACCTTTAAAAAAACATATGTTAGTTTTGTTATTATATTTTAGAAGAAGAATCATCTTGTTGAACTAATTTTAGATCCAAATTAATCAAACACATACCACAAGCAAGAATGATAGGGAAAGCAAAGCAAAAAAAAAAAAAAAAGGGTATTTCCCAGAAAAGTGTTTTTAGAAAATAGAAAGGGTAAACAAAATGTAAAAACTATTTGCTTCATAACCTCAAATAAATAAATAAATAACCAACAATCACACACCATAATCCGGTGAAGCCTTGTGAGCCACAATTTCACTTAAGAGGATTGTTTGAGTTGAGAGGAAGAGATTTTCATAGTATTTGGCTCGGTAGCACAATCTTTGATTTCCTTTCTTGACTTGGCTTTTGCTCGCTTCTGTCTTGTCAGCCTAGGTGATGTATAAAGAGAAATAAAAGGAATAAGAATAAAGCATTGCGTAAAAAAGAAGAAAAAAAAATGGTGAGAGAAGAAAGACGGACTAAGATCAGGTGCACTGTCGTAGGTATTTTTTTTACATTTTTTTTTTTTTTTACTTTTTAACTCTCCTTTAATATATTTTGTTTAATGGTTGAGATTGAAAGTTGTTTTTTCAACTTTTAATCTCAGACATTAATTATATTTTCATCAGGGTATTGCACTTGAGTCTGAAAAATACAAAGAGACCTACACATATACATACATAAGCACACATACACATACACATACAAATACATATAAACATACATACACATACACATAAATATACATATACATAAACATAAACACATATACACATAAACAGGTATAAACTCACATAAACGTAAACATACATATACATAAACTTAAATATAAACATAAACACACATAAAAGCTTGATTTAGTACACCAAAGTAACTAACGAAATTGTTTGAATATTGGTGTTAGTTTGCAATTTTTTCCAATCTATATGAGGGTTTAATTTTTCTTAGTCTATATGTGTGTTTATATCTATGTATGTTTATGTTTATGTGTGTGTGTTTATATATATGTGTGTTTATGTTTGTTTGTTTTTGTTTATGTTTGTTTATACATGTTTATGTGTATGTGTGTTTATATTTGTTTGTTTTTGTGTATGTTTGTTTGTGTTTATGTTCATGTATGTTTATGTGTATGTGTATTTATGAACATACATAAATATAAACATACATAAACATACACACATACATAAACATGCATAAACATAAATACACATGCACATACACATAAATATAAACATATACACTCATACACATACATAAACATAAATGAATATAAACATAAACACACATGCACATACACATAAACATAAACATACATACTCATACACATACACATACATAAATGCACATATACAAACATTTTTAGTTCTCACCTTAAGGCCGCCCCTAAAAAAACACAATGAGTAATGGTAAAACCTAGATTTGAATTGAAGGTATTGCCAAATCACACTTAACTCTCTAATGAAAGGCATTTATATCAGTTTCAGAGCTTTCAATTCTACATGGGTACATCGAAATTAAAGATGGGTCATCTTTAATATTATATATAATTACGCATACCCAAAGAAAAATCATGTCTTGGACAAAACAAAGAAAATGAGAAATCATGTGAAACTTATTGTCGTTGTCATCGTCACCTTGGACTGGACCTACGGGTGGGTTCACGGTGAGCCGAGGGTTGGGTTGGGTTTTGAGCTGAATGGGTTCGTTGGGTCCTGCAACAAGTATGGGTTCTTGGGGGGTTTTGAGCTGTTGATTTAAGAATTGAGTTGCTTCCAAAACGGTGTCGTAATACAACCTGGATTTTGTGTTTTTTGATTTTGGGCGAAACCACGCCATTTTGGAAGCTGGCAGCAATGTCTTTTGCTTTCTTTGAAACTGTATCATTTTTTCGGGCTAATTTGGCAACAAAAATAGAAAATGTGAGCATGCTTAAACTAATGGAAGGTGAGGTTTTGTTAATAGAATAAAAACTTGAGGGTGTAAAATTCAAGTAAGCCTAAACTTCAGGAGTGTACTTTGTAATTCACACTTAATTTTATCAAATCAATTCTTTTGGTCAATTTTCGTTAGAGGGTTGCTACTAAATGTTCCAAAATGCTGCCGTTCTAATATTTTTATTAAAAAAAAAAACTAATATAAAAATATTTTTGGTAGGAATTTTTTTTTTTTAAAAGAAGAAAATAATTTAATTTTAAAATTTCAACTTGGAGCAGGTCTACCAACTCCACTGCGTCCCCCATCAAGGAGCAACAAGTTGTCTTTATTTAGATGAAGTTTCTTCATGTTATTTTACATCCTTCTTCATATGATTATGTTTAGCATCATATGACTGTTTAGCATAAATGTATATGAATGAGATTTATTGTTTTAAGATGATGTTAAATATTTTCATTAATCCCTAAGAAACGCTATATTCACAACACTTTTATAACATATTCTAAATGGTAAATTGTTATTAGTTGTTACTGATGAGCAAAAAAGTAATTTCAGTGGTGGGTTTTAAATTCAAACCAGTAACAATTTAGTACCTAGGATTTGTTATGATAATGTTGTCGACGTAACACTTCTCTTAATTCTTAGGAGAGTAGGAGACTAATTTACGGAATAGGCGAGATGAGTGTTGTAAGAGCCCAAAAATGCTAGGCCTACTTAGAATAGTGGAATTAGATTTTTTAGGCCCAGTGCAACTAATTTGTTAAACTATTGGCTTGCGAGGTCAACTTCAATGCTCTTTTATGATCTTGATGTTAGGTTAGTGGAGTTAGGGCTTAGAGGGTGGTAAAAAGAAGTACTAAATGTGGAAACAACATTTCCTCGGGTTTGGCCGAGGAGGCAATGTTTATAAAAATTGTTCAAGTTCTTAATACAAGATGATGTTCTACAGTTTCTATTCTTTTTTCAATTTTTCCTCCTCTTTCTTGGAGGGATTTATTTCCTTTATATAGTCCCTCATATTGCATCTGAGCCCTCCACCTGTACAACTCAAGGCATTAGTTTAGATGCTTGTCCCATCAGGGCTCTATTGGAGGTGGTAGAGTGTGTTGTGAGATTACTATTCAGAGGTCATTCCTTCATTAATGCGATTAGTTGAGTTAGTACAGTGCATTGAATATGGAGGTGATGGCTACTTTACCTAGATATTTCATCTCTTCTTTACTTGCATGTCTCTATGTTCTTCCTTGGTATCCTGTCCTTTGGTGCAAGTGGCTAGTTGAAAAAATCTTGAGGAGTGCTTGCTTTTTGGGCTTTTCGGATGATGGGCCTTTACATCTTCCCTCCTTGGATTCTTATCCATGTGTCTAGACCAGACTAGTGTGCGGATGAGCCTTTTTCCACCCTCGGACTGGGCCCGTGTGTTCTATTCTGCATTTAGATCCTGCCCTCCCACAATAGCCTTTCAAAATTCCACTCCTACAACTATCCTGGAGAGTGGGGTTTTGACCTAGGTGGTGTAACATGCGTTGGGAGTGTTCCCATGTGAAAGTGTCTTTTCATCTGCTCTATACACGTTCCTAACGCTTTGGCATTTGCAACACTGTAGTAAATGCAATAGGTGACATCATATTCCCCACGATCTACGTCGAGATGAAGATCTAAGGGCTGTAGTTTTTCTGGGATTTTGCTGGAATTTTACCGCTCATTTTTCACCTCTGTATAAGGGGGATGGGGGATTGCTTTTCCCCATTTCACTAATCCTTCTTTTACCATCAAAGAAGCAATCTGAGGTGCCCCATTTCCCATATTTGTAAGTGTCTTAAGCCTTCACATAGCTTAGAGTCATTTTTAATTTTTTTTTTTAATTTTTTTTTATAAATAAGGATAGGTAGATTTGTTATCTTAGTCGATATACCTGAGGGGAAGGAGGCTTTTAAAGCTAAATATAACATTCCTGTCGGGATAGAAATAGGGCACTGCCATTTAGGGGAATGGCACACTATGAGGCCCCTTAGTGCTGTGGCTATCCCCATGATTGCCTTTATAGAAGGTGGGATACAAATCCCCACGGGCAAGGTAACGAGATATTTTTTAATTTTTTATAGACTTTGCCTAACCTAGTGCTCTCCGAACGTCTTTATAATACAAGGTAGTGTAGATATGTTAAACTGTAAGATGGGAGTTAACCTGACCCATCACGATGTCAACTGGATGTACAATTGTCAAAATAGCAAGGAAATGGGATACTACTTTAAGACTAGGGTACCCTCGGTCAAGATGATCTCCTGCCTTCCCAAATCCAACAAGGGCATGGACAAGGACTTTTTGATTGTCTTGGGTGAATGACATGATAGTTTACATTTTCCTACACAAGATGGGGAGCTAGGTGGAATGTTTATAGGCCCGAGCAAACTATTTTACCCTTAGTTCATAGAGTATCGTTCTTTCCATTTTTTTTTTGTTTATTTGCTTATCTATAGGAACGTGTACTCTTCTTTCTTTTCCTCTTCTATCTTCTTCTTCTTCTTCTTCTTCTTCTTCTTCTTCTTCTTCTTCTTCTTTTTTTTTTTTTTTTAATGTAGCTAACCTCTGACCTTCCTTTTCTTTACTTTGTTGCAGATAAAAAATTTACAGCTCCCAATCACAACTTGGTGAATCGTGAGGACCTTAACAGAATATTGAAGTCTGAGATTTTCCTCCATAAAAATGGTCAGCTTTATGCCGCCCACGTCATTCTAGGGTACACTCCGATCTCCACTAGCTTTTAGTTCCCTAAGCACGTGATCAAAGCCAAGGATCCTTGTTTAGCGAAGATTGACGTAGCAGTCCCTGGGTTTCTTACTAGTCCACCTTTGAAGGGAACTCAGGACATTGAACTAACTGCTCAGCAAGTTGCTGAGATTATCCAAGCCGAGGAAGAAGTAATACCTTCGGACGAAGAGCCATAAAAGCTTGCTTGGGAGCCTGTGATTATCGATCTAAAGGAAGATTTTAGAGTGTTTGACCAGCCCGACCTTGCCGAACCTTCCAAAGCCAGTTTGAAGCGTCAAGTCACTGTCCAAGTAAGCATCGACCAAAAGATTACGGACATACCTGAAGGCATGGTGCTACAAAAAAGGACCCTCAACTTGTTGGCTTTATTGGAGTCTTATGTTGGGAGTGCCACTCCCGAGGTGACCACGGATCCTTGGTTTCCAACCCCCCTCCCATCTTGGACTTCTCCCATTGAGCCTAGAGAGAAAAAGAAAAAAAAAAAGGAAAAAAAGTTTGGAAATGAGGTTTTCGAAGAAGGCGAGATCTAGCCTTCTATGGAGTAGGAGCCTCCCAATGGGTCCAAGGTCCTTAGGGGGCAGTAGAAGAAAGTTCCTGCCAAAGGCTTGGGCTTTGAGGTCATAGTTGACCACCACACAAGAGCCCCCCTCTAGTACTAGATAGAGCCCATTTGCCTACTGATTCATCCATCATGGATTTTTAGCAGGAGAATGTCGTCTATGTGGCCAACTCCCTTGAGCAGGCTATGCTCCTCCTCCAAGACATGCCAACCTCAGAAGCTTGAAGAAGCATGAGGTGTTTTTGACTCTGAAGAGGGATCTTGCCATGGTTATTTTTTATATTCGTATTCTTAGTTACATCCCTTTTATCATTTTTATATCATTTTATTTATTTATTTTTTTAACTTCACTTCTTGTCCCTCTTTACTTGTACAGGCAGTTCAAGCGGCTCATGTTGCCGAAGAAGGGGTAGACCATGCCTATTCTAAGCTTAAGGATGAAGAGGCATGCTGCATTGTCGCCCTTAAGGCCCAGATTGTTTTTGAGAAGAAGACCAAGGAATCCTTCCTCAAACTAGTTGAGGCTGAGAGGGATAGAAAAAGTGTCGAAGTAGCCTTGGCGGGGGCAAAAAAACAGGCCGAAGACCAACGACTCCATCTCAAGAAGGCCGAGGAATAGTTGGTTATTACTTGAAAGAAAATCGAGATCCAGCGAAAAGATTTAAAGGGCAAAGAGGAAGAGATTGAGAAGGTAGAGCAAGCTGCATATGATTTGGGCAAAAAAGAAATGGAGGCAATCTTGAAATCTTAGATCATGGCTGTTTGCTGAGGATGTTGCCTCCAAGTTTGGGCAGAGGCCTTGAATGTTGTCGAGGTGGATCTTGCTTCGGAGTTGACGAACTCAGATAAGGTTATCTTTCCTTTAGCTTTGGGAGAAACAGCCAAGGTTCCTACTCTTGTCTTTTCTGCTGATAATGAGCCATTTGAACCGTTACAACTTCCTTTCTTTCCTCAACCAAATCTAGACTAGCTGAGAGGAGTTGCCCATTTTCATCGGTATTAAACTGGCTAGTCCTTAATGTCGGAAATCTTGCCTTTAGAGGGATGATTGCTTCAGAGCCATACGTCATTGAAAATGGGGTCTCTCCTATTGACCTTTTAGGTATGGTGTGGTATGTCCATAACACATGTGGTAGCTTGTCCACCTATCTTCCCTTTACTTCGTCTAATATTTTCTTTAGTCCATTCACTATGACCTTGTTGATGGCTTCGACTTGCTCATTACCTTGAGAGTAGACAGGGGTGGAATATCTATTTTTAATGACCAATTCATAACAATATCTTCGGAAAGTTTTACTATCAAACTGAAGCCCATTGTTTGAGATCAGTGTATGTGGAACTCCAAATTTGGTGACAATGTTTCTTCAGACAAACTTCTTCACATCCTAATCTCGGATGTTGGAGAGAGGCTCAGCCTCGACCCATTTCGTAAAGTAATCAGTTCCTATAAGGAGCCATCTTTGGTTTCTAGTTGCCTTTAGGAAAGGACCAACTATATCTAAGCCCTATTGTGCAAAAGGTCATGGATTGGAAAGAGGATTCAAGGTTCCTCCTGGCTAATGGATGTTCAGGGCATACCTTTGGCACTAGTCATACTTTTTGACATATTCTTGGGCAGACTTTTGCATGCTAGGCCATCAGTGTCCTTGGGTGAGACCTTTATGTGATAAGGACCTTCCTCTAGTATGACTACCACAAATTTCTTCGTGAAGTACTTCCAATAGTGCCTCCACTGCTTCAAGATGGATACAAAGCAAATATGGCCTGAAGTATGACCGTTTGTATAGCTTTTGTTCTTTTGAGAGCCAGTATTGCGGTGCCTTTCTTCGGACTTTCTCGACCTTGGTTTTGTCCTCGAGCAGTATCCCGTCTGTGGGTGCAAGGGAAGGGAAAATTAAATGGAGTTACCACCTAGTTATATGGTCTAGGAACCATGAATATAACATCCTTTCGAGGAAGGACATTTGATCTTACTACAAGAGTTTGGGTTCGGAGTATAGGTACGCTCTTGGAAAGGTGTTAGGCATCCAAGATTGCCCAACCCTATGGAAGAGGAAGAAGATTCCTCTTTTGATGCCTAACCCTATAGATGCCCATTTTTTGATTCGTGAGCTTCTCTAATGGAATCAATAGAATAAGAGATAAAACATTTTGCTTCGATGTATGGCTCGGGCCCAACCCACGCACATGACACACATCACGCATACATAGGACAGGGTGCAACTCCAAAGAGCTGCGTGGGATTCGTATATCCGAAGTCCCACCTTTATTGCTTGAAAAATGAGCAACGACAGGTTCACTATCCTAGAACTTTTTTTGCCATTTGCAAATAAATGGTGAGTGACTCACTATCCAAGAGTCACTAAAAAGAAAAAAGAAAACAAACAAAGGTGCCCTTACGAGCTAACCCAACAAACAACAATAGGATATAGTCTTTGTGGTGTCCATCCGGGGCTCTTGCCTTAAACTTCTCCGGGTGGCTTGTTCCCTTTTGTCTTCTTCACTTCTTTCTCTACCTTTTCTGGTGAGGCTTTTGCCTCGGATTGGTTTTGGCCTTTTTCTCTACCTTTTTCTATTGTGCCTGCATGTTTAATTCCCGGAGGATATATGCATGAGTAGGATCCATTAAGGATGGTGAAGAACTCGCTGAGGAATGGATGTGCATGAGAAGGAATCTTCTACCTCTCATGACTTGTTTAGAGATGAGAAAACTTGTTGAGGAGTAATATGGATGGACTCACCGAGGAGTAGTGTGGACGTGTGATCCACTAGGGAAGAATCTTCTACTTCTCATATGGTTCATTGAGAATTTTAAGGGAGAATCTTTTGCTTCTTCGCTAGAGATTTTTGTGTGTATGAGACTTACTAGGGAAGAATCTTTTGCTTCCTTACTGGGGATATTTTGGGGAAGAATCTTCTGCTTCCTCACTGGGGATTTACTTTGGTGTACTTAGGTCCACTGGGGAGGAATCATCTTCCTCTTCCAAAGGTATGATGCTTGATGTGCTTGAACTATTGAGGAAGAGTCTTCTGCTTCCTTTTATGAGGATAATGCTTGATACATTTGGGAAGAATCTTTTGCTTCCTTCACTGGGGATGCTTGAAACGTTGAGGGAGAGTCTTCTACTTCCTTAATGAGGATGATGTTTGATAGGCTAAAAACGAATTGACCCCCTATGATAAATTAACCAATTACGCAGTAAAAAATAAATAACACGGTGATTTATTTACGAATAGGGAAAACCTAATGGCAAAAACTCCACCAGGTGATTTTCAGGTTATTACTTTCGAAATTTCACTATTATCACAACAAGCAGTTACAAGTAAAGAAATCCCAGTACCTTATACCAACCTATAATTGAACCTTTACCTCAATACCCAATTAGGCTTATTCTGTATTGACAATTTCCCCTTTTGATGCACGGCTCCTAAGTACGTGACTAACTAATGCGTGGATCCTAGTATGTGACTTCAAACACCAATTAGAGAGAATTGTTGGTTGTAAAGTTCTTCAGTTCATCCAAGATAAAGATCAAGAAGATGCTTGGTCACAAAACCCAAAGGTGCACATACACAGTAACTTCTTCAGAAGAGATAAACTTAGGGTGAAACTTTGTCTCCGGTCATAAATTACTTGAATAGACTTTGCTCAATGCTTGTGCAACTTGTGTACTCTTTGACGGCCCTTAAAACAATCCTTTTATATGTCTAGAGTTAGCAGAAAAGAAAGTGCAAACACATAAACACGGATCCCAAGAAAACAGAACAGAAAAATCTATTTTTCTTAAACCTCGACAGATAGGAGATGTTGAGCAGCTGTCGAGCACATGGGGCTGAACAGCTCTTTTAAGCTCGATAGATACAGCTGTCGAGTTTTAATGAACTTGCATTTCTTAGCTTGTTTATTGGACAGATTTGATGACTTCAACATTTGATCTTAAAACCTTATTACTTGAAGTATTAAAAACACCTTAGAATTACCCAATTACAAGTAAAGTGTGTTTTGTCAAAGGATTAGTTAATTATATAAAAGAATGACATATGTTCTTAACAAATGAACTACATATGTCCTAATAATGTTTGACATGCTTGACCCACTAAAAGATGGTTCTTGAGGTGCTTGAACCACTGGGAATGGTTCTTGATGGGCTTGATCCACTAAAATTTTTTCTTTAATGTTCTTGATCCACTAGAGAGCTTTTTGATGTGCTTGATCTACTGGGGGAATTTTTTGATAATTTATGTCTAATTGTGGAAGTCATTGAGATGTCTTTTTTTTTTTTTTGAAAGAAAAGAAGAAAAGAAAAGAAAAATTAATTTTTTTTTTTTACTGTTCATGACTAAACTACACGTAGTTTAGTCATTAGGTGTGTTCCCACCTTTTCATTTCATGGTTACCAATTGTTTCTTTTCTTCTTTTCTTCTTCGTTCTCTTCATCTCCCTCACCTTTTCATATTCTTCATAACTCCTCTCTCTTTTCTTTTTTTTTTTTTAAAAAAACTCCATTCTTCCCTTCTTTTCTTCACTTCTTGACTCCCTCATCCTCTCAAATTCTCTTATTTTCTCACTCTCTTCCTTTCTCTCATCATCTTCTCCAATCGCACCTATAGCCAAGAAATCCTCCTACATCCTATCTGCTGATGCCTTCCATCTCACCCGTTGGAGTGGAGCCACGAGGTTGGTGGGACCTCCACCATTGATATACTGGCTAAAGAACCACATTCCCATGGGTGAATCTATAAGTTTTTCATTTTTTTCTCATTTTCAAGTTCCTCTTTGATCTTTGGTTTGAATGTGTTTTTGGTTATCTAAATGCTTGGGTTTTGCTATGGGATAGGTTTAGATGAAAACCTTATGTCTTAGGAGGGGTAAGAACATATCTAGGATTGATTTTGAATGGTGTCTCCTTCAAAATGTCGAATAACTACTTTTGTCTGTGTTCTTGCATGCGTGGGCTCAAGCCTGCACGTAGCTTGCATTCATGCGTATGCAGGTATGTTCTTGAGGTTATGCGTACGTGGGAATGAACCTGTGTACGCGAGGTCTTGTCCACATGCGTGGACTTTGACATGTGTACGTGAGACGCCTATTAGAATCTCTGCTCTGCTTTGCTTTGCCCATTTTTTGCTTCTTTTTCAACCGTTTCACCTCCATATGCAATTCTAATATCCTTTTTTTTTTTTTTTTTTTTTTTTTTGTCATTTTTGCATCTGAATATCATTGCATCATTCTTTTTACCTTCACCCATGCATCACAATACCATTTTCTTTGAATTTCACTTGAATCATGAATCTAATGACATCTTTCCTTTTTTTGTAGTTATCATCCCCTTATGCTAGTAGGGGAAGCACTAAAACTAGAGGCTATGTACAGGAGGTGGGCTTTGAGCCTATCATTGGCCTTCTTCCAGAGAAGTCTACGAGTGCCACCCTGGTGCAGTGCTTCATTGAGAGGAGGTGGGACACTACCCATACCTTTCATATCATCGAGCTGGAGATGTCGGTGACTCCCTATGACTTCTTTTGCATGATTGACCTTAGTTTTGAGGGGGCCATCATTAGTTTGGATTACGTGTTGGGCGTGTAGCTGGGCATCAACATGTTAAGGAGGAAGTACTTCACTGAGATCATCCACTACTTCAACCTGGAGTCGGATTACATGTTCCTCCCCTAGAGGACCATGGAGGAATGTGTCCGTATGGCTAGGGCTTTCCTTCTCCATTTGATGGGGGCTTACCTCTTTGCCAATGGTGGGAAAATGGTGTCTATGAGGTGGCTAACCCTTTTCTAGGATTTTGGGGAGGCACGGAGGGCCTATTGGGGGTAAGCATGTCTTGCTTATCTTTACTCCACCCTCGACACTCTTAGCTGGGGCACTTTGTGGCAACTTGTGGGGCCTTGGAGGCTCCTTAAGGTGAGTTCTCTTTTTACTCTTAACATTTCCACTTGTAGCTTGTAGTCTTGCAAACTGTATTGTCTTGAAAATTGTCTTCTTGCATATTGTCATCTTGCAAACTGTCATCTTGCATCTTGTCATCTTGCATATACCTTGTGACTTGTGTTTCTTTTTTGTAGTGGTGGGTTGTTAGGCATGGCCTCATAACTCTGGGCACCAACCTAGTTCTAAAGGATTTTCCTTGAGTGTGGGCCCACCTTGTTGGGTTGACTTTTGATGAGGTAAGTTCAATATTTCTAGTCTTTCACGCTTCTTAATGCATTCTTCTTAGGATATTCTTCTCCTAACCTCATGTTATTATAGGTTAACTGGACCTCATGGGCTAGCTAGCCCCTTCCTAGTTCTCGAGTTTTGGAGCTTGCTGCTCTCATTGCTTTAGAGATTACTTGACCTTTTGAAGGAGCGGGCTTGAGGGCGCTATATTTAGTGGAGAGGGTGAGGTGCTAGTTGGTGGGTATGGTTGACCCACAAATTTCGAGGGACCCTCCTAAGTTCATACTTGCCCCACATTCTATGACTGATGTAGAGTACAACTTGTGGGGGAGTGGTATTTCCTACACCGAGCAACTTCTTGAGGGGTTGGACTATGATGAGTTCAACATCACTTGTCTCATGCCTTCTCTCATTGCCCAGGTATATGCTCAAACTCTTTTTCTTTTTTTTTTTCTTTGCTTGTCATGACTATTGATACGGCGAATTGTAATAGGGGTGGACTTGCTACTGGTGAGCCCATTGATCCTCCATACATCCTTTGGACGGTCTATGCTTATGGCCCGGATGGCTTTGCTCAGGAGCGCGTCGTGCCTCATAATCCTAATGTCATAGGCTATCCCTTCCCTCCCAATACTCAAGCGATGAGTTTTTTCTTCCTTTTGTTCTTTGTTTTTGCCATTTCTTTTCTCGTTTCATTCACTAACCCTTCTATCTTCAAACTGCAATCCACTATCCAAGAGCATGAGGAGTTGGTATGGCTGGTTGGGAACCTTAAGTTGGAGGTGACCAACTACTTGAGGGATATGTATGGTCTTGGAGGAGCGGCCCACCCTGAGCAGTGTTGATGATGATGATTTAGGGTTTGGGTTAAGATAAAGGATTGTATTAAGAACATCTTTTTACATTTATGCTTTTGATTGGAGCTCAGCACTTAATTTACAAGTATAATGATAAATTGTATGTTTCTATACAACTTTGCTTCTTTAATACTTGCAATCTTGTGCTTGGAACATGTCTTGAATGATTCTTTAGGTCACAAGAACCATAGGAATGCTTGGGAGTGGAGGAACTCTACTTAAAATAGGGGAACATGAGCTTCTACCAAGCGCCATGTGTACGTGGAGGTGAGCCTACGTATGTAGCTTTGACGTTGTGTACGCAGGATTGACTCTACGCACGTGGGCCACGAATTAGAAAAACCCTAGCTAACTTACTTAGGTATAAAAGTAGCCATTTGGGTCCGAAACCCTCACCAACGTATTTCCAACTCAAAGAGCACTTCTTTAAGGTCTCCCAATGGCAGAAAACTCTTCGGTTAATGTCTCCACTTGGATTAGGAAGCTTGGTCCCAATTTTAAGGATTCTGTTGCTCCCTATGGTCTTTCTTGCATCTTCCTTTACCATTAAATTAGGGTGGATAAGCCTCTTCTTCGTGCTGCTACTAACTATTGGGTTCCTTCTTGACATGTATTCCATTTCAACAGAATAGAATTATGCCCCACTATTGAGGAATTTGCTGCTATCCTAGGTGAACCGGAGATTGATGATCTTATCTTTCCTACCATGGGTGGGGATCTTCCTTCCTTGCTGTGAGTGGTGTTGGGTATCCTTGAAACCAGAGCCAATAGGTGGTGTGTTTTTGGCAAACTCAACCTTAGGCTAAACTTTTATTACTTTTCCTGTTCGGGCCTCCTTGAGGGTGAAAGGCCACGATTATACTACCTTCGTGCCTTTTGCTTATGTGCCCCTGCAAGATATTTCTTGGTTCAACAATCACATTGTGTAGGCTTTTGGATGTGTATGGTGGCTTATGAGCTAAAGAAAGATAATCTAGTGGGCTTGATTTTGGCGGAAACCCTCAATGGCTTGGACGCCTTTCAAAGGAAGGAAGCGAGTTTTATTGTGGGGAGTCCTCTTCTTCTTTAGGTATGATCCCTAACTTTTGCCTAGGTTCTCAACTTAGCAGGATTCCTCTAATTTTTGCATGGATTGCCTTTTGGTTTTCAACCTATCGAGTCACCTTATATCGTCTTTCATATTTTTTCTTTTTTCTTACTCACATTCTCCACTCCTTTTTTTTTTCTTTTCTTTCTCTCTCTTTCTTTCTTTTTTTCCCCTTCTCTTCCCTCCTTTTTTTTTTTTTTTTTTTTTTTTTTTTTTTTTTTTTTTTTTTTTCCAGATATGGCTACAAGAGAGGCTTCGATTGCTTCATCCTCCTACTGTGCCCTTCAGCACCTACCTTCCTTGGCATCTTAGGGATCGTCGACTTTGAGATGTCTTAGGCTTTGAAGAATACATGGAGTTTATGGGTTGCCTTAAGGAGACCGACATTCAGTCGATCGTGGAATGGTGGCATATCTCAAGCATGGTTCATAGTTTCTGTAAGGACCATTGTGTGACTCTAGTTAGGCTTCATTGTTGTTCTTACTACTCCACTTGTCGTATCTCAAGGCAATTTAGAGAGCGCCAAAGAGCTTTTGGTGATGAGGGTGCCTTTATACCGCAATGTTCACAAATAGGATCTTGGGCAGGATTAAAGAAGCTTGGCCATGCCGTAGGATGATGAAAGACATTGTTCCTCCCAAATATATCTACCCCACTGCAGGCTATAAGCAATGGTTGAAGGATGACATGAAGTGGATTTTGAAGGATGAGAAGGCTTACATGAAGACTAGCAAGAAGATAAGAAGGACTGAGTGACCATCTTGATATGCTCCATGTTTTACTTTTTTGCATTTTCATGATTCTCCTGTTTTTGTTTTTGAATTTAATAAAGGATTGGATGTTCCAAATCTCTTACAAAAGCAAACTTGTTATCTTTTAATTTGAGCAATGAGAGAATTTCCCTTTTTATTATCTTTGCTTATTGTTATCTTCTTTATTCATTTTTTTTTCTTTTATTTTCTTTTTCCTTTCCTATACCGCACTTTTGGATTTTCAATCTAGCAGGGTTCTTTTGTCTTAATTTTTGCCTAGGCTGCCCTTTCGAGTTTTCAACCTTGTAGGCTTTTTTCTTTTTTTCTTTTAGATGTGGTATTTCTGGAGCATATCCATGTTAATAGGGTGAAGCATCTTTTCCCCATCCAATCTTTGATTCTTGTAGCACCACCTAGGTTTCATTTATTCTCTTGGATCGAAAGTTTCATCTCTAAGCACCTTCAGGACCAAGTCCTCTTCTTTAAGGTTTCTTGGTTTCACTCTTTTGTTGAATGCCTTAACAATCCTTTTTTGGTACTCTTGTGCATGGTATTGTGCCCTATCTCTCTTCTCATCTATCAAAGCCAATTGTTCATATCTCACTTTAGCCCAATCCTTTTCTAGGACCTTAGTCTCTACGAATACCCTGAAAGATTGTATCTCCACCTTCATAGGAAGCATCGCCTCACTACCATAGACCAGAGAGTAAGGTGTTGCCCTCGTTGATGCTCGGATAGAAGTTCTATAACCCCATAGGGCAAAAGGAAGCTTCTCAACCCAATCTTTTTATGTCACTACCATCTTGGCTAAGATATTCTTCACATTCTTATTAGCTTCTTCTGCGGCCCCATTAGCTTATGGTCAGTATAGTGAAGACTCATGATGCTTAATGTTATATTCTTCCATGACCTTTCGGACTTCGCCTGCAAAATGGGAACCATTATCGAAAATGATCTCTTGGGGTACCCCAAACTGACATATGATGTTGTTTTCTAAAAATCGAGCCACATGCTTAGCCTTCAACATGAAGTAGGAGGCTGCTTTCACCCATTTAGTGAAGTAGTCAATTGCCACTAAAATGTACTTATGCCTGTTTGAAGCCTTCTAACCCATTCTTCTAACCAAATTGAGAAAGGCCATGGAGAAGTCATGCTATACAATTCACTAGGTGGTACATGGTTTAAGTTGGCGTGTGTCTAACAATCATGGCAACTTTTCACGTAGTCCACACAATAGTCCCTATTGTACTTCAATAGTACCCCATCCTTAGGATCTTCTTGGCTAACATCCTTCCATTCATGTGAGGGCCACAAATTCCTTGATGACCCTTTTCCATTACCCTCTCGGCCTCTTCTCTCTTCAAGCAGCAAAGGTGTACATTGTCATAGGACCTTCTATAGAGTTGTCCCCCCACATAGGATGTATTGGGTTGCCATCATCCTAATGGAACGACGTACTCTCTTGTCGGCACCATCCGGATATGCCATTAGTTCTGTGAACTTTATGATGTCATAGTACCATGGAGCTTCCTCTTCCTTTACGGCCATTATTGAAGCTTTGGTCTTCCTTTTGTGCACTTCCTCACAACTTTGTTCAATTTTCCAAAGGTCGTGTCCATACTCCCTTAGGTATTTCAACCATGGAGGCTAAAGTAGCTAAGACATCTGCAAACTGATTCTGACCTCTAGGGATGATTGTGTACTTGATCTTGTCAAAGGTCTTGATCAAGTCTTCCAAGTATTTTTGATAAGGCTTCAAATGTTCTTCCTTTACTTTCCACAACTTTTATGCTTGAGCTATAACTAAAGTTGAATTCCCGAAAATTTCGGCTTCTTTCACCCCCAAATCTTGAAGGGCTTCCATTCCGGCGATGCAAGCTTCATATTTGGCCATGTTATTAGTCGCTTCAAAGTTCAATTTGATTGCCAAAGTTATATGAGATCCCTTGGGAGTGATCAAGAGTATTCCTATCCCATTTCCATATTGGTTTGTGGCTTCGTCAAAGTACATCTTCCATGTCCCTAGCTCAACATCCAAAATATCCTCATCCGGAAAATCCTCTTTACCGTCCTCCCCCTCTATGGGATTCTCGGCAAAAAAATTTGACACGACACTTCCCTTAATAGTTTTCCTAGCCATGTACTTCAAATCAAATTCTGCCAATAAAATCAACCATCTTGACAATCTTCCACTCAAAGCGGATTTCTAAAAAAGGTACTTCAATGGGTCCATTCTTGCTACCACCCATATTTGAAAGGGTAAAACAATGTGCCTCAACTTCTGTACGGTTAAAACAAGGGCAAAGCATGACTTTTCTATGGGAGTGTACCTAGTCTTGTAATCATGAAATCTCTTGCTTAAGTAATATATTGCCCTCTTATTCTTCTCATCATCTTTTTGTGCAAGTATGCTTCCAACTGCATCCTTTATGATGGAAGGGTATAGGTGTAAAGGTTTCCTATGTTGTGGAGGTACTAGGATAGGTGGGTGGAGGAGATATTTCTTGATGAGTTCAAAGGATTTTTGGCATTCATCGTTCCATGTGTGTGGTTCATTCTTCCTTAGGAGCTTAAAGATGGGCTCACAAGTGAAGGTGGGATTGGCAATGAATTGACTAATGTATTATAGTCAACCCAAGAAACCCTTAATCTCTTTCTCACTTTTGGGTGGAGGCATCTCCAATATGGCTTTGATCTTGAATGGGTCAACTTCTATTCCTCTATTACTCACTAAGAACCCTAACAACTTTATAGCGGTTACTCCAAAGGTGCACTTTTGTGGGTTCAATCTCAATCTGTATTCTTTAATCCTCTCGAAGAACTTCCTTAAGTTTGTGGTGTAGTTCTCTCTATCCTTGGATTTCGCTATCATATCATCAACATGCACCTCTACCTCATTATGCATCATATCATGTAGCAAGGCTATAACCATCCTTTGATAAGTTGCCCTAGCATTCTTGAGGCCAAACGGCATTACTGTGTAACAATAAATTCCCCATTTGGTAGTGAAAGTGGTTTTGGTCATATCTTTAGGAGCCATCTTGATTTGGTTGTATCTCGAAAAACCATCCATGAAAGACATCAAGACACTTCCTGCTTTGTTATTCACTAAGACATCAATGTGGGGGAGGGGGGAGTCATCCTAAAGGTATGCCTTATTCAAGTCTCTAAAATCCACAAACATCCTTCCCTTTCCATCCCTCTTAGGTACGGGCATAACATTGGCTATCCACTCGGCTTGGTTTACAGGTTTGATGAACCCTACCTTTAGTTGCCTGGTGACTTCCTCTTTGATTTTTAAGAGCCATTCGGTCCTCATTCTTCTCAAATTTTTCTTGACAAGCATCATGTGGTCATGAGTATTAATGCGATGTTAAGCTATCTCGGGGTCAATTCCAAGCATATCTTCATAGGACCATGCAAACACCCCTTGAAATTCTGTGAGAAGTTCTTGAAGATCTTTCTTTTCTTTTTCATTTAGAGTTGAGCCAATTTTAATTAAGCGTGGATTCTCATCATTGCCCAAATTAATAGTTTCAAGAGTTGGTTTCATAGGTTCAATTTTATTTTCCAATTGTTTATTAATTTCATTTTTAAATTCATTTGAATCATTCAAGTGCAGAGTTTCAATGTTATGGGACACATCAAAGTAAGCCAAACTAGAATTCATCTTATTGAAAATATTGAAAAATACATTGGAATTTGCATTACAAGACTCCTTCCCCATGTTCTTAAAAAACCCAACCCAAGTCCAATTATTAATGGGCCCTATAGTAGGCATGATGAATTCTTTCTTCTTTCTTTCTTAAGGCTTGTCGTTCCTTTTTTTTTTTTTTTTTTTTTTTTTTTTTTTTCAGCCCGTCTTCTTTCTTTAAGGGTTCCCACGTGTGCATAGCTTTAGTCATGTCATACAGATCTCTGCCTTTATTGGGGAAGTCTCTTCTTGTCTCACTTAGGAACCGATCGCTGTCATCCCCACTCTAGTAGCTGATCATCTCGTCATCTCCTCCTTCTTCTTCTTTCCTTACGAGGTATTGGTCGTCGTTGGAACAAGGGTCCATGTTGCACTTAAGTATGAAATGAGCCGGGGTGACTTGGGTTGTCCCTACCTTCGAGGTCCATTTTGGCCAATCATGAGCCTCCTATGATCCCGTGTCTCCTAATTGGGAAAAGTTGTTGACATGGGACCTCTTGGAAGTCCATGGTCCTGGAACATCCTTTAGTTGTAGCTTGAATTTGGGTAGAGGTAGGAGGACCTTCCCTTTTTCCATCACGCGATTGATGCCTTCTTGAGTTAGCCTACTTGGTTCATGCTCAGCCTTGCGTTTCTCATCTTCATTTTTCTCAATTTTGGAAAGGTGACCTATTATCTTCTTGAGGACCTCAGCTTATGCCTCAACACATTTGAGCATCTTTTGCATAAAGACCTTTTCGCTTGCAGTGTCCATCTGTCCCCCTCGATAAGCCTTCAATTTGGATGTCTCACCTTCAATTGGACTTGGATTGGAGTGATGTTTGAAAAGAAGCCCCATTAAGTTCAAGTCCCAATTAAAAGGTTCCTTTTAACTTTTAGATGTTCTTAGAAAATTCTTAAGTTCATTTTAATGAAGGCCCAATTACAATATCACTCCCTTTCCTCTCACGGATCCTTGCCCCTTATTTCACTAGGCTTTAGTCCATTTACAATAAAGCTCTCACCTTACTCTCGTGAACTTTCATTAGAATGTACTTAGGAATCTTCAACCCTTTGTCTCAAACTTGGGCCTACAATGTATTCATCACCCTTGGGCTTCTCATTCTTTATTCATTATTTCATCACTTTTTTCTTGAAATGGCCCCCTAGCTAGAATATTTTGTAGCATTCCTCTCAAAGTCCATGAAGTTCTCATCATTTTGGGCCTAAGCATGCAACAAGGAAGCCTAAGATTAGGGAAGTTCATATTGGCTTTGTAGGATCTTGGATGTTAAGTCCATAGCGTATTTGTTACCTAAGGCCCAAAGTCCTCTTTTTCGAAAGGACTTTTTCCACTTGGGCCAATGATAGCAATTAGGCTATGGTCTTATGAACCTTTCAAGTCAAGCTACAACTTTGGATTTAGGGACAAGCCTCTTATATGTGAGAACTTTTTTTCTTTTATCCCATAACATCTTGGAGTATAACATAACTTTAGGGTCATCCATTTCATTTTCATACCTTTTATTTGTCCTTTAGGATTAGGTGAACACATGATATATGGTTGAACAAACAAAAGATATATAAAGGGTAACCTTCATGGTAGGATTTAGGATCTAGGATCTCTTTAGTGTGGGTAGGCTTCCTAAGGCTAAAGGGATAGACAAATAGGTCACTCACAACTAGGTGGGCTATGATTCTAATCGAGGGTCTAAGTGGACCCCATAGTGGATTGGTAGCAAACTTTTAATGTGCTAAACGCCCATTATAGGTGATGGCATCGATTGCTAATTGTGAGTTGGTGGGATGAATTTCGAAAAATTTGAGCCCGAATGGAGCCTTCTATCTTCCCACTCATCACCAACAAATGTTAAGGGACAAAGAGAACAAGTGATGTTTGTGCAAAACAAGTATTGAAACAATTTTTATTAAAGTTAAGACATAGGACACATAGGAATTAAATTCACCATCCCCAGTGGAGTCACCACTGTGGGCGCAAGGGAAGGGAAAATTAAATGGAGTCGCCACCTAGTTATATGGTCTAGGAATCATGAATATAGTGTCCTTTCGAGGAAGGACCTTTGATCTTACTACCAGAGTTTGGATTCGGAGTTTAGGTACACTCTTAGGAAGGTGTTAAGCACCCAAGATCGCCCAACCCTAAGGTTGGCCTCCATCATTGTGTTCAATATCTTAACCCTATTAAAAACCATTTAAATACTTGTATTCTAGACTCACACACACACTAGCATGCATCTAGCAAACAACATGGCATCTTTAACCCTAAACATATACTTATCCATCTATCCAAACAAAAGAGAGCCAAACATATAAAAGAGAACCCTAGCATTCATCTAAAACAAAACAGCAACTTAAACATAGCAGTAAGCATATCATTAAACAAAACATATAAAAAACAATAACATATTAGAAACCCTAATCATACATCTAAAAACCCTAACACAAATGAATGAACATTGCTAATGCATGACTTACCCTTTACTTACCTCTTAGCAACATAGCACCTATGGCATCAATGCATGAACATGCGAATGAATGGCATAGCATTAAAACTAAGAAAACCCTATCCTAAACCCTAATCTAAGCAAGTGATAACAACCAACATCTTAAAAGTAAAAAGGTAAGCAAACATTTTTATTGGGTTAAAAACATGTGAGAAGAGGCTATGCAGACAAACATGTTGGGTAATGACATCACACATGCTAGAACAAGTCTGTGTACACATGAGTTCAACCTGTGTGCGCGGGCTAGATCATGCATACACATATCCTTACCTAGAAACCCTAATCAACATAGAAATAGAGTAGAAACCAAAAACGTAAAATCTAGCAACTTATCATGCTTAAAGATATGAAGAAAACCTAAAACTAACCTAAACAAACATGTATAAACATAAACTAAGCAAAAGAAACAGATTAAAACAAATATTAAGGCATAAAAGAAAAAAGACAAGTTTTAAAGCGTACCTTAAAGCAAAAGCTCCTAGGCTTGATTTTTTACTCTTCCCTTTAGTAAAATCTGTTACAATTCAATGAAAATAGTGATTAGTAATCTTAACCTCAAAGGATTGGGACCAAAAAAGGTCCTAATTAAATAAAAAGAGACTTGAGGATGTTTTGTGAAAAACTTCATTTTGATTCATTATTTTCTATTAAATCTTAGGTTTTTCCCTTAGGATTTCTATGTCTTTTAAAAATGTACCATGTAAGATTTTTTATATTTGAAAAAATGGGGTTTGGAACGGCTCTCAGATGATGTGAGATTCATTCCAAACCTTAGCCAGTATTGTAGAAAACTTGTATTTTATTTTTTATTTTTTATTTTTATGCTTCTGAAACCCTAGCTGCGTAAGTAGGAATGTGCTAGCATATGCATGCTTTAGCTTGTGTATGCATGTCGCGACCCATATACGCAGGCTGAGGGCTACTTTGGTCATTTTATTCCCAAAAATAAATTTTTGCTCATTCAAAAGTTTATGTTTTCCATTTTAACACTCCTTAAGTCAACTTAATATTTGATTGGCACTAAACTAGCCTTGAGCCTTAAAGTTTGAGCATCATTGGGGAACGAGGGCCTCAGTCATAAGAGATACAAAATGCGGTGTCTATAGCATCCTTCAAAAATGACACCACTTGGTCTATCCAACTATAATACCCCGAAAAAAAAAAAAAAGATTAAAAGGAAGGTTATTTAAGTAAATATTTTTATGGGGTCAATTTTCATAATTAATATTTCTAAGGGGGTTTTTTAGAAAGTAAGGTTGAAACCCAAGCTCTATATAGTCTAATTTAAGTCAGCATATAGTGACAAATGTTTTGAGAGAGAAGACTATTCAAAATACTCAAGTAGAGAAGGAATGTCTTTCTTGTCAAATCTAAGTTTTATTTGAAAGTAGAGTATTTTTTTAAGTGGATATTTTGGCCAGTGAAACTATTTAAATATTCAAGAGTTATAATGATGCAACGTATAGAAGTTTAGATTTATTTTTTTGGTAAATTGGACATGGTACCTGCAGATTTTTCTGCCTCGGTATTTTGATTTTTTTTCCTATGCCCACTGTTGTGTCATGCATGTAAGTGTAGATGGAAGTTGCACAAGCTGAGGCATGGGGAGTCCGGTTCTACACGAGTTTCTACCTTAAGAACTTGTACCGAATCGTGGATTTGGTGAATAGGAAAAGTCGTGGTGTGGACTTGAAGTTTCTGACAAATAAAATAAAATAAAAAAAAAAGAAAGAAAAAGAGAGATCACACGTATAGAAGATAGATCTAGATGGTGTCCTTTATAGATTGACTTTTGACCATATATGGCTATGTGTATAGCCTATTATATAGGCTTTATTCCTAGGGAACTACTAGCATTAGGAAGTAAATGTGATATATATTATGAATATGTAAAATTTTGGTATGAGATATCAGTGGACAGTTGTTGGATATTTTAGTAGTTTTTCTTTCGGCCGGATACAGTTATAAATCATTCTTAAATTATTTGATTATTGAGTAAATGGTATTGCAAAATTGTTTTAGGTGATATTTAAGGATTTTAGAAGAAGTATTAGGGAAAATTTCCGTTTGGTATGGCTTTTAGAGGTAAGTAAACTTATCTTAATTGGTTTTATTTTGCATAGTTTAAATATTGAAAATTGTTTACAGTTACAATTTTATTTCTATTGTATTACTGATTTCAAGTAAAGAATTATCACAAATATATCTGATTACTGAATATATGATGTATTTTATTTAATTGTTTTTAGTTATACTGACTCAAAGTAAAAAATAAAGAATTTTCACAAATATATATGAGCATTGAATATAAGATTTTTATTTTTTATTTTATTTTTTTTTAGCTATATTGATTTAAAGTAAAGAATTATAGAAATATCACAAATAGATTTGAATATTGAATATATGATTATATATACGTTTTTGAATAAGATATATTTTTGTTAGAAACTATGATTTCATATATATGATTATGAACAATCTGACTATGAATTTATTCTGATACCCAGCCAATGAGGGTTATTCATTGGTACTTTAATACCCAGTCACGGGGATATAGCATAACAATAGTCATAAGATTGTTAAGAATATGAATTACGTTTGAATATTTGAACTATTTTGAGTCCTTAAATTTGCATGTGTGATTTTGGAAATGTTTGAGTATTTGAACTATTTTGGGTCATTAAAACTGCTTATGTATCTTTCTAGAACATATTATAAGTTATAGTTTTGATATATGGAAAATTGACTATTTTCTAAACCATCTATGATATATTTGTCATATTAGAGTATGTGATCTATTTGCAACTTATTATTTTAAGACTAAGAAATTGCTTCAGTTATTTGGAAAACGCATAGTATATTATAACTTTAAAAACACATATTACTTCTTTTCCTTTACAGATCTATTGCTTGATAGAACTTATTAAGATTTTGGTTACTTATTGAGTTGTCAGCTCACCCTTTTTTCCCCTCCAATTTCAGATTATGAAGAATAGCAAGTTTTGGGAGTTTTGATGTTGTGTTGTGAGCAGGAAAAGAAGCTTAGTGATTTTGGGATTGGATGGTCTTCTAACAGTTTTATATTTATTGGCCAATTGGCATTATGTACATGAAGTTTGGATTTTGTTCCTATTAAATTATTGGAGATCTATTCATAAAGAAATTGTTGTGGTATTTTGAATTTATTTAATTTAATTTTTGAGGATAAATTTTAGTTGCAAAGAAGGCCTTGCACACTTGTAAGGTGTTTACTTTATAAGCGTGCAGCGGTTGTCACGTGCTTATCTCTATAGTTGGGTTCGGGGCGTGACAATCCAACTTGGGCCAACGTTTATGTTGTTTATCCTAACTAGGGTTTGATCATCCCAATTATGTCCTGTTAGATCCTTAACTATTATGACCTTAAGTAGACCTTGTCCCAATGAGGTGACCAAAGTTGCTAATGAGCCAACATGGGAATTCTTATTTTTGGGAACTTGCTTTATAGAAACAATTTCAAAACTGGATTGCAGTTGTTTGATTTGGCCTAGTTGCCACTGCATCCTTTGATCTCTGGCTTCAAATTCTCCTTTCATTTGTCCCATGGTTAGCCTTGAGTCAGAGAAAACCCCCTATAGCTTTACTCCCAAGTTTTTTCACCATAATCATTCCTACCTGAAGAACTTCAAACTCTGCTTCATTATTCATGGCTGGAAAGCCAAGCCTTAGAGATTTCTCCATAGTTACTTGTCAAGAGATACTAGAATGATTTCAATCCTGGACCCATTCTGGTTAGCTACCTTGTCCAAATAGAGTTCCTAGAATAGAGGATGGGATGTGGAAATCAATGAAACCTTTACGTCAGGAGTCCCTTCCACCTTGGCTTTAGACTTTCCCGCCCCTTCAGTGAATTCTGCCACTAGGTCGGCCAGAACCTACCCTTTTCTAGCTGTACAGGGTAAATACTTGATATCAATTGCTCCCAACATAGTTCCTCACTTGGCTATTCTTCATGTATAGTTCAACCTCCGAAGTAGTGCTTGTAACGGAGTTAGGGGAGGACCATAACTGTATGCGCTTGGAAGTAATAGGGGAGCTTCTTCATGGCATGTATGATGGCTAGAATAGCTTTCTCAAGGGGTAGATACTGAGTTTCTGCCTCTTAAAGGGACTTGCTTATGTAATAGACGGGCTTTTGCACCCCAATGTCTGTTTGAACTAGGACTAGGCTTATTGCATGGGTTGTAACGGCTATATAGGCATACAAAACCTCTTCCTTTTCAGGCCTGGACATGATGGGCGGACATGCCAAGTATTTCTTCAATTCTTTAAAGGCCTTGTTACATTTCTTGGTCTTTTCCACTTATGAAGAAATTAAAAAAATGGTCTGTGGGGATTGGTCGACTGAGAGATGAACCTATGCAGGGTTGCAGTCATCCCATTCAGCTTTTGTACCTCTTTTGGATTTTGAGGTGGGTGCAGATCATGGATGGATCTAATTTGGTTGGGGTTAACCTCAATCCTTCGATGAGTGATCATGTACCCCAGAAATTTCCCTGAGCTCATGCCGAAGGAACATTTAGAAGTGTTGAGATGCAACTTATGTTTTCTAAGTATTGAAAATACTTCTTCCAAATCGCTTAGATGCTCAGACACCTACTTGCTCTTTACAACCATGTTGTCTATGTAAGCCTCAACATTCTAGCCTAGCTGGGCTTTAAACATTCTCGTTACCATTCTCTGATAAGTAGATCTAGCGTTCTTCAGGCTAAAAGATATCACTCGATAATGATAATTCCTGGTAGGGGTTAGGAATGCAGTCTTTTCTTGGTCTGGCAATGCCATTGGTATTTGGTGTAGCCTTGGAAGGTGTCCAAAAAACTCATCTGAGAATGGCTAAATGTTGCGTCGACAAGCTGATCAATTCGGGGGACTAGAAAGGTATCTTTGGGGCAGGCTTTGTTTAAATTGGTGAAGTCCACACAAATCTTGCATTTTCCTGACTTCTTCTTAACAACCATAGTATTGGCCAACCACTTGGGATAAAAAGCCTCTTTAATTGCTCCAGCTTGTTTAAGCTTATTCACCTCCTCCTTTACTGCCTCGACATGTTCTTTAGAAGAGTGTCGAGGTTGCTGCCTTTTTGGTATGATAGTTAGGTTCACATTAAGACGGTGGCATATAAATTTTGGATCTACGCTCGGTGACTCATATGCACTCCATGCGAAAACATTTAAGTTACTCCTCAAGAAAACCAGCAATTCCTCCTTCTCAATCGGGGTTAATTGGGTCCCAACTTGAAAAAAATTTATCCTCATTGGACCTAATGATAACTTTCTCCAGCTATTCACATTGCAAACTGCCTATTATTGCCCTGATTGAGTCTTCAGGCTCTACGACCGTTGATTTTTACGAAACATTATCTAGGCCAAAAAAGCACATTTCAGCTGACTGATGCTTGATAGCAACAACCATGCACTGCCTGGCCATTGTTTGGCTTCTTTTTAGCTCCTCTATTAGGCCTTTGGAGGGATACTTCACCTTCATATGCAAGGTAGAGGAGACTGCTCCCATAGTATGAAGCCACAGGCTTGCTAGAATTGTGGTGTAAGGTGAATAAGCGTTAACTATAATGAATTCTGATGATCACTAAGTCTCTAATGGGTTGAATGAACTTCGAACGCTCTGGATCTAGCAAAGTGAATCCTGAAAGACCAAAAGAAATCAGAAAAGCAGACCGGTGGATGCCGGCCTTTGATTCTCCGATGGTAAAGTCAGTCAATTGAAGGAAAAAAGAAACCCTCAATACTTAACTTATCTCCTATTCTTTTCCAACAAAAAAAAGTCCCTTACCTCTAAGCAGACTGGCCTTTATATAGTGTTGGAAATCGGTTGTCTTTCTTAGTCGTCGTAACGCTTGGAAGGTTCAGAGGGTAACTCCCTTAACTGTCATGAAAGTCACTTCTTCGGGAACTGTGTAGAGATTCAAGTAATACAACTCTTGGCTGTGTATACTTAAGTTTTTAACTCTTGGTGAGTTTATGCCTTCTGATCCGTTTATGATGGATAGTCCGTCCATGCCTTCCAGTCCGTCCATGCTTTCTAGTCCGTCCATGCCTTCCAGTCCGTCCATGGTGAAGGACGAGGTTTAAAACATACTCGTCCTTCATTGGACGAAAATGGTGGAGAGGAAACAAATATGGTCTAGTGTTGATATGGACGAACGTATGGACGAGTGTCTGGCGCAATGTTTTTCTTGCACCATCAGTTGCCCCCTTGTCCATGCGTCGTCCATGAATATGTAGTGGTTTACTCTTCTGGACGTGTGAGTTTTCCTAATAATCAGATATACCACGTGTCAATACGTGGTTGGTGATTTGTTTCGTCGATTCAGTTTCTCGAGACGGAGGCCACGTGTCAGTGTCTGATTGGCCACGTCGTTTCATATGCTCAGGTCAACCACCTATAAATAGTGGAATGCCCCCATTACCCTCTTACTTCTGAGATTTTTCCTTCTTGACATCCCTCGTCTAGATCCTCGTCTAAGATTTTCCTGCGTCCATAGTTTCAATACGTCCTAGATTCAGGTACTTCCTCTCCCCTCGTCTTTTAGGCTTTACAAAATTTTCCTTTCCTTTCCTTTTTTTAGAAAATGTCTGGAATTACCATATCCTCGTCTAGTAATAGTACAGAAAAAGCCATAGACGAGTACTATGACGGGAGTAGTAATAATTCCAGTAACACTAGTAGTAGTAGTAGTAGTAGGGGAAACACTACCGACGAGGAATACGTCTCAGGGGTCCCTGGGGTTCCTTTAGAAGAAATACAAAAACACCTTAGGAAAACTGTAGGGTCCCAGGTAGGTACCTCGTCCTCTATCCCTCCGTCTAATCCTTTGGACGAGACGGAGGTTACTGTATATAGTTGCGCTGTAGATATCCCCTCAAAAACGGACGAGGATAGATTAAACAACCTTAAGGAGTGGTACCAAATCCCGGACGAGTTTAATCCTAGATTACCCGTCCGTGGAGAGTGGTGCTGCAATCCTCGTTTTGGAATAGGTGTATATGAGGCCTACCTTCTTGGAGGTCTTAGGTTTCCCTTAAATTCTTTTATTAGAGAACTGTTATTTAGGTTAGGTTTAGGGGTTTGTCAATTTAACCCAAATGCATGGAGGTTAGTTGTCTCTATGCAAATTTTGTGGAAGGAAGTGTTTGGGGGAGATCGTCCTATTACTGTGGACGAGTTCCTCTACTGCTATAAACCTTCCGAAATTCACCAGTCTCCTGGCTTTTATCAATTCACAGCCAGGAGTAAAGATTGTAAATTGGTTAAGTCCCTGGCCTCGTCTGACAGAAAATGGAAGACGGAGTTCTTCTTCGTCTCTGGATTCTGGGCTGGAAGTCCCATAGACGTTGGCCGGGATTCTTTTGGTCGTTTCACTGGGGACCTAGGGAACCTTCGTCCTGAGGGTAAGTCCCTTAGCTTTTCTTCCTTTTTACTTGTTTTTGACTTATTAATTTATCTAATCTTTTCCTGTTTGTTTTGTTGTTTCTTTCTTTTTTTTTTAAACAAAAACAGCTGTTGGACGGCCTTCTTTGAGCAAACTACACCGTGATCGCGTCCATAGGGCTCGTCTACACGTAGACAGGGATTTCCACTCCTTGGTCACCCTTAGACTACTGGCCAAGTGGAGTTTAGGTCCTAACCCTACTGATTTTGCCATTGCACACGAGGTCACGGTTAGAAGGAGTAAGTAAATTCTTTTACATTCCTTCAATCTTTTGTTTTTACTTTTCTAAGTAAATTCTGTTCGTCTTTTGCAGGAATGGCCACCATGAGAGGCAACAAAGGTAAAGAAGTTGGTATAGAGGGGAGTCGTCCTGAGCTTGATCACCAGGGTCGTCCCTCTGCTGGGGAAAAAAGAAAAACTATTTCCAAAAATTTGAATTTGGAGAACCTCCCCAGCAGGCGAGGAAAGAAAGCTAAACACGGGTCGTCCCAGGTGATCAAGCCCACTCCATCTTCGCAGCAACCCGCTAAGGTTTACGAGGTTGACTCGTCCACTCCTGTGGAGTCTACCCCGTCCAAGACTCCTCCGTCCAAGACCGTACCCTCCTCATCTCAGCCGTCCCAGAGGGTCCCATCCAATATAATTGAAAATGAAGATTTGGCTTGGGAACGCTTTGAAAGTGTTGTGAAGGACGAAGACATCAACGCCTGTTATGACATGTCCTTGAAGGATTTTGAACATTCAGGTGTTCATGACCTCTTCAAGGTAAAGCCTTTCCCTCGTCTTGACCATGTATACACTTTTTATTCTCTCTCTTTTTTTTATATATTAACTTATTTTGCTGTTGGCTTCCAGGGCATGTCTAAATTCATAGCTGCGTCCAGACAAGCCACTGGGTTGGATAGGACGAGGATTCTGCTGGAGACGAGAATACAGGAGGTGAAAGAGGAGGCCAAGCAATGGGCTGAGGTCGCTGCCAAGACGACGGAGGAAGTGAATGAGCTCAAAGCGTTGGTTGAAGAGTTGAGGGCTAATGCTTTAGATAAAGACGCTCGTCTTGAGGATTTACAGAAGAGGATCGACGAGCAAGACATTCTCTTTTCTAAGGCTAAGGAGGATGCAGTGGCTGAGTTTAAAGCTTCCAAGCAGTATACTGACGCTTTGGACACTAACTATGCAGCAGGGTTTGAAGACTTCAGGATGGACGCTGCTGAAAAATTTCCTGAAGTGGACTTCAGTTCCATCATGCTGAATCTAAACCCTGCCACCACTAGCTCTCTCCTTGAACTTAACTCTGAGGACGCCAACATTGAGGATGATGCTACCACTCAGCCCCAGGACGATCCCAATCCAGATGCTTCTATTTGAAACAAAAATGTTAATGACTGTAGTAGTTTTTTTTTTTATTTTAAATGTAACTCAAGTACTTTTAATTCGTCCATATTCATGGATGAATCTTGATGAAACATTCAAAAGGGTGTTTAGGACGTTTCTAGTCCGCCCTTAAAAAACAATTAAATGTGTACTACTTGTTTTATGGACGAGTGTTTATGTTTTACTTTTAATTCATTTTACCTGTCTATATGTTATATACAAATTTGAAACCATTCTAACTGGAATCCTCATTTGCCATATAGTCACGTAAGATGATAATAAAACTTCATTAAAAATGGTTAAGTGTATGGGCACTACTCGTCCTTAGACTTGTTTGTGCTTCACTTCGTCCATGGAATACCTTCTTTAAAGTTGGTGATTCTTCATAAGCTTAAAATGCTCCTGTTGCCTTTCGTCCACGGCACAATTAAATTGTTTTTTTTTAATACTCCCCCGTTTTCATGGACGAGTATCGCTGTGTTTAGCTTGAGATTTGATACCAACTCTACCTCGTCCCTAGGTTTGGACGAGAGATTTGATATCAGCTCTACCTCATCCTTAGGTTTGGATAAGAGTGCTTTTGGACGGGTATCGCTTTGTTTAGCTTGAGATTTGATACCCACTCTACCTCGTCCCTAGGTTTGGACGAGAGATCTGATATCAGCTCTACCTCATCCCTAGGTTTGGACGAGAGTGCTTTATATCATTTTGAGATTACATCTCTGCGTCCAGAGAATTTTCTCGTTTTGAGCTTTTCAGCTATTTTCAAGTTATCATGAACAAAAAGCAATGCTTGAATCATGGATCTACACAACATTATGTACATTCCACAAATATTGTTCATAATACATTGTTCATAGACGAGGCATGTTTTAAGAAACTAACGCCTGCCTTTAAAGAAAACCAAACACAAACCAAACCATAAAGCTGTACACAAACCAAACCATAAAGCTGTTTCTGATACAATAATAAAACAAACTAAATAGTCTTTTTAAGTTTATGTAGTTTTCAGACTCGTTCTAAGCCATGTCGCTTTATTGATAGTATTTCCTCAAGTGCTCCACATTCCAAGGATGTTCTAACTTCCTCCCATCCAATGCTTCCAAGTAATAGGATCCCTGTCTTTTGCAGTTAATGACTCTGTAAGGGCCTTCCCAATTTGGTCCCAACTTCCCGTGAGCTGGGTTCTTCGTTGCCAGGGAAACCCTTTTCAGGACGAGATCGCCTACGCTGAAACGTCTTGGCTTCACCATTGCATCATACTGTCTAGCCATAAGGTTCTTGTACCTTGCCATCCTTTGCTCAGCGTTCATCCTGACTTCGTCTATGAGATCAAGACTCAAACGGAGTTGCTCCACATTATCGTTGTCTTGATACATTGTTACTCTGTGACTAGCCATATGCACTTCTGCAGGTATAACCGCTTCTGCTCCATATGCTAGCTTGAAAGGAGTCTCCCCTGTGGGAGTTCTTGCAGTCGTCCTGTACGCCCACAACACACCAGGTAATTCATCAGGCCATACCCCCTTAGCCCCCTCAAGCCGAGTCTTGATCAACTTCAGCAAGGATCGGTTTGCAACTTCTGCTTGACCGTTAGCTTGTGGATGGGCTGGTGAAGAGTAGTGATTTTGTATACCAAAATGTAGGCAAAAATCCCTAAAGATTGCATTATCAAACTGTCGTCCGTTGTCCGATACCAACACCCTGGGCACACCAAATCTGCACACAATGTTTTTCCACACAAAGTTTTTGACATTTTGTTGGGTAATATTAGCTAAGGGTTCTGCCTCTACCCATTTGGTAAAATAATCAATTCCAACTACAAGGAACTTCATTTGTCTCACACCTAGAGGGAATGGACCCAGAATATCTAACCCCCACTGTGCAAAGGGCCAGGGGGCCGTCATTGGAGTCAAATATTCTGATGGTTGCCTAGGCACGTTGCTGAATCTTTGGCATTGGTCGCAGACCTTGACGTAGGCCTTAGCATCAGCTTGCATGCTAGGCCAATAGTACCCTGCACGAACGATTTTGTGGACGAGTGACCTGGCTCCTGAATGATTGCCACATGACCCTTCGTGGATTTCCCTTATTATGTAGTTTGCCTCGTCCGGCGCCAAACATCTTAAATAAGGCTGGGAAAAACCTCTTTTGTAAAGAACTTCATCCATTAGAACATACCTGGCTGCCCTCACCCTTAGCTTTCTTGCTTCGTCCTTCTCTTCAGGAAGTTGTCCATTTTTTAGGTACGATACAAGTGGAGTCATCCAACTTGTCTTGCCTTCCATTTGTTGTACTTCTGGAATGTCTATACTTGGCATGTACTGGATCTCATCTACCTCGTCTACGGCTTCACTAGCTGAGGCTTCTTTCGCCAAAGCGTCTGCCTCTATATTTTCTTCTCGTGGAACCTGAACGAAGTTCACTTTTTCAAACTTTTTGACGAGGTGCATCACCCTGCTAAGATATTTTCTCATCCGTTCTTCCTTCGCTTCAAATGTGCCATTCACTTGACCCATGATTAGCTGTGAATCTCCCTGGACGAGGAGTGATCTTGCTTCAACAGACTTGGCCAGTTCTATCCCTTTGAGAAGAGCTTCATACTCAGCTTCATTATTAGTTGTCTGGTACTGCAAACGGACCCTGTATTTTAGTTTATCTCCCTGTGGTGACTGTAGAACTACACCTACTCCTCCTCCATGTTGAGTAGACGAGCCATCCACGTAAACTACCCACTCAACGTTTTCTTTCTCATTCGCCTCGTCACAATCCGAAGTAAACTCTGCAATAAAATCTGCCAGAACTTGGGCTTTTATGGTGTGCCTTGGTTGATATTTTATGTCAAACTGACTGAGCTCGACGGCCCATTGGATCAGACGTCCTGCAGCCTCCAGCTTGTTCATAGCTTTCCTGAGTGGGTGGTCTGTCATGACATTAATGACATGAGCCTGAAAGTAATGCCTGAGCTTTCTGGAGGCTGTTATCAATGCAAAAGCCATTTTCTCCATCAACGGGTATCGTCCTTCTGCCCCCCTCAACGCCCTGCTGGTATAGTACACCGGCTTTTGGATCTTGTCTTCCTCTCTTATTAATGCTGAACTTACAGCATGCGGGGTGACTGCCAGATACAAATACAACTCCTCCCCTTGCACGGACGGGCTTAACAAGGGGGCCTTGGTAAGGTACATCTTCAAATCTTCAAATGCTTGCTGACATTCATCAGTCCACTCAAATGCTTTTTTAAGGACCTTAAAAAATGGTAGGCATTTGTCAGTTGCTTTGGAAACAAACCTGTTGAGGGCGGCGACTCGTCCAGTGAGAGATTGAACTTCTTTAACACTGCTTGGGGGCTTCATATTCAATATTGCTTGGATTTTATCGGGGTTTGCTTCAATTCCCCTGTAAGAGACCATAAATCCCAAGAATTTCCCTGATGACACCCCAAAAGCACATTTGCTTGGGTTTAACTTCATATGATAATGCCTCAGTGTATTAAATGTTTCCTGCAAGTCGTCCAGATGCCTGTCCTCGTCCTGGGTTTTCACCAGCATGTCATCTATATAGACTTCCATATTCCGCCCGATTTGTGGACGGAACATATGATTGACCAACCGTTGGTACGTTGCTCCTGCATTCTTTAAACCAAAAGGCATCACTTTATAACAGAATAATCCCTGACTGGTAACGAAGGATGTCTTCTCCTGGTCTGCTTCGTCCATCCGTATCTGATTGTACCCTGAAAAAGCGTCCAAGAAGCTAAGTAATTTATGACCCACAGTAGAATCAACCAGCTGATCAATGCGTGGTAACGGGTAACTATCTTTTGGGCAAGCCTTATTGAGGTCTGTGAAATCAACGCACATCCTCCATTTGCCATTCGCTTTTTTTACCATAACTACATTGGCCAACCATTCAGGATAGTATACTTCTCGAATGAATTTCGCCGTGACCAACTTCTGAACTTCCTCCTTAACAGCATTTTCTCTCTCTGGGGCAAACACTCGCTTCTTTTGTCGAACTGGTTTGAAGGAAGGGCATACGCTCAAATGGTGGGTAATGACGCTGGGATCTATGCCCGGCATATCATCGTGACTCCATGCAAACACATCTCTATTTTTTCTCAACAAACTGATGAGATCCGTCTTGACTTTTATTTCCAAATCTGCCCCTATCCTGGTGTACCTCTCTGGGTCATTATCATCTAAAGGAACATTCTCCAATGCTTCGACAGGTTCTGCCACAACCCTCTTTTCTTCAATCGTCATTGCCTGAATTTGGTCGTCCGCAGCCAACATGGCCAGGTAACATTCTCTTGCCGTTAATTGATCTCCCTGTACTTGGCCTATCCCATGCTCCGTTGGGAACTTGACTGACAGGTGGTAGGTAGATGTTATAGCCTTCCAGCTATTTAAGGTTGGCCTCCCAATTATAGCGTTGTAAGAGGACGAACAGTCAACCACAAGAAAATTCACCTCCCTGGTAACTTGCTGCGGATATGCCCCCACTGTTACTGGTAGCAAGATGCTGCCCACAGGTTGTATCTTCATTCCGCCAAATCCCACTAGAGGGGAGCTTACTTGTCGCAGCTGGTCTCGTCCTATCCTCATCTGTTGAAAGGCTGGATAATACAAAATGTCACCTGAGCTCCCGTTGTCTATCAACACTCTTCTGGTTTTATAATCAGCAATGAGGAGAGTGATGACTATAGCGTCGTCATGGGGGTGATGGATTCTCTCTGCGTCCTCATCCGTAAAGGTAATTGTCTGCTCCTCTGTAGTTTTTCCACCTGGTAATCGCCCTGAGAGTTGAACATTTTGTACTGCTTTCAGATACGCCTTCTTTGACTTGGACGTCTGTCCCGTAGGACTTCCCCCTAGGATGATCCTTATTTCTCCAAGTGGTGGCCGTGACGTTTCTTCTACCTTCGCTTTCAATTTCTCGTCTTTAGGGTTTCGTCCAAGGAAATTCCTCAGCTTTCCTTGTCTGATGAGATTTTCTATTTGCTGCTTCAAATCAAAACATTCATCTGTATCATGCCCGTGATCCCTATGGAAACGACAGTACTTGTTCCGATTGCGCTTGTTGGGGTCCCCTTTCATCTTCTCTGGCCACTTCAAAGTAGGCTCGTCTTTAATTTGCATAAGAACTTGGTCAAGTGGCATGTTCAAGGGAGTATACTGTTGATTTCGGGATGAAGGTCCTGCTTTCTTTTCTCGATCCCTTCTATCTTCCGTCCGCCCCTTCTTGGGACGAGGACCTTGATCTGACTGACGTGGTGGGTTGGCTTCAATCTTCTCAATTCTTTTCCTTTTTTTGGCTATGATAGCATCCTCTGCATTCATAAAATTCTGGGCTGAATGAACTAGTTCAGCCATTGACTGGGGGGCCTGCTCATACAACTTATGAATAAATAGATCAGAATGAACGCCATTATAAAATGCAGCCAAGAGGAGTTTGTCATCCACTTCGTCCACAGCCAAGGCATCCCTATTGAAGCGTGTGATGAAGGACCGCAAGCTCTCATTTTCCCCTTGTTCTATGGTTAGCAAACTGGACGAAGAACGTTTATGCCTCTGCCCTCCAATGAAGTTGTTGACGAACAGCTTGCTCAACTCCTCAAAGGATGCCACTGTGTTAGGAGGTATTTTGCTAAACCACACTCGCGCTGGTCCTTTCAGGGTAGTAGGAAAAGCTCTGCACATTATTTCGTCTGGAACTCCTTGGAGATGCATAGTAGTTTTGAAGGTGGCAATGTGGTCAAAAGGATCTCTAGTCCCGTCATATGAGTCTAACGGGGGCATCTTGAACTTAGGTGGCAATGGATGCGCATTGATGGACGCCACAAAGGGGGAATCAGTTCTGTGAACCAAATCTTCCACAGGGTTTGTTTTCTTCATATTTTCTCTCATCTCGTCCATGACCCTTCTCATTTGGTCCATTTCCCTTTCTAGATGAGGTACCCTCCGTGTAGCAGTGCCTCTTGACTGATCGTCAGTCTCAACATGCCTTTCCTCCTCTTGACTCTGGGCCCGCTCTTCAGCATTCCGTTCATGAGGCTGCCTTCTTAACTCAAGTTGCCTAACCAACTCCTGGTTTTGGCGAGTCAATTCTGCCATAGCAGTAGCCATGGACTGCATATGCTGAAAAGAGGGTGGGTGCATGGCTGGTGCTGACTGACGGTCGCGGTGGGGATTGTTAGATGCATCCCCACTATGTTGAGGGCCTGGACTCGTTACTCTAGACCTTGTTCGAACCATTTCAACCCTTAACTGGAGAGAACAACTATAGGACTCAGTGAATCAAACAAGATTCAACAAATACTAAACTAGCTTCCCACAGACGGCGCCAACTGATGATCACTAAGTCTCTAATGGGTTGAATGAACTTCGAACGCTCTGGATCTAGCAAAGTGAATCCTGAAAGACCAAAAGAAATCAGAAAAGCAGACCGGTGGATGCCGGCCTTTGATTCTCTGATGGTAAAGTCAGTCAATTGAAGGAAAAAAGAAACCCTCAATACTTAACTTATCTCCTATTCTTTTCCAACAAAAAAAAGTCCCTTACCTCTAAGCAGACTGGCCTTTATATAGTGTTGGAAATCGGTTATCTTTCTTAGTCGTCGTAACGCTTGGAAGGTTCAGAGGGTAACTCCCTTAACTGTCATGAAAGTCACTTCTTCGGGAACTGTGTAGAGATTCAAGTAATACAACTCTTGGCTGTGTATACTTAAGTTTTTAACTCTTGGTGAGTTTATGCCTTCTGATCCGTTTATGATGGATAGTCCGTCCATGCCTTCCAGTCCGTCCATGCTTTCTAGTCCGTCCATGCCTTCCAGTCCGTCCATGGTGAAGGACGAGGTTTAAAACATACTCGTCCTTCATTGGACGAAAATGGTGGAGAGGAAACAAATATGGTCTAGTGTTGATATGGACGAACGTATGGACGAGTGTCTGGCGCAATGTTTTTCTTGCACCATCAAATTCCACTTCAACCGCTTCGCTGCTCATATTCATCGGTAGATTAATCATTCCCTTGGGGATCACGGTTCTTCCATCAAATCCCACCAATGCTAAGTCAGATCTACTGAGGTTCTCGGACTTCAAGTTCAGCCCCTTATATAAGTTAGGGTACATGATCTCGACTCCACTTCCTTGGTCCACCAACACCTTTCTCACATCAAACCCTTCAATCTGGAGGGTAACCACTAATGCATCATTGTGGGGTTGAAAGGTCCCCACTCTATCATCATTTGAGAAGCCCAGGATCAACTACGCTTATGCCTTAGTCCTCTTGGACCCTTTAACCTACTCTTCAAGCTTCAGTTGTAATGCAATGGACATAATTCTGGAGGAGGAACTTGCCTCCCTATTTGGCATGACAAGAGTGATACTAATAGTTCCCAATGGTGAGCGTGGAATAACCTTTCTCTGATATCCCTGCCCAATTTGGCTCCCCTGCCCAGGGGACTTATGCATGAACTGCTTCAGCTTCCCTTCCTTGACTAACTACTCTAGATAGTCACACAGGGTTTTGTAGTCCTTGGTTGTATGCCTCCAATCCTGATGATAGTGGTAGTATAGACTTTGATTCCACTTGGTGAGGTCCCCTCCCATCTTGTTGGCCCATTTGAAATGAGGCTCATTTTTTTATCTTTTCAAGAATCCGATATACGGGCTCCTTGAACACTAAGCTTACCACTGAGGTGTTAGCCTGAGGAAGTTGGCTAAAAAAGTCTTTCCTTGGCCGGTTAAGGCCATATTTATCAGGTCGAGGATCCCTCTTTTCAGGTGTGAAAACCTTGGCCTTCCCTTTTCCTTGCACTTGATCTTCTTCAACCCCTTTGTGCTTGTCAATGCGATCCATCAACTGACACACATTTTGAGCTGGCTTCATGGTGAGGGATTTCCTTAAGTCATGATTCATGGAGGGGCCTCACCTTGAAGGTCCTGACAGCCACATCCTCGAAATCTCCATCTATTTCATTAAAAAGCTCACAGTATCTATCAAAATAGGTCTTTAATGTCTCCCCCTCCCTCATGGCCATGGATAATAAAGAATCTAAAGGCCTAGGGATCCTACTGCAAGTCACAAATCTGGCCCCGAACACCCTGGTGAGCATCTAATAGGAGCCTATCGAGCCCTCCTCCAATCCATCAAACCATCTTATAGCGGGGGGTTCGAGACTTGAGGGGAATACTTTGCACATGAGAGCCTCGTTTCTAGAGTGAATGGTCATCCTTTGGTTAAAGTGGCTAACGTGTTCTACTGGGTTGGTCCTTCCATTATAAATGGTGAAGGTGGGCTAGGCAAAACAATGAGGAAGTTTGGCTATTTTGATGCGGTGTTTGAAAGGTGACTTAGAAATTTAGCTCAAGGCCTTGCTGATAGCATCGTTTCCCATATTTCCAGGGGGTGAGTTTCTATTTCTTCTCGTACGATGCTTTTCCCTACCATCAAAGTGGGAGGATGAAAGACTCACTCAGGGGAGTTCTAGATCTCTGCTTGTAACTATGGTCCTTTTCTAAGCTAGAGCTTTGGCTTAATGGAGGTGTTTAGTCCTCTCTAACATGCACTCTTCATCGAAGCCGTTTATGTAGATGATCAATCTCCAACTTGAGGTTTCGCGTCTCTTGCTCGTGCGAAACATGATTCCTTGGTCTCAAGTGACTTCGACTGATGTGGTCCAAGTAAATGAGCTCGACCCTGATGCTAGGTGTTCGATCCATCTCTTAGTCCCTTCTTCTTTCTAAGTTAACAAATTGGTCAACTTGTTGAGAAAACACATATTCTTCTCTGTCTTGCTTAGAGTTTGCCATTTCTTCCTTCTGCTATCAAGGAATAGACCACAAAGATCAAAGATGACCCTTCATATAGATGGAGCCCAAAAATGCTAGGCCTACTTAGAATAGTGGAATTAGATTTTTCAAGCCTAGTGCAACTAATTTGTTAGAGTATGAGCTTGCGAAATCAACTTCAATACTCTTTTATGATCTAGATGTTAGGTTAGTGGAGTTAGGGCTTAGAGAGTGGTAAAAAGATGTACTGAATGTGGAAATAACACTTCCTCAGGTTTGGCTAAAGAGGCAATGTTCATAAAAAAGTGTTTAAGTTCTTAATACAAGATGATGTTCTACAGTTTCTATTCTTTTTTCAATTTTTCCTCATCTTCCTTGTAGGGATTTCTTTCCTTTACATAGTCCCTCCCATTGCATCTGAGCCCTCCACCTGTACAGCTCAAGGCATTAATTTGGATGCTTGTCTCATCAAGGCTCTGTTGGAGGTGGTAAAGTGTGTTGTGATCTGTGAGATTACTGTTCAGGGGTCATTCCTTCATTAATGCAGCTAGTTGAGTTGGTATAGTGCATTGAATGCGGAGATAATGGCTACTTTACTTAGATATTTTCTCTCTTCTTTATTTGCACGTCTCTATAGTCTTCCTCAGTATCCTGTCCTTTGGTGTAAGTGGCTAGCTGAAGAATTCCTGAGGAGTGCTCACTCTTCAGGCTCTTTGGACGATGGGCCTTTACATCTTCCCTCCTCGGATTCTTATCCACGTGTCCAACTTGAACTAGTGTGCGAATGAGCCTTTTTCCATCCCCGGACTGTGCCTGTGTGTTCTACTCTATGTTCGGATCTTGCCCTCTCACAAGTGTTTAACACATTTCCTTATGTTTTCTTGATTTTATTCATAAATAATTTACTGTTTCAAAATAAATCTATCAATCTATGTGATGAATATCGTTATATGAGCCTTCATTGTAAGACTCTTTGTCTAGGTCCCAAAACGATGCTGTTTTGATATTTTTATTAAAAAATTAAAAAAATAATATAAAAATATTTTTGTTGGGAATTTTAAAAAAAAATTGATTTTGAATTTTCAACCTAGAGCAAATCTACCACCTCTAGCCCCTCCCTCCCTATCAAGGAGCAGCAAATTTGTTTTTATTTAGATGAAGTTTCCTTATGTTATTTTACATCTTTTCATCATATGATTATGTTTAACATAAATGTATATGAATGAGATTGCTTGTTCTAGAGATGATGTTAATATGACCATTAATTCTTGAGAAATGTTATATTTACAACACTTTTACAATAAATTCTAAGAGGTAGACTGTTATTAATTAGTTGTTACTGGTGGGCAAAAAAAGTAATTTTAGTAGTGAGTTCCAAATTAGAATTAGTCACAATTTACCACTTAGGATTTGTCATGAAAATGTTATGAATGTAACACTTTTCTTAATTCCTAGGATAGTATGAGACTAATTTATAGAAAAGGCAAGATGAGTGTTTAACACATTTTCTTGTGTTTTCTTGATTTATCCATAAATAATTAACTGTTCTAGTATAAATCATTCAATCTATGCGATGAATATTGCTATATATATGAGCCTCCATTATGAGATTCTCTATCTAGGGGAATATCCAAACATTTTTCAAGCTCCGGTTATGGTTCTCATAGAATGAGAATTTAGAGGATGCATTTACTTGTGTGATTGTATCTATACTACTATTTAAGAAACTTCTCTTATTTGGGATCCTCAATTTTGATGCTCAAAATATCCTCAATCTATTCTCTTACAAGATTTTCAACTAACAGATTAAATATACAAAAAGAAAAAAAGAATGTTAGTTGAATTCCACTTTCCATGTTTTACTTTAAATATGCCAATAACATTTTCCACTTTTTCAATTACCAAATTCATTTTTTTTCCTTTTACAATGGATTATATTTAAATTTCATTTCCCATGTTTTACTCCTAAAAAAATGCTTTTAATATATTCAGTTTTTTTCTTTTTTTCCTTTTACAACCGATTACATTTAATTATTAAAAAACTACATTTTAGGATTAAAATAAAATTTATAAATGCCATAAATAAAATTTTAAAAAATAACACCAAAATATAAAAGAATGTGGATTTTTGAGCCTTTCCATTAGCAAAAATAAATAATAATAAAAACCTAACACAAAAACATGTGATCCTTTTACTGCAACAAAAATAAATAAAAACTAATAAAATTTTGTAATTTGTTTTGTCATAGATCTATACTAAGTGGCTACATTTTAAGACTATCATAAACACATAACACAACTATGTCCTTTTTTCTCAAAAAAAAAAAAAAAAAAAAAAAAAAACCCACATCCATTTTTACTTAAATAAAAAATGTTATCTAGAGTTTCTTGGTTTTAAAGGTAGTTGTTAAATCCTGAATTTAAGCTCTTTTTTACTATTTTTATATATGGGTGTGTAGTAAGTGGCTAAATTTTAGTATTGAAGATAAGTAGATAACTTCCATCAATAAATCAGAATTTTCTCTTAAAACAATATAAGAAACAATTGAGGAAAGATGTGTAAATAAAAGTTTGGATAAATGAATCATTTAAAAATGAAGTACTCTTTTTCTATACTTCACTAAAAAAAAAAAAAAGTTTAGTTATATATGCCCACAAATATGAGATTAAATTCATGAATCAGATCTTCTAGATTTTCTAAGGTACTCTATCAATAGATTTTTTAAATTCTAACAACCATTTTATGATTTAAGGGTCTAGGTTTTACTATGTCAGCATTTTACTAACAATACTTTTAAAATAATAAAATAATGTTGCAAAAAAAATAATTAAGATTATTATTAGTAGAATGCTAACATGACAAAATTTAGACCATTAAATCATTAAAGAATAATTAAGATTTAAGAAAATCTATTTGGTAGAATGCCCTGAAAAATTTAGAGGGTTTGAATCCCTGAATTCAGTATTGATAATAAAAAGGAATAGATATGGAGTTGAACTCCATATCTATTCAGTATTGATAATATATATATATATATATAATATATATATATATATATATATATATATAGATTTTAACTCAGTACTGATGAAAAATTATTTCATTTGCAAACGCATAATATGAATAATACTCATCAAGGAGTTACAAAATTGTCTTTATTTAGATGAAGTTTCCTTTTGTTATTTTACATCTTTTCATCATATGATTATGTTTAGCATAAATGTATATGAATGAGATTGCTTGTTCTAAAGATGATGTTAAATATGATCATTAATTATTGAGAAATGCTATATTTACAACATTTTTACAACAAATTTTAAGTGACAGATTGTTATTAATTAATTGTTACTGATGGGCAAAAAAAAAAAAAAAAAAATAGTAGTGAGTTCCAAATTAAAACTAGTAACAATTTACCACTTAAGATTTGTCGTGAAAATGTTATAAACATAACACTTCTCTTATTTCCTGAGATAGTAAGAGACTAATTTATGGAACAGGCAAGATGAGTGTTTAACACATTTTCTTGTGTTTTCTTGATTTTGTACAGAAATAATTAACTGTTCTAGTATAAATCTCTCAATCTATGTGATGAATATTGTTATATATGTGAACCTCCATTATGAGATTCCATCTAGGGTGAATGTCCAAACATTTTTCAAGCTCCTTGGGTTGTGGTTCTCATAGAATGAGAATTTAGGAGATGCATTCGCTTGTGTGATCCTGTATTATTCTTAATTCAACCATCATCAAACAACGAACCGCTAGACGGTGGGATCTAACTAGATGATAAGTTAAAATCAAGTGTACGGTTGCATTGAGTTACATCGAAATTTAGAGTACATCAACTTAATTTCTATCAGTTCACCATTTTTCGAGTACATTTTCAAAACCAAAAGTGATTTTCAATTTGTCCAAATTTATCAAATAATCAAAACTATTGATATCATCCCATATGTATCATTGCTTATGCATATGCATGAAATCATAGGACATGTGTCCCCAAATTTGTAGTAACTATAATATTTCTATACAATATGAAGGATAGAGCAAACTCTTTTCATGTCAATCAACGGAAAAGGCGTCACGTACATATCTCATTCACTTTTTCTTTGTTCCATCTCAATTCCATGAATTTGTCAAACCCTCCACTTAAAAGATAGCAATCCTAGGTATACTTAAGAGGTATTTTGTTGCTTTTACTACTTGCGAAACATGATTTAATTTCTAAATTACCAGATCAGCTGGCTTCTAGTCCCCAAGCTTTTAACCCTGAGGTTTGGGAAGCCTTCTGGCAATACAATATCAGAAATACGAACATTATACATATATGAAGGAAACAGTACATGCATAGCTAACATAAATTACATGGAAATATTCCTAGTGAACAAGGCGTAGTCCCCACATTGCTTCTCATAATTTGCTGTTGCATCACTAGCACAGAGGCAGAGCTACCAAAATCTACAGAAGTGAGATAGTCACCAATCACACCTAGTTCCTGATTTTTATTCCACTTTGTTAATCCCTCAAGGAGTACTGGATTTATCCCATGTTTCCTTCCCACAATCCAAAGGTCATACGATTCATCATTCATGGCCTCAATAGCTGCAATAGTTTCATCTCCATCCCTCACCACCACCTCTCTATAAACCACCCTATCATTTTTCTCATTTTTAACCCAAAACCATGTAACCAACCCATCATCAAGCTTTTTCTCCATCTCATTATCTCCATTAAAGTTATAGGAAAGAAAGCGTATCACAGTAAGAGAGATGCTCCGGTTCCCAGCCATTCTATCTGCAAAAACAAGAGCTTCTCGAGCATCTGCTCCTCCTAAAAATAGCAAAACAAAATGGAGGGCAGAATTCTCCGTGTATATGGCTGGAACAGCCCTTTGAAAATTACCTTTGTCAACAAGAATTCCAACAGAACAAGGTGCATGAGCTAAGACATTGGAGTTCACAGACCTGACTCCAGCTAGTACAACTTCTGCGCCTCCAATATCCAAGTGTTCCTTGTGGAATGGTAAGATGACAAGAGTAGCTTTGCATTCAAGAGCAAGCTTGCAAATATCTTGGAACATGGTTTTTTTCGGTGACACAGCTGTGAATGTACGGAGATTGAGGTAAGCATTTTGGCTTTCCTGATAAAGCTTTAGGGCACCGAGGATAGCCTCAGAGGATCCATATTTGGAAGGCAATTTCTGTTCTTCGTGATCTATAAACAAAGGGGCAGCACGACCAACAAGCTCAATGAGATGGAGAGCAAAGATTGAGAATGGGCTAGTAACACTAGGATTGGAGACCTCAACAAGTCTGATGAGGCCTTGCACGCTTTCCAGGTCATGCATGCATAGAACTATGCGAACTTCATTTTCTGGAGAGGTATGTTGAATGGTTCTCCTTTTATTCACCATGTATGGCTTTGTTGGATCATAGAAGATGCTGATCAAAGCTGTACATGTTCCAGTCACCGCCGCTGTTAATAGTATTAGCAAAGAGAAACCTGGCTGATCTATAATCTGTATGCATACATCCAAAACAGTAAAGCGAGGGAGATGAGATGAGAACGGCCAAAAAAAGAAGAAAAAAAAAAAAAAAAAAAAAAGAAGGTAACTTACATTTTCTTCTTTAAAAAAAATCTATTTCGTAGAAAGTTAATTGCATGTTTGAATGAGAGAGAGATTCAGATTTGTAATTTGGAAAATTTTCAGTTTTGGTAAAGAAGGAAAACACAAGTGAAATTGCATTTAATTGGTTAGATGAGCAAACTTGATTTATTAACATTTTTTTTTTCAAAGAAAATGAAAACTAAAAACATTTTGGTTAAAATATTTCTATGGACATAATATGATTCACAATCACTAATATGACTTGTTATATAGACGATGCATAATAAACACGATATTAGCATTAGATCCAAATAAAAGTAACGTTTTAATCGTAATAAGCTGTGTTAATAGTTAATATATATATATATATATATATATATATATATTGAGTGTGAGAGAGCATACCACTTTATCCATCCAATGGAGATATAATAAAATCTCGACTTGGCCTCTTAAGCTCAAAATGAAGCTCATAGCGAAACTCTCTCTTAATGGAACGTTAACGAAGACAGCAGCCATGGCGGTCACAAGCAGCTTGGAAAAGTAGCCAATCAGAGCCAGAGCAAACAATGGCGATAAGTGCACCCAGCCAACAGCAGTCATGGAATATACATCTGTGGTAATCCCAATAAAAATAAATGCAATTGGCATGAGAAACTCAAAAATAACAGTTTCACACCTTGCCACAAGGGTCGATCCCAGTGGAGGGCCATCCGGTATAACCAGTCCCAACATCATTGGCCCTGTAGCAATGGCGACCCCAAAAAAATCTGTGAGAAACCCCATAACTAAAACCAATAACAAAATTGCAACCACATAGCCTTGATCAACTGGATCCCCTTCAGGAGTATGGTCAACGATCCACTGCATTCCTCGCCCAACGAAAATGACACAGAAAGCCACTAAAACCGCCAAAGATATCAAATACCATAACGCAGCCATGGGCTTTGTTTCCCCTTGTTTTGCTGCCTCAAACGCATAAAAAGCATTAAGCCCTATTGCATCGCAAATTATCGACGTGGATAGTGACATTCGTCCAACCTCGGAGCTTAGGAGATTTAGCTCTTCAAGAATAGTATATATGCACGGAAATGATGTTATAGCCATGGAAGAAGAAATTGCTCCAATCGAAGCAAATTTTGCAAGATCTTTATCCATGGACGGGCGCATAATCATTGCAGCAAGTACAACTATTATAAAGGGAAACACCATTCCGGCAAATGCAATATACATTTCCTTTTTTCCTGCTTTTTTTACTAGGGATAGATCCATTTTCACACCGATCACAAAAACGAAATACATAAAACCCATTAGTCCAATATTTCTCAACACGTATTGGGTATTATCCGGGAACATACATGAGAAGAACTTTTTGTTGTGGCCTAGAACGGAGGGACCGATGATTATACCGCCCTTGACAACATTAAACCCATCAACAACAAAAAATACTGAAAGTTAGCGGCTAGAAATATATGTGCTTTTAATACAAGGCTAAACTTCCAACTTAATTAGACCCAAAAAATAAATAAATAAATAAATAAAACTTACAATGATCTCTGCGACAACCCTAGGCTGCTTGAGAGGCTTCAAAAGAAAGCGAAGGGTCTGAATGATAACGATGACAAGGGTTATCTCAAGCAACAATAGTGTGAAGGAGGAATTCAAGGGATTCTCTCCATAAAAAATGCCATAGGGGTGAGTGCTTTGAATGCTATGGCAAGTGAGAAGCATTTCGGGGGATTGGATGACATTAGTATGTGCATGCAACTCAGCCACCTGAACTTTCATGGTACTACGAAAGCCGTCAGAATGGCCACTAGGAGCCAAAGAACGATAGATTGGGTAAACCCTAACCATCAGAATAATGCTAAATTAACAAAATTGAGAGAGAGAGAGAGAGAGAGAGAGAGAGGAGCTGCCAGGGATGTGGACGTGCTTTAAAAGAGGGTGAAGACCTGGAGAAATTACAAGGTTTTCATGGTAGACCATGTAATTTGTCTACCATTGCATTAATAGACTTCCACTTGTTTAAAATTGTTGAGTCAATAATCAGTTTCTGTTTTAACAAATTTTTTAACTAATCAATTTTAAATATATGGAAGTTTTTTTATTGAAATAGTGGATCATGCCACTTGTCCATCATAAGGACCTTATAATTTCTCGAAGACTTGACCTTATTTTAACAATTGAACATTTCTAGGATTCCATAAAATCAATACTCTTGGATACAATAAATTGAAAAGATTGTTTTTCTCAACCAAAAAAAAAAAAAAAAAAAAAAGAAGAAGAAAAGAAAAAGATTGTTAAATTTATTGGGGCGGTGTAATGGATTCAATAAATTTTTCTATTTAAGTTAACAAATTTTTTACAAATTTAAAAAAGAAAAAATCCTTGACCAAATCCTTATTTTGATCAAATAAATTTTTGTTTTGGGTAAATATTATATATTCTTTTCAACAAGTCATGGTGATCTAATCTTCTGAAAATGGAAGTTTCTATTATTGCTATTAATAAAAGAATTATATTTTGATTGCTTAATTAAGTAAGTCATTTTTTTTAAGGTTTCAGTTAGCTCAATTGATAAATTTGCGATTTATTCTCTGTCTAATTATCATTAAGAGTCGACGTCATAAGTTGAAATTTTCTCAAAAAAATTATTAAAAAAAAATGTAATTATTATTATTTTCTTTTTACCTAGTTAAGGAGAATAGTAAGTTACTGGCTAGAAGTACAGGGGCATTGACAATTGAACAATTGTAGAGAAAATAGGATTAAACCGAGCGGGACCACTGAAAATGGGCCGTGGCCCATTCCATAAAACCAAAAGATATGATGGGGGCCCAAAGCATCGGCATCACTGACCTACGCTGCCATAATAACAAGAGGATAATGATTTTCCTCAAAAGAAGGCGGCTTTTACGTTGGTGGTAGCGGAGAGAATTTATTTCTGTTCTGCTGTGTTATTATTTAAGGTTTTTATAGCTATCACCATTTGTCAGGGTACAAAATTAAATGAATGAAAGAATGCAGGACCCTGAGTCATTGAGCCCATCCTCTATGGTCTTTACTCTTTACTGTGTAATGTTTGGACCACACTTGTCCTTAATATCTTTATTTTTTTTTAATACATTTGCTCTGTTATTGTGAACTTTATTTCCAATATATTGGACCAGTGAAATTTTTATTAAAGTTGAGTTTCAATTATTTTAGTTTTTACCATGGCTTTTGAGTGGAATTTATGGTGTATTTTTGTGATAGTACTCATTTTTCTCTCTTTTGTGTGTTTATGTTTGTTTATAAAAAGTTTTCACAAGTTTTTTTTTTTTTTTTTTTGAGTGAGTTTCAATGTATGGCATCGGTTCCTTATGATAATTTTTTATTATTAAATCAAGACACCAATTGGTTTTTAATGTTTCTTATTCAACTATTAGAAACTTCACAAATAAATATATATACATTTGAATGTAACCGAGTTCTAGGGTTGTTAAAAACGTTATAGAAGAAATCAACCATGGCAACACATAAAAAGATGTTCAAAGGTTAATTTTGACAGTGTCTCTTGACCAAACCTTAACAATGGGCGGGCAACAAGAATAATATGATAGCGGTTAGCATGGCTTTTTGTTCGGAAAAAATAGGAGATAACTGTCAAACCAATCTGCAACTTTCCATGTTATGTAAAGTATACATCATCATGCTATTTGTTCGGAAAAAATTAAGATATAATTGTCAAACCAATCTGTAACTTTCCATGTTATATATATAAAGCAGGCATCAATTATAAATAACCGCTAAGAAGTAAAAGCGTTGAGCCCTTTTTGATATCCAACCATTTCTCATAGGCTTTTTACAGTGCTGATGAAAAGTAAATAAGGTCTTCCAAGTCCATACGGGAAAACTTTTTTAAAGGTTCACGGAGTGGTTTATCATTAATCTGATTTAAGAGTTCAGTTTCAGTAAAACAATAATTTTTTTACAAATTCTAAATTGCAAGATGTTATTAATAGATAAAAAAAATAATATTAAGAGTGGATCTAAGTTATAACTAACAATAACTTATTAACTATATAATTTGTTGTGAAATTATAGTGAAAATATTCTAAATATAACATTACTTGTACAATTACCTACTCTCACAATTTTTATGTAATAATTCTTATCACGTTGAAGTGGTCAAGCATTTTTTCTCACTATCAAACCCGTCATAAAACAAAAGTTCGGCCACAAAAGTTCTTCTTAGACTCTCTCCCTATCAAAAATAATAATCAAATGTTGATAAGTACTATAGCTTTCCATCGTGTAAGTTTTTTTTTTTAAGAGAGTTTCAACTTATAACATCAAATGATAGTTTTTTATCATCAAATTAAGACACCAATTAGTTTTTGGTGTAGGCGAAAATTGAACTCCAGATCTTTTATACAATCATCAAAAACTTTATCAGTTAAGCTAATTAGAACCACTTCCAATGCGTAAGTTAGACGACAAAGCTCCGCGAAGTATGCATAACTGTTAATGGGAAAAGATAACATATTTTGGATAACATAATTCATGTTGAGGATAATAATTCCAATAAAAATAGTGATTAGGTAAGACTAACCATCAGGAATCATCATTACATGACTGAATATTACTAAAAATTAGTAGTAATGTAATTTCACTGGCAAATGCTTTCGTTGCCTAAAATCATCTTAATCACAACCAAATCTATCTTGTTGGGACTTTTATTTTATAAACAGAAATATTAATTGCTAAGACCATAATATTGCTTATTAAGCTGCCCACTTTAAATGAGATGGACTTTTAAACATTTGATCTCTTTCTGTTAGGGTCTCCTCCCCAGGTTCTAAAGGTGGTTTGGGCCCTTCTTCCTATTGATTTATATTAACCTTACTTACAAAAAAATAAGTATAAAATAAGTTAAGATGTACAACTTTTTTAAACCACAGTTAAAACACTCACATTAGTCAAACTATAATGGCATATAAAAGGGTAAATTTGCATACTCAATCTCAAAAATCATTTATGATAAATTCATATAAATTTAGATTGTTACTATAATATGTTACTAAATCATTCACGATTACTACTCACATGAATCTATTTTTTAATATGTTTTTACTCAAATACAAAAATAGCAATTAGTATTCACATGAATCTATTTTTTAATATGTTTTTACTCATACAAAAAAAAGAGAAAGAGATGATTTGAGAAAATAATACAAAAATGATAAAAAAAATAACATTTAAAAAAATTAATATAAAATAGATAATTTAATATGAATGTTTTTAAAAAATTGATTATATTAAATATAAAAATAAATTTTAATACTAAAATAGACAAATTTTAACTAATTGATTCGAAATGCTAATTTATGAAAAAGTACGTGTGGGGCCCGAGGGCCCAGAGCCCCCGGCCCACTTTTAGGCTGGCCCAAAGCCCAAGCCGAGGAGGGCAATCTCCCCAGATGGTCGGCTTAAGGGTTTTAGTTCTTCCAAGACCCGAGCCGAGGACGCACCCCTCTTCGGCACACCTAGTCTAATCCAGGTAGGGGGGAACCCAGAGTAGGTGGTCACATCCACACTTAACGATTCTGCCAGGCCCTCCAAGCTCCATTAATGATGACAAGACCCTTCACTGAGAAACCTTGGAGGCAGCAACCCCCAGTATGGAGAGGAACCTGTCTGATGGGACAAGTCCTGAACCAGTAGCCCGGATGGCCAACAGCTGTAGGGCCAGGATCGAGCTAAAGGGCGTATATAAGGCAAAGAACCCCCCTTGTGAAGGGGGGCCTCCTCGGACGCCAGCCGAGGAGCAACCCCAAGCAAAGAGCAACGAAACGAGAAGCTCAAGGAAGACCGGCAAGGGGCCGACCGGAGCCAAACCCTTTGCCCCACTCTCTACAAATTCATTGTCGGGGGCCCACCTCCGAAAAAGGAGCCCTTACAATTGGCGCCGTCTGTGGGGAGGGTTAGTGCGCCGGCCGGCGCAACCGGCGGTCGTTCTAAAGCAGTTATTACTCATTATTGGCGGTGCAAAAAAAAAAAAAAAAAAAAAGAGAAAGAAAGAAGAAGAGAAGAATCGCAGTGCGAAAAGGAAATTGAACAACAAGTAAAAGAAGAATTCTTTATTATTTTAGAAGAAGATTACAAGTACAATAATCTTTACAATCTCAAAAAAAAAAGAGTTACAAATGCAATCAGAGGCTCAGACAGGCGTGTTTTACAAAAAATCCTACCAACTAATCCTACAATTAGAGGCCCAGGCGGACCGGTCTTGGAACTGGCCAGGCAAGAGGCTCGCAAAGAATTAATATCAGGAATGAGGAAAGTGTCAACCCGTGCTTTTACCGGCGTCCAGAGAATGGGAGAACTGGACGGTAAAAGCACGGGAAGGGGGGCTGGGGGCTGGCTCACCTTCAAACCAAAACTTGAACAAAGTGAGGAGCCGACCCCAAGACCCCGGAACACCCTCCCTCATAATGCTTCCTTGACCCCCTCCGAACTGCACGAGCATTGACCGTCGGAGACGGCAATACTCGGGCACCAGCCATGACGAGAGTTCGCGTGCCTCCTTCGTTGGAGGTGCGCTCTGCGGAAGGACGTTAGGTACTTCAATGACGTCCCCCCTGGCCACCATACGAGGCCCTGCCAGTGTTACGCCTAAACTCTGCCGCGCTGGCAGCCCAGTGGGGGCTGCGGCCACGGCGGCCCTTAACTCCAGGTCTCCTAACTGCGGTCACAACCTTGGTGGCGGTATCAAAGGGGCTCAGGAAGGTGAAAGTGTATATCTCTTTTCGTGGTGGAGGATTCATGGAATGAGGAGAAACACTCCCCCCAGAATGCCTTTTATGGAGGGTGAAAACCAGCGGGAGTTGAACCGCGCGGAATTCGAAGGGGGAATTGTCAAAGGGAATTAATTCCCACCCAATTCCAAGGGGATTGCCAGCTGCCTGATTCGTGTTAATTCACGAGGGTATTAATGGAGGCGCGTTACGGGCACCGAAGCGTCAAACATGGAGCGCGGAAGGCCAAGCAACGCCTCGTAAACCAGAAAGATGAGGAACACGAACCAGAAGCAGGATCAGCCCCACGTGCGAAGTCACAATCCGACCCGAGGAAAAACAGCTCACAGGAAAAGACCCGTGGATGTCCTCACACCAAAAAACAAAGTCCTCGGATCCGAGGACAAACTCCTATTGGAGGCAACTGTGCAGTAATGGTACAATGACTCTTGCTCCAGCATCCTGCAAGGGGCTAAGGGGAGGGACTTCTACCCGACGTGAGACTAAGTTGCCCAAAGAGGTGAACACTGTGTCCTCATGCTCGGGGCCCACTTGAAAACGATGGCAGCAATTGTACCTAGGACTTGCATGGTCCTCGGACTCAAGCCTACGGGAGCTGGCCACTCGTACTTAAGGCAGCAACTGTACCTCGGTCTTGCATGGTCTACGGACTCAAGCCTATGGGGAGCTAGCCACTTGGAAACGATGGCAGCAATTGTACCTAGGACTTGCATGGTCCTCGGACTCAAGCCTACGGGGAGCTGGCCACCCGTACTTAAGGCAGCAACTGTACCTAGGTCTTGCATGGTCTACGGACTCAAGCCTACGGGGAGCTAGCCACTTGGAAACGATGGCAGCAATTGTACCTAGGACTTGCATGGTCCTCGGACTCAAGCCTACGGGGAGCTGGCCACTCGTACTTAAGGCAGCAACTGTACCTAGGTCTTACATGGTCTACGGATTCAAGCCTACGGAGAGCTAGCCACTTGGAAACGATGGCAGCAATTATACCTAGGACTTGCATGGTCCTCGGACTCAAGCCTACGGGGAGCTGGCCACTCGTACTTAAGGCAGCAACTGTACCTAGGTCTTGCATGGTCTACGGACTCAAGCCTATGGGGAGCTAGCCACTTGGAAACGATGGCAGCAATTGTACCTAGGTCTTGCATGGTCCTCGGACTCAAGCCTACGGGGAGCTGGCCACTCGTACTTAAGGCAGCAACTGTACCTAGGTCTTGCATGGTCTACGGACTCAAGCCTATGGGGAGCTAGCCACTTGGAAACGATGGCAGCAATTGTACCTAGGACTTGCATGGTCCTCGGACTCAAGCCTACGGGGAGCTGGCCACTCGTACTTAAGGCAGCAATTGTACCTAGGTCTTGCATGGTCTACGGACTCAAGCCTACGGGGAGCTAGCCACTTGGAAACGATGGCAGCAATTGTACCTAGGACTTGCATGGTCCTCGGACTCAAGCCTACAGGGAGCTGGCCACTCGTACTTAAGGCAGCAACTGTACCTAGGTCTTGCATGGTCTACGGACTCAAGCTTATGGGGAGCTAGCCACTTGAAAACGATGGCAGCAATTGTACCTAGGACTTGCATGGTCCTCGGACTCAAGCCTACGGGGAGCTGGCCACTCGTACTTAAGGCAGCAACTGTACCTAGGTCTTGCATGGTCTACGGACTCAAGCCTATGGGGAGCTAGCCACTTGGAAACGATGGCAGCAATTGTACCTAGGTCTTGCATGGTCCTCGGACTCAAGCCTACGGGGAGCTGGCCACTCATACTTAAGGCAGCAACTGTACCTAGGTCTTGCATGGTCTACCGACTCAAGCCTACGGGGAGCTATCTATTTACGACGGAGCCAAGGTACTGCTCGGTACGAAGACCTATTCCTGTGAAGAAACTAATTACCTATTGAAGAGCCTAAAGGCCGATCCAACCACTCAAGGAAGAACCGGCCGACTGAAGGCCTTCCGGACCATAGGGGCCGAGGTTTGCAAAACCCTCCTCCCGGTCCGAGGATACGTGCAGCAGGGTTTTGAGGTGCTATTGTGGGGCCCGAGGGCCCAGAGCCCCCGGCCCACCTTTAGGCTGGCCCAAAGCCCAAGCCGAGGAGGGCAATCTCCCCAGATGGTCGGCTTAAGGGTTTTAGTTCTTCCAAGACCCGAGCCGAGGACGCACCTCTTCTCGGCACACCTAGTCTAATCCAAGTAGGGGGGAACCCAGAGTAGGTGGTCACATCCACACTTAACGATTCTGTCAGGCCCTTTAGGCTCCATTAATGATGACAAGACCCTTCACTGAGAAACCTTGGAGGCAGCAACCCCCAGTATGGGGAGGAACCTGTCTGATGGGACAAGTCCTGAACCAGTAGCCCGGATGGCCAACAGCTGTAGGGCCAGGATCGAGCTAAAGAGCGTATACAAGGCAAAGAACCCCCCTTGTGAAGGGGGGCCTCCTCGGACGCTAGCCGAGGAGCAACCCCAAGCAAAGAGCAACGAAACAAGAAGCTCAAGGAAGACCGGGGAGGGGCCGACCGGAACCAAACCCTTTGCCCCACTCTCTACAAATTCATTGTCGGGGGCCCACCTCCGAAAAAGGAGCCCCTACAGTACAAAAAGTAAATATTTTCATTACATCAACATTAAAATAATAATAATAATAGTTAAGAAATATGAGGGGCCGTTTGGTATGACATTTTAATTAACACTTTTCAATTTTTAAACAATATTTTAAGTATTTCTATACACTTTTTCATCTACACGTATTTTCGAAAAATATAAACATTACTAAAATAATATTACCAAATAGCCCCTTAATTGCTAAGACCATAATATTGCTTATTAAGCTACCCACTTTAAATGAAATGGACCTTTAAACATTTGATCTCTTTCTGTTAGGGTCTCCTCCCCAAGTTCTAGAGGTGGTTTGGGCCCTTTTTCCTATTGATTTATTTTAACCTTACTTACAAAAAAATAAGTATAAAATAAGTTAAGATGTTCAACCTTTTTAAACCGCAGTTAAAACACTCACATTAGTCAAACTATAATGGCATATAATAGTATAAGGGTAAATTTGCATACTCAACCTCAAAAATCATTTATGATAAATTCATATAAATTTAGATTGTTACTATAATATGTTACTAAATCATTCACGATTACTACTCACATGAATCTATTTTTTAATATGTTTTTACTCAAATACAAAAATAGCAATTAGTATTCACATGAATCTATTTTTTAATATGTTTTTACTCATACAAAAAAAAGAGAGAAAGAGATGATTTGAGAAAATAATAAAAAAATGATAAAAAAATAACATTTAAAAAAATTAATATAAAATAGATAATTTAATATGAATGTTTTTAAAAAATTGATTATATTAAATATAAAAATAAATTTTAATACTAAAATAGACAAATTTTAACTAATCGATTCGAAATGCTAATTTTTGAAAAAGTACAAAAGGTAAATATTTTCATTACATCAGCATTAAAATAATAATAATAATAGTTAAGAAATATTAGGGGCAGTTTGGTATGACATTTTAATTAACACTTTTTAATTTTTAAACAATATTTTAAGTATTTCTATACACTTTTTCATTTACACGTATTTTTGAAAAATATAAACATTACTAAAATAATATTACCAAACTGCCCCTTAATTGCTAAGACCATAATATTGCTTATTAAGCTACCCACTTTAAATGAAATGGACCTTTAAACATTTGATCTCTTTCTGTTAGGGTCTCCTCCCCAAGTTCTAGAGGTGGTTTGGGCCCTTTTTCCTATTGATTTATTTTAACCTTACTTACAAAAAAATAAGTATAAAATAGGTTAAGATTTAAAATTTTTTTAAACCACAGTTAAAACACTCACATTAGTCAAACTTTTTTTTTTTGGTTGGATATTAGTCAATTTGCATAGTATAGGGGTAAATTTGCATACTCAACTTCAAAAATCATTTATGATAAATTTGTATAAATTTAGATTATTACTATAATATGTTACTAAATCATTCACTATTACTACTCACATGAATCTATTTTTTAATATGTTTTTACCCAAATATAAAAAGAGTGATTACCATTCACGGAATCTATTTTTTAGTATGTTTTTACTCATACAATAAGAGAGGAAAGAGATGATTTGAGAAAATAATAAAAAATGTTAAAAAAATATTTTTAAAAAATGTAATATAAAATAAATAATTTAATATAAATGTTTTTAAAAAATGATTATATTAACTAAAAAAATAAATTTTACACTAAAATAGACAAATTTTAACCAATCAATTCGAAATGCTAATTTGTGAAAAAGTACGAAAAGTAATTATGTTCATTACATCTGCCAAAGTGGGTACAATTAAGGTCTTATAACTGTTGCTAAGTACCCTCTGCCAAGTGACACATGATGGGTTAAGAGTGTTTTTCAGTTTTCAAAACAATTTCAAACCAAGGACCATTTTCATTTTTGGGTTTGATAAATCAAGTGCCCCTTAACAATTGAAAAGAGGCATGTACGAATATTTACCCAGAAAATATTCGAAAGAGTTATACACAATGGTTTTATTTTATTTTTTTTTGAGATAACTATCAACTGAAATTTTATTCAGGAGCTTTAAAGTAAACATCTGAAAAAGCAGACTCCAATGGTTTTAGAATTCACACAGTACCGGAAACCTTTTCGGAAACTACCCCTCCCCCATCTTTTTTTTTTTTTTTTAATTTCTTTTTCGCTTATTTTTTGGGTAAAAATAGTTGTCCGCTAATAATTATAGAACGTATTTACTATTTGACCCGCCAACAAATGTGGGAAAAAAAAAAAACTAATAATTAAATTGTTATTACCTTTTCATTTTTCCTCCAAAAATAGTATTAATTTTTTTAAATAATCTTTTAATAAATGTTTTTATAACATTCATTAACAGGATTTCATGAGTAATTCTAGAACCATCTTCTTATTTTTTTCCGTATATCTAAGGAAATAGATTGCCAGCTGCTATATAAACATATATAGCACACTCTGTCATACTATAATTATGGCACAAAATATATTGTGGTGCAAAAATATGTGATCCCAGTCTTTTTTGATTGAATATACAAAACACAAGCTATTTGTTTTTTTGAGCAAATATACTTGAGGGGATGTAAGCTTGTTTTGCCCTTCCCAACGAAAGCTTTTATTGGCTTAGTGCAGAGGTCCCAAATGCAAGCCTTATCCGGCATCAGGAATGCATTTATTCATGCAGCGTGAGAACTGATGCAGCGTGTAAACTTTTCTTTTTTCTTTTTTCTTTTTCTTTTTCTTTTTGGGGCTGAGGATACCATTTTGAAAATCTTAATGCTAACAAAGTGTATTGGTCTATTAATACGGCCAAATATTATAAAAGAAAATAAAGTATTTGGTCTATCATCACCACTTCACCGCTCCAGCTGAGGATACTCATTGAATCCTCTCCACCTGGGAAGAGAGATATAAATTAAATTAGAAATGTCTCTAGCTTTTCTCAAAGGATATACCTTCTTGAATGGCCAAAACAGCTTTTGCAGTTAAAAAGGTATGGGCAAAAGTTCCTAAAGAATGAGGAAGTGGGGGTTTCTGTTCAAGCACATTACCTTCTGGGGATAAAGTTCTTTAAAAACTATGTGCAATGATAACAAGAGAAGGTTTAATGATCTTATTACAGGTAAGTTGGTTTCTCTGTCCCCAAACAATTAGACACACCTTGTACCCTAAAGTTAGATCATAGTTCTCAATACTTGCAAGAGGTCCAAAAACTCATGAGTCCCAACCATACACGTGGCCTAAATGGCCAACCAGATGATCCACACTGCGTCAGGAACAGGGGATGGATAATAATCTATCATTTTAAAAATATATATATTCAAATTTGTAAGTCAAACTCAACATCATCTTCTTTCTGAAATGCAAAATATAGCAAGTGCTATAGTTTTTTACTTTTTTTTTTTCGGGAAATCACCAAGTTCCTTTAGTTATTAGTTATTACATAGGGATTGAAATATAAGAATTTAAAATAATCAATGGTATGGTAAGAAAACATGTAAATATATCAAATTGCTTTTAATAGATAAATAATTATGAGAGTGATGAACAAGTGATTATGGGAAAGAAAGTGACGAGACCGTGACCTGAACGAAGTTGAAAGGAGTCAACATCCACAGTTACTACACCCCCAATTTACTGAAAAGTGAAAAAGCCTGCAAAATTTTCAGTCAGATGAGAAAACCCTAGCTCAGCTCCCATAATTACTTGAAAGCCTTTATAGCTAGAGCTCAGACTCTGCCAATAAAACCTAGCGGAAACGGAAACGGAAACAGAAACAGAAACGTAAAATTAGACTTTAATAAATAAGCTAAATAAGAATCAAAACTGGTTTCCCGGGTTGGTTCTTCTGGTGGAGCTAGGCTAGCTAGGGTTTCGGACTTGCTAGTCAAACTGAAAGAAAGAAAAAACCAAAAAGAAACCAGGAATACCCATGTTTAAATAAGACATGAAAAGCCATCAAAAGCCAAATTCAGAGAATACATCTTTTTAAAATTAATAAATAAATAAAACCCAGTTAAGGGTAAAAGTATGAACGAAGAAATCCAGCAAAAAATTAATAAAATCCAGGGAAGTTTGGGAGAAAAGGCGGGGGGGGGGGGGGTGGGGTTCTGGATGTGAAGTGAAAAGGATCAGATCGTTTTCATAGTTCCTACTAGTCTACTACAAAATATATGGAGTACAAGTTCATGGTCCTATAAAAAAAAGTCTGTTTTATCCGTTCAAAAATACACAGATGTAACCCATAAACAACACAAAGTGGTATAATATATAGCCAGATGCTCAAAATTATAGATATACACAGATGTAACCCATAAACAATACAAAGTGGTATAATATATAGCCAGATGCTCAAAATTATAGATATAAGACTACCCATCTTAAAAGTAGTTCACAAAATTTGTATTTTGAGAGAGTTGAGAAAAGTAAAGTACGACTGTAAAATGAAAACAGCACCAAATAAACAAAACCCATCCCATCTGTAATACTAAGGAGATAAAGAAGAACAAACCATACAATTCAAAGGACAAATTTCTGTAATAGTGTTAAACGAAAGGGGAAAAAACACAAAAAGAAGAGAAACTAAAATACAGAAATATAATTTCTATTTTAAAAAAGCTGGAGACTGGAGAGCTCCTAATCATTTGCCTTGTATGATTATATACCTACTGAAAATTAAACTAAGAACACAAACGAGGTTAAAAAGAGTGGGTTTTTTTTTTTTTTTTTTTTGGTCTTAATAGCAAGGAAAATTACGTGTATAGATGTATGCTAAATTAAGGTTACATACCCAGAAGCCAAATATGGTCCATGATCGGAGCTGAGGCTATAGCTAGCTATAGCTAGAGCAGAGATAGTAAGAAGAAGCCGTGAAACTCAGGATAGATAGCGCCAAAGATCACAGTTATAATATGATGATGATAAAGATCATGATTATAATTCATGGCGCTATCCCTCCTGAGCTTTACAGATTCTCCTATACTGTTTATAGTATGCAATCAGAGAGACTAGACCAAGAAAAGCCTATTCTTGAAAAGCCTACACATTTGAAAAGTAAGTGCTGGAATTCACATGGTGGGGAATGAGAGGAGAGGGAGCGTATTTATAAGACGAAGGGACGTAAGATAAGCTTGTTGGAAAATAAAAAATAAGAAAACTGTTATACACTGCTGTTACACGCGTATATACTATTTACACATACAAAAGAAAAATTGCCTTCAAGTCACGATCGCATTTACATATACCAAAAAAAAAAAACTTTCAAATTACGATTTCAGTTTCTTTAGTTAATTTTTTTATTTTATTTTATTTATATAAATATATAACAAAGTGTATGTAATAAACACGGCTGAAGCTGCTAGGAAATGAGTGAATTCATTGGAACATGAGTTGAAACATCTTCTGGACCAAGTAAAATAGGGAGTCTTTAGTTTGTGTGGAGAGACGGTTTTTTACCTTTCTAAAATTTTATTTTATTATATATTTTAATAAGAATTTTTTAATAAGCATTATCGTTTCCTTACATTGTACGCTGCCGACTACGATATTCGTTCTAAAGTCTTGGGACACGGTAAGGGGAGGGATTCAATGGACTCTGGTTATTCTACACACAAATAGCCTTAATTTTCTCCACTTTTTGCAGTTTTGCCGGAGGGTGACCCTCATTTTCTCATTTTTATGCCGGAAAAAGGTTACAATGGGGGAAGGGAATACCTTAGTGCATCTATATTTTAATTTTAGTCTCAATCACCTTATAATAGATACTCATATATTATTTATAAATAATAAAAAAAACAGAAAGATATTCATATATCATCTATTACCAAAAATTAAAAAAAAAAAAAAAAAAACTCATATATTATCTAAGTCTAATTTGTAACTTCAGGGGACAATTGAGTGATGAGTTCAATAAATCTAAAGAACATGTATCGTTAATTCGTAATTATCAAATTCCATTTTATCATACTATTGGTCTATGCATGAAGTTTTTAAAATGTCACATGAGCATTGAGTGGAGCAGTCTAGGCAAAAAACTAGGACAAATCTTGTTTTATATAAAAATAAATAAATAAAAATCTAAGTCAGTTTTAGCCGGAATAACACTTTTTTAAAAAAAAAAAAAAATTCTTTTTAACAATGGGAGCAATTAATGGATTTTTTTAAATAGGAGTGGGACCCAATAATTCTTTTGAATTTATAATTCCTAAACTTGAAAATATAATGGGTCGCAAGAATTATTTCTTCATAGACTATGTCACCGTGCCATTTAAACCCCCCACATTATGTTATGATGTGATGCTTATTGGGTACTAATGGGATTTACCCTACTTAAATTCATAATTTTAAAACTTGCAAGTATAATACTCTCTCCGTTCTATTTTTTTTGTCCTCTATTCTATTTTGAGATGTTCTAAAATATTGTCATGTTTTTAAAAATAAAAGTCATTAATTTACTAATATTTCTATTATACAACTATTAATTTACTAATTTTATTTTTTGATAAAATTTTTTAATGGTAGTTTTGAAAACTTATACATTTTTAAAATGTAGACAAGAAAATAAATAATATTCTCTTAAAAGATTTGACTTTTCAAACAAGACAAAAAAAAAAAAAAATGAAACGAAAAAAGTATGTCACAAGAGGCATTTACTAGTAAGCCATCTCCCTAGTTCGTCCTTTGTTGAAAATCTTTTTCAATTATCTCTCAAGCAAATAGTATATGAATTGAAAAATATTCATATACCGGTAAAAGGGCCCTCTGAGATTATAACCTTTATCCTAGGGATTATTCAAGATATCTATTTATAACCTTTATCCTAGGAATTATCAAAAAACAAAAAAAAAAAAACAAAAACCTTTTTAATTTTTTGAGAAGTAAAAAACAAAAACACTTGATCGACCTAGACTGGAACCTTTTTTTTTTCTTTATCTGAATGATCCTAGACTGAAATTTATCAAAACACACTTGACTTCTCTGCATTCTAGGTATTTTCACAATTTTTTTTTTTTTTTGTGAAAAAAGGGATTTATTAATTTATTAAAAAAAAAAACCTAATTCATTTCTCTTAGGTTATGTTTGGCTTTGGCATAAAAAGTCATCTTTTTTTACTATATAACTTATTTTTGTCATTATTCATGAGTTCTTTTGTACTTTGTAATATTATTTATGAGTTTTAATGTACTATTTCAAATATGTTTTAGTTTTATTTACAATATTTTCAGCAACAAATTTTTAGTTTCAGCTATATAAGCTGTTCTTAAACATACTCCTAAAGTCATTTTAGATAAATAGCTAGATAATACAAAAATTGAATGATGATTATATTTTTTTAGTCTGCTTTTTTGCTCTCTACCCTTCTTAGCCAAGCGGTTAGCAACTCCATTAGTCTCACAAAAAACATGAGGTAGACGACGGTCCATTCTCAATCCAAGAAAGTCTTGCAAAAAAAAAAAAATAAATAAAAGGAGCCACAGATGAGCCATGACACCAAAAGAGGTTAGCCAAAATAAAGTAAGAACAGAGTCAATATCTAAGTTTATAAATTAAATCCTAATTCCCACACTAATCGAAGCCCCTCTCCCTTACAGCCCATAGTTCAGCTGCATTAACTTTGATCTGTATTTGTTCTCATCAGTGAAATTATATTCATGTATTTCTTATGGCATTGAAGTTTATTGCTAACTCTAATTACATGAATCATTGTACCTTATTCTCTATTTGACAAAGGATGATTCTCAAAGACTGTTCTAATCAGATGGCCGGGGGAAAGAGTTGCATGATCCTTTTGAAGAGGATGCCTCATTGAATCTATTTTTCTCTTTGTATTTGAATACGGGAGTACTAGAAGTATCAATTTTTTTTACTTTCTAAATTATACGTTGGGTGGGTTAAGTATCATTAAATCAATGCTCAATCAAATGCCCTTCACCATCCCAACATCACTTTGTGGTTATACTTTCGGAGTATTTGTCAAAAGTAATCATTATCATGAGTTAATAATCTCATTACAGTCGGCAACATGATTCTTGTCATTGTCTTCAAGTTCACTCAGACTATGTATGATCGTAAAATTAGTGATTCAATAATAAAAAATAATAGTCTCCAGCGTTTAGCTCAATTTTTTGTTTGAGTACTTACTGATACAGTCTAATGACATTTTGATATTGTGATTTCCATCATCATATATATTTAACTAGGCAGGATTTTTTCGATGTGCATGTCTTGTTCATTTGTCACTACTTCTTCGTTAACGAGCATCCAAGGATAAAAGTTGAAATATATTTTTCCTTCTTAAAAAATATATAAAGTTGAATTATACAGTACAACCTACCTTGAATTTGTGAACCCCCAGTAGACTTTTTTTTTTTTTTGAAATTATACATTTAAAAAGGAAATTATGTTGGGGTGAGCATTTTGGGTTCTTAGAGTATTTAACTAGTCTTTTTGTGTGTAATTTCTCCATCCTACGCACATCGGTTAATTATAAAAATGAATCCCTAGTAAAAACTTGAGTTTAAGATGTCATAGATGACATAAGACTTAAAAACTATTCAACTAATCTCTATGGGGTGAAATTATACATTATTGATTTAAGTTTCTAGGTTCAATGAACTTATAGACTATGTAACACATTGGTGGATTACTACCGAATGTGTTCCAACACCATGAAGCATCAAGCATATGCCATCCAAAGAATCCCTATTTCTCACACCAAGCACAAGACAAACTGATTTTGATAACTACTTAGGCAGATTTAATAGTCGAAAGTGCCAATTTTGTTGCCCTAAGATTGAAACAAAAAGGTACAATTCGGTAGTGCTCTCATAGAAATGCACAAAAATCTCTTCTTCTTCTTCTTCTTTTTGTGCATTTCAGGAATATGAATATAGAAAATATATATATATATATATATATATATATATATTCATGTGGAGGGCATGTATTAATATCTTACTAACAAAATTGAATTTGTAAAAGAAAATGGAATTACTTTGCACATGGGAAATTTCAGTAGATCTTGTAAGGCTTAAATATTATTGTTTGATTCTATGTGACAAAAATTAGAGTAAAAATGAAATGGAAGTGGTGTAATTAGATTGGATTAAAAGTCTGTCCAAAAGAAGAGCTATTATTGAAAATCTAAATGCAAAAATTTCGCTTAAGTGAAATCAAGTTCACTCGATTCAAAATCAAAATCACTAGAGCAAATCATTAAAGGTAGAAACATTGACTCAGACAGAAACTTCACTAGTACTTCGCCTAATTTTTACTCGAGCAAAATCATTGGTATGCAGTTGGAATTCTAATAGAAAAAGTGTCACGGTTCAACTTTAACCCTAAATTATGCATCTACATAAATAATGTTATGCACAAATTTTACACTATGTTTGGTTTAAGGGGAAGAGGGGGGAAAGGAAGGAAAATTAAGCCTTTTCCTCTATTTGGATAGCACGAGAGGACAAAGAATGAATTAAATTTGATGAAAAATTTATCACTTGGGCCCACATTTTTCTGTTCTCCCTTATTCTTTTTTTCTTCTCTTCCATTCCCTTCGCTCAAACCAAACACAGAATTAGAGTGAAGAACGACTACCATACAACTAAAAAAAACTCAAATCTTGAAGCTCTATTCCTTTGCCTAAATAGAGAAAACCTCCATGTGCCTAGGGCAATATATATATATATATATATATATATATATATATATAATTTTTGTTTTTTTTTTTTTTTTTAAAAAGAAGATTTTTTCTTTAAAAGAGGAGATATTCTTTTCAACAAGTTCACTGCAGCAAATCCTCGAGGGGTTCTTTGGAGTGTCAGGGGTTCTAACTTGTAGAGAAAATCCCGATAAAAAGATTACATAGAGTTTAATAACTACATAGTGTTGTGGGTATAGACTATTATAATTGTTTTTTTTATAATGAATTTTCAATGGGATTGGATCTCTGAAGTGGTTTTCTGCTTCATTCAACATTTTTGTGTGTTACATAATATTATTCTTGTACAATACATCAATAAATAGTTTAGCTGGGTCAAAAGTCAAAACAGATTTGCAATCCCAATAACATACTAGAACTTATCAAGAGGTTACGCGTTAATATAAACAACTCCAAAAAAATCTTACCTGTTTCCTAATTTTTTTTAAAAAAAGATCACTTCAAATTTTGAATAGGGTAGTGACAACATAAATTACAAACTGGTGTACGCCTCCAAGTGGTTTCGACAAGGTCAATTGGGTTTCAATCTTACTGGAGGATATCGATTGCATAGTCACTGGAGTAATAATGAGAAATGCAATAAGGAGGGCCGCTGCAACATTCTGTCAAATGGGAAAACTAGTCCATGTCAACCAAGCACTTCAACAAGAATAACTAAAATCTCTCGAGAATGGGCAAATCATATCATATTGGAAAATGTATGGCTAAAAATATATTTGGAGTATTGGACTTCATGCATCTAACTATCAATGTAAAAATGATGTGTTTTGTTATGTGCAATTCATATGTACATTGCATATAATAAAGACTAATATAATCTTCTTAATGATAGTTGGAGTTTAAGGTTCCAAATATGTTTGGAGGCAAACTTTATTATATATATATATATATATATATATATATATATAAATTAAATGGTTAGTGTATGAATTGAGGAAAAATCTTGGCTTTCTAGTAGAGGCTATACAAAATAATATAAGTCATTTCTTGGATTAAAAAAATAGTTATCCAATTAAGAAAGAAAGAAAGAAAGAAAAAACATACATTATAGCTAATAAATGAAAATGCAATACTATTCCTAAACTTCTTGTATTACTTATTAGAACAATCGTGGTGAAAAAACAAAGATTGTGGTTTAGTAAATAATCCAAGTCACTCAATAGGGAGAACCTAGGTTTGAGTTACCTCACAATCGTTATTAAAAAAAAAAGGGATTAAGATCACTTATTTTAATACTATGATAAATTAAACTATTAATTATAAAATGATAAATTTAAACATTTTACCATATTGCTAAAAGTACATCGGTAAAAAACTCAAAAGCTTAATCATATCGTTCTAATGCTTGAGAAGGTTTAATTTTTCAACACTTTTGTCTATGAAAAAAAAGTATGATTGTAGACACCCTATTGTCGTGGTCACTCACAATGATATATGTAAAAGTTGAATGGCAATTGTATGGAAAATGGAAACACCATTGAATGATAAAGTTTATATTTAGGGAAAGATCCAAAAGAAAAACTATACAACTATACAGGTGAAGGCAATTTTTATTTTATGACACGGAGATATATCACACTCTCTTACACAATGGAATATTTATTGTGTCTAGGATATCCCAAAGGAAAACTAGGAGCATGGAAGCAATTTTTATTTAATGTTGCTGGGAAATTCATACATCACACCCCTCTCACATGGGAATGAGTGGCCCATTCCCACATGAGAGAGGTAATATCAAATACCTTCTCGAATAGAAGGGGAGTGATAGGAGAGGTGTACGAATTCCAGTTCAAAAGTTGGCGAAAATCATCCATTCATATTTAGTTATTCCACAACCACATCATTTGCCACTTCTTAATACAATGGTCATATATGAGTTGTAGAGAATCACTTTCTCATAAACCCTTTACTTTTTCTTTATCATTTATGATCAAACATCTCAGGATTGTGCCACAAAAATTGTGCCCTTAGACCTTTTGATTCATATTTGGTTACTTTACTAAGGTCTGACAAATGTTTAATAAGATCTAATCATATATTTAAAAAAATAAAAACGTCAGCGGATATGGTATTCAATACCACTTAACATCATCTTGGAGTTCTCTTCAAAGTAGAAGGCTACCTCCTGAATTCAATGTGTATAGAAAGCACCATTTCCATATATATTATGGGGATCATTTGTTTACACATGTATAAGCCTAACCCTCTTCTAAATATTTTTTCTTCTTTTAAAAAAAGTTCACGTTGTTTGCATGTTTAGAAAATAATATCTCTAAAAGATAATATTAAAAATATTTATAATTCGATTATTAAAGATTTAATAAGAAAGTTAATGTATTTTGTCACATCAAACAAAAATTAATTACCATTTTTCACGTTTAAAAATTTATTCACTAATTTTTTATCATCTTATATATATATTGCACTATTTACAAAAAGTTACGATTTTGTTTTTCGCTAAATCATGAAGGAACATAAATAATAGGATCAAAAAGGTTATCAAGTACAAAAATGAATATATGGTCAAACTCTTTTCATGATCATACGCGCATTGCGCATATTTTCATTCACCTAACTCCCTTAACTCTATTTGGTCCAGAATAATCTGGATAAATCTTCTGATGCCCGTTCAATCACACCCAATTTAACAATTTATTGATGGATAAAACTACGAGCGGTAAACACTTTATACTTATTATGAGTTCTTTCACTGTTACAAGCAAAAGTCTTTTTTTCTTTAATAATTTTCACGTGATAAACAGTAACTTATTGTGTCATCACTTTTATATAATTTTTTTTTTTTTTTTTTCACTATGGTCAATCGCATAAAAAGTTAAGACAAGAATTATGTTTTTATTATTATTACTATTATTATTATTATTTTTTTTTTTTTGGTGATATTAGATCTTTTGCTAACTTATTGACCAGAGACGAATACAATACTTAGAGATAAGGGAAGTGGTTTTATTGTTAGTTATATGCAGTGATTTTTCTTTCGGCTTTATTACTTACCCAACAAAAGTTTTCTTTTATTATTATTTTTTATGTGTGTGTAGAGTGTATCTTTTGTCAATAAGGACAAATTTTTTTTTTTTAAAGGGCTAAGTTGTTTGATTTTGGTAAAATTGACTGATTAATCTCAAATTATTGTTTTTAGCTTTGATATTGCCTATTGGTAATTTTTGTTGTTAGGCTAATATTTTGGGCTTGTATATATATTTTTTAAAGATTTTAGATCTATAATTTTTTTATTGACTTTAAAAGAAGGAAAATACTAAATCTAAATTTTTTTTTACAAATTTATGTTGTAATTAGTGGTTATTAGTAAGTAAAAAAGTGATGTAAGTGGTGGATCCAGATGCAAATTAGTAAGAATTTGTTACTTCAATAGTCTGTAAAAATGTTATAAAAAAATTTGTAGCTGTAGCATTTCTCTTATAATGATCAATAAAGAAGACAAAATGTAATATTATTGAACGAAATTGTTAAAATTAGTACTTAAATATATAATTATATAATTATATTAGTCCCTCTATCCCACTTTGTTTATCTTATTTGAAAAGTTAAACTTTTTGAAGAAATATCATTTATTATTTTGTCAACCTTTTAAAAATGTATAAGTTTTAAAAACTACTTTTAAATAAATTTATCAAAAAATTAAATTATTAAATTAATAAAGATATAATAGAAATATGAGTAAATTAATGACTTTTATTTTTAAAAATAAAATAATATTTTAAAACATTTCAAAATAAAATAGAGTATAAATAAAATAGGATGGAGTGAACATTTTTTAAAGAAATTCCCCCCCCGATCACGAATGGCTCGGTCCATGTAAGAGCATTAGCATTGGAAAATGCTAATGCTACTCTATTTTACCATTCCAAAACCTCACTTTATCATTATACCATCCAATTTTACAATACCTCCTACATCTCAAACTTCTATTTCACTCTTTTACTCATTAAAATATTATTTTTTAAGCTTTCTTTATTATTTATTTCCAACCGTTTTTTCTTGGGCTTTTCAACAGTCTCACACACACACAGACACACACAGAGCAAACCCATTCAAACCCACACACAGAGTCTCACACAGAGCAAACCCATTCAAACCCACACACACAGCATCCCATCACCACACACACACCGATCAAAAAAATCATCACTGGAGCAACCCATTCAAAAAAAAATCATCCCCAAAGCCACCGGAGCAAACCCATTAAAAAAAAATCATCACCGGAGCAAACCCATTCAAATCCATTCAAAAAAAATCATCACCGGAGCCACCGGAGCAAACCCATTAAAAAAAAATCATCATCGAAGCAAACTCATTCAAATACATTCAAAAAAAATCATCACTGGAGCCACCATCGGAGCTCGCCATCAACCGATCCAAACCCAGCTCTCCGATCCACGCTGATCCAACCTCCAACCTCAAAAATCCAAAACCCAGCACCGGTGCAATGAGAGAGAGGCCGTGTGAAGCTTCAACGATGGAGATGGGTAAGGGTGAATCGGTTGAGCTATAATGAGATGAGAGATGAGAGAGAGGCCGTGTGAGATGGGTGAGAAATTTCGGAGATGAAGTTTCAGAGATGAGAGAGCAAATGGGGCAACAAAGAAGGAAGAGAGAGAATAGAACAGAAAAAATGAGAGAGATGAGAGATAAATTTCGGATTAAAAAGGAGGAGTAAAATAATATTAATTTTTTTACAATACTGTGAACAGTACAATTCTATGTTTAGAATTGTACTGTAGCACTATTGCAAAAAAATTTGCAATAATTGTGTTTACAATTGTCTGATGCAAAAGATTTTAAAACTTAAAATGTCAAATTGTCTTTAGATATAGCATTAGCATTCTCCAATACTAATGCTCTAACCATGTTATTGACACACCAATTTCATTGAGAATTCAAATTTATTTTTTTTTTTTGGGATAATCATCGAGAATTCAATTTTGATGTTAAATAATCCTGAGCCTTTTTTTTTTTTTTTTTTTAATTCATTAATTTGAAAAACCTACCTTGTTTTGCACCTAAATGGTGCAGAATTAGACATAATAATATACTAGTTTGACCAGAATAAAAGATGAGTTACGACAAGACAATCTCACTCTATCTTTCTCGTGAAAAATGCTGCTAATTCCTATTACCTACAACTCTACAAGTAAAGTGATGTAAGTGAAATTTAAGTGGAGTTGGAGGGTATAATAAATGAAGGAAAATGTGTAGGAGAACGAGAAATGTGCCTTGGGCTCTGGTCATTCTATGCCTCATCTTCTCTGACTCAGAGGGACGCCTCGGCACTTGTACCCACCACCGTGAGAGACTATACACTATACTAGACTAGAGGACCCCTACCTTTCTCTTTCTTTGATTTTCTTTCTCTTCCAGTACAGTACAGCTTTCAGAAAGTGACACACTGACTCAGACCCCTAGACGCTCTCTAAAACACTCTAATACTCTCTTGGGAATCGAGAGCTCTTTTTTTTATTTTATATATATATATATATTTCTTTTTCCCTTTCTTTCTACTCTTGTTCCTTTTCATTTATTAAATTCTGGGACACTATTGATAGGAGGACATTAATGCCCTCAGACAGAGCTTCTGAGCACCATCAATTGTGATTAAATTCCTGAATTTCTCTATTGGGAAAAACCAAAATCTGGGCATTTCGGTCAAATTTGTTTCTTCTTTTCTTAGGCTTTCTGACCTGCCCTTCTCTGCCGAAAAGGTGAAATCCATCTCTCATCTTTTTGGCCTATCTTTTTGGCCTATAACTACAGGTGATGGGACCCTATCTGTTCTGTGATTGTAAATGTTAAGTAACATTATTTAAATTTTAAATTTAAAGTTAAACTATCAATCTTAAAGCACAAAAACCCAGAGATATCACGTGGAGCAATAATATCATATGTACCCCACCGTATGTGTTATATACAACCCATAAGATGTGTGTGTGTCGTGGTCAAATTTTCCACTCAATTTTTTTTTTATTTTTTTATTTTTTGAAATGACTCAATTTTTTTTTGGAGATTTACTCAGCCAACACTACACATACTACAGAATTACTTAGGACAGATTATATAGAGACACAGTACACAGCACACACTATGTATTAGGAAACCCATCTTCAACTTTTATTACTTATTTTCAAGTACAAAAGAAATTCTTTTATAAGCTTGGAGAAACACACAGAATTTTCTCTAAGGCAAATACACTTTGCTGTTGACATTCTCAACGACCTTAGGGCCATATACACAGAAATAACTGCTATGGCAGTCACTGCCTAGTAACTGCTTGGGTCTTGGACATTCTTCCACTAGTGGTCTGACTTAGGACACCTTCAACTGATGTTGTCTTGGTTTGTTCTCCACATTTTCAGCCCCTACATAGCAAGCCTGATTATCAGGAAAGATAGAAACTGCTTGGTAACTGCTAATGCACATAAGCACATTCACAACCTATGTCTCAGCAGATCATGGGGCCTCTACCCATCACACAGTAGACCACGCAGCATGTTTTCCATGTTTGGGAGGCTTTGCCCATGCCCAAGTCTTCCCTTATTAGCAATACAGCCCACACAGCGTGTCCATATGTAGCATACCAAGTAATTGCCATCAGTGCACTAGCATCTGTCCATGCATCAGCTAGCACTCACCAACCCAATGTTTTGCACATAGCATTTGATCATCACAGCAGCTTAGTCTTGCCTTGCACTAAGCCACTAATGCCATGCACCACCAAGTAAGGTTTGCACCACCTGTTACTGTCCATCATCAAAACTAACTCTACCCACCATGGCCCTCCTCTGCCATGGCCTTGGGGCATCATGCGGAGCAAGGTGCCTCCACATGCTACCCTTTCATTCTGCTCATCGATCCAACTCGAGAAAGGAGACTAGGCATGTCCCCCTTAAAGAGCCTTTAAGAGCATTACTAATTTGGCATAAGGAGATATGAGTGTGTTGAGAAAACATGAAATCAAGTGATTGGCCCAATGCTACCCAAGCACCCACATTCCTCATGCCATCATCAATAACAAGTAAGGCTTCTAACAAACCACCCCCACCAGAAGAAGCCGACGTCCTCATCAGTAGGGTATCTTTAAATGCCTTTACTTCCTTTTCAAACTTCCATAAAGTTAATGCCTTCTTTGAATTACTTATGTTTCAGTTGCCCCTTTCCACTTCACTAAGTAATAAGTTATCATATTTCCTCCCTTTCGATAACCCGTTACCTTCTTGTTAAGAATTATGTCCACTTCATAGTTAAATTGCACCATGACAGTAGGTGGGGCACGCCTTGCCTCATTCCTTACAGGATCTTGCTCATCCCTATGATAAGGCTTTAGAAAGTTCAGATGAATTGTTGGTTGAATTTGCAACCTTTCTGGCAGTTTCAACTTATAAGCAACATTGCCAGCTTTTTTCATAATTTCAAAGGGACCATCATTCTTTGGAATTAAGCCTCGATGCACACTTTCACTTCTAATCTTCCTCCAAATTTGTGGAGTTAGCTTCAACAGCACTTTGTCCCCAACCTAAAATTCAAGGGGCCTCCTCCTTTTATCAACATACTTCTTTATTCTCCGCTATGCTTTCAAAAAACTATCTGGTGCTTCTTGCATCAACTCTTGTTTAGTTATAACAAATCTGTATGCTGAAGGACACCTGCCTCCTGAACATTATTTTGCAATCTTATGAGGTGTTAAGGGCTGCTGCTACATTGCCAACTCAAATGGACTTTCATTCTTGTTGAAGAAGACTTGTGTAGATTGTAGGCAAACTGTGTCGAATCCAACAAGTCCAACCCATTTTTCTGACTTATAGTCACATAGTGCCTCAAGTAATCTTCAAACACAGCATTGATCCTTTTGGTTTGACCATCTGTTTGTGGGTGATTAGCAGTAGAAAACTTCAACTGTGAACCCAGCAACCCAAATATAACTGTCTAAAACTGACTAGTGAAATGAGAGTCTCTGTCACTCACAATATCTTCATGTAAACCAAAGTACTTTACTACATTTTTGTGAAACAAATCATCAGCCACCTCTGCTGTACAAGTACTTGGTGCAGCAATGAACACTGCATACTTTGAAAATCAATCAACCACTACAAAAACTGAATTCATCTCCTTCACTTTAGGAAAACCAGTAATAAAATCCATTTAAATAGAAATCCATGGACTTTCTGGTATAAGAAAAGGTTGCAGCAAACTAGCTTTCTCCCTTATCTTGTTGACAAACAAGACAAGTTTTGACATACAACTCAATGTCTAACTTCATCTTAGGCCAATAGTAAGAACGAGACAATAATGCATACATGCTTTCCTTACCAGGGTGTCTTACCCATTGTGGATCATGAGTCTTTTTTAGCAACTCCCTACGGATCTTCCCACTAGGAACATACAACTTGCCACCCTTTGCATACAACAACCTATCCTCAAGCCAGTAGCGATGCATTAAGCCTGTAGTCACATCTTGCATCAATTTCTGGTAGGTAGCATCAAATTTTGAATGCTTCTTGATCCTTTCCACAAAATCTGACTCAACTCTGATCAAGGTAGTAACATACTCCTACACCTGTTTATGGCTAAGCGCATTTGCTACTTGGTTGTGCTTGCCAGGTTTGCGCTTTCACACAAAATCATGTTCTTGCAGCAACTCTTGCCACCTAGCTTGCTTAGGAGACAACTTTTGTGTGTTGAAGGTGTTAGCCACATTATCAGTTCTCACCACAAATTTAGGTCCTAGCAGATATACTCTCTATGCTAGTAAATAGTGCACCATTGCATCATTTCTTTCGCATGCGCTAAACATTTCTGTTTTGCTTCATTCAGCTTCCTACTTTCATAAGCAACTAGATGTTTCTCTTGTACCAACACACCACCAATGGCTCTGTCAGAAGCATTAGTATGGAATTCAAAGGGCAACTTAAAATCTGGCAAATGCAGCACCGACTCACTTGACATAGCAGCTTTAAGCTTCTCAAAAGCTTCTTGGTATGCATGTGTCCACACCCATTTCTTGTCCTTTTTCAGCAAATCTGTAAGAGGAGAAACCTTCTTGGAATACCCTTGAACAAACTTCCTATAATAGTTAGCCAATCCAAGGAAAGACCGTAACTCAGCCACTTTGCTTGGTGGAGAACAATCAAGGATAGTTTGCACCTTCTTTTCATCCATTTTCACAAAACCTTTGTTGACCTTATGCCCTAAGAACATGATCTCTTTTTGGGCAAACTCACATTTCTCTTTCTTGACATACAATTAATGTTCCCTAAATTTGGACAGCACCTTCCTAAAGTGTTCCAAGTGATCCTCCAATGACTCACTATAAATTACGATGTCATCTAGTAAACCATAAGAAAACGGTTTACAAACTCATATAATACATCATTCATCAAATTGCAGAATGTAGTAAAGGCATTTGTTAAACCGAAAGGCATAACTAGAAATTCATAAGAACCATACTAACTCACACAAGTTGTCTTTGGTTCGTCCTCTTCAATAATTCTCACTTGCCAATAGCTCGATCTCAAGTTCAGCAATTCTCACTTGCTAATAGCCCAATCTCAAGCCTGATCTCATAACTAGAAGTAAGTGGCCTTGCACACTCTATCAAACAGGTCTTGAATCAAAGGAATCGGATACTTGTTCTTCACTGTTGCTTTGTTCAAGGCTCTATAGTCTACACACATACACAGTGATCCATCTTGCTTCTTTCGGAATAGGACACAAGCACCGTAAGGGGCTTTGGAAGGTTGAATGTAGCCTGCATCAAGCAATTTAGTCAATTACTTTCTTATCTCAGCCAACTCCATAGGAGACATTCTATATGGAGTCTTTGAAGAAGGCTTTGGACCAGAAACCAACTAAATCTTGTGATTAACAGCATGCCTTGGTGGAAGGGTCTTAGGAAATTCTTGAGGCATTACATCAACACATTCCTCCAGTAGTCTAGCCATAGCATCTGGAACTTCAACAAACTTGTCCTGCTTAACTTCAATCAATGCAACTAAGTAAGTCATCTCTCCCTTCTTTAGCCTATGCTCAACCTGCATAGTTGACACCATTGGTTCTTTTCCCTTGCTAGTCTTGTTATTTCCTGTCACACACCTGGCAAGAACATAGCAGGGCTGCTTCTCATAAAAAATTAGCATCACCCTAATGAATGGCAGCAAGGTAGCCTTGGCAACGACAAAGAACTCATCGCCCAGAATTTCATCAAACTCATCAAATTGAATGATCAGGAAATTTACCTTTCTTGTCCACTCGCCAACCTTAAACCTAACGACAAAAGCATTCCCAGAAAAAGATTTTGCCTTTGAGTTTACTGCCTTGATCTTACTTGGACACTTGATCACTTTTAGACCAACTTGTTAGACCATATGTTCGACAACAAAATTGTGGGTAGCACCAGTATCAAGCATTGCTTCAGCCCCATTCCCATTCATCTCCACTTGCACATAAGACAATTCCTTAGAAGTACCTTCTTCACTAAGTGCATTTAGCAATTGTAAGGGGTTCACATGACTGAGAATTTCTTTCGAAACCATTGCATTAAGCTTCTCACGCTTAGGGCAGCTATAGACACTACATTTTGTACCTCTTACGACTCGAGCCCCCGTTCCTTAATAATGTTGAATTTTAAGATCCAAGGTTGATTTATGACCTAATTAGAAGTTAAATTGACTTGAGAAGTGTTAAAATGAAAAATATAACTTTTAATAAGCAAATAAATCATTTTTTGAAAAATAAGGCCGAAGGAAACCCTCATTATGCGTACGCATGAATAAGCCTGTGTATGCAGCTTTCTGCATGCGTACATAGACTTGATCTTGCGCTCGTATAGCGATTTCCAGAAACCTAAACATGGCAAGTTTTTTGCATTTATGTTGAGGTTTGAAATGAATCCCACATCGTCTAGGGATCGTTCCAAACTCTTTTTTTACACTATAAAGAGCTTTACATGGTATATTTTCAAAACACACAGAAATCCCACGGGAAAACATTAAGATTCACTAGAAATAGTGAATCAAAAGAGAGTTTTTCATAAAATACTCTCAAGTCAATTTTCTTTTGATTAGGGAATTTTCTAGCCTTGATCTTTGAGTTTAATCTTTACTAATCACTTTTTTTTTTTTTTTTTTTTAAATTGAATTGTAAATAGATTTGACTGAGAGGAATGGTAAAAAATCAAGCTTGAAGAGCTTTTCTTTGAGGTATTTGTTTTAAACATTTCTTTTTCTTTTCCCTTATTTTCTGCTATTAATCTTTATGTTTATCTTGTTTTCTTGTTTTAATATGCTTTAACATGTTTATCTAGTTTAGATTTATATGTTTAAAAGCATGTTAGGTTCTTAGAATTCCTGTTAAGAGGTTCTGCATTGCTTTTTGTTTTTTTAGGGTTTTTGGGCTAGAACCTGCGTACACATAATCTTGCCCGTGTACGCAGACTTGATTATGCGTGCACAGGTTTGTTCTTGCATGTGTAAGCCGCTGTCCAAAAATCCTAATTTTTATTTTCTGTTTGTTTTACTTTTGCTTTCACATGTTTGTTTTGTTTAGCTTCTTTTCCATGTTTTTATACTTCCTGAAGTCTCTATTTCATATGCTTAATTGCTTGTTTACTATCACATGTTAGAATTAGGGTTTGTTTTTTGTTTTTATTGTTTTAATGACATAATCATTGTGAGAGACCGCGCCCCCGGCCCGTTTTAATGAATGTTGGGCCAAACCCACGTGAATGAGTGGAGTCGTGTTATTGCCTCTCAAAATGGAGGTTCGACTAGTTATATTTTCCCCTTTAGATTAAGGGTTTTACAATGGAGTCGCCACTTATTTAATTTTTGGAATAAATAAGAAAACCATAATTGAAAAATTCGTCATTTTATTAATTTGAAATTGAATTTACATTGAACATAGGAAATTACACGGCTTTGGTCCTAGATACAATCTAAGATAAAGTACATGGCTTTGTTTCCTAGTTAAAATTTAGAAATTGAAAATTACAAGGATAAGCACTTGATCTACTAACCCTTGATCTAAGTTCGGAGGCTATGTTACAAGGTGGGAAGGTGTTAGGCACCCACCTTGACTGGTGAAACCAGTCTTCTAGACTATGGTGGCCAACAATCATATCATATCATCCAATATGTCAATCAATTTACATGTTGAATTTAATGTGTGTGCATGTGATAAACCCTAATTCAATTTATTAAACATTGCATTTGGATTGAAAAATAAAATTCTAGTGAATGTGTGTGGATGGTGATAACCTAAATTCAAGGATTTGAAAGAATTATGAAACAAACATGTTTTTCATATTTTTGATGTAAATTTAAGATCAAAACTAGTGATATGCAAGAACATGTGATGAACAACCAAGAATATGTGAAGAACACATAAAAATATTCAAACATATTCAAGAGGATTCGAATAATTACTATCATATTTTAATCTTAAATTCTCATCATGGTAACACAAAAAACAAGTTAGGGAAATGTATTATACTTTCATGCAAGATTCATACGGTGGAGGAGGAGACTCTTGGTAGAGGTCCTAAGGGTGGAGGAAAAAAGAAGAATTAGGAGAGGAAGAGTGAGTCTCACTCAATATCTTGAATTTTAGGAAGACCAAGATATGACAAGACTACTCTACTTCACTAGAACTCAAGAGAGGAGAAGAGAGGGGATTTTTTGGTGTCCTGGAATGAAGGAGGGGGAGGGTTTATATAGTGATAGTAGAGGGAATATGAATGGAAGGCCATTTAATGAGGGTTGACAAGGATTATGAGCCTAGACCTCATTTTAGCCTTGGGAAAAATCTGGGGCATTAAATGGAGAGATTGGTGGGAGTGGGGAGCAAGCTAAAATTTGGTTTTCCTGTAGCTGCTGTAACAGCTTGTAGAGCTAACTTTGAAAAATCATATCTGACCCAATTCTGATCGGAATTGTCTCGTTCTTGTGTTCAAATTGAAGCTTCGGATGTCTAGTTTCTGGGAAAATTAACCTCATTCACAGATTCAAATTATTCTAAGAGATATTGATGAAATAGTGAGCAGAGGTCATTTGTTAGAAAATGGTTTCAGCACAATTAACATTAATAGGTCCCAAATTAGCTCCCAATTAATATTAAATGGCTCCAATCACTCCCATTTCAGAATTAATTGGTTCCCAATTTACTCTAATTAAAAGATAATTACACAAATTACTTATTGAATAATTAATGTTTAACTATCTAATTAATTAGGTGTATGCAACCTCACCATAAAATGTAGTCTTAACCAATTAAATTATGACACATCATTGATCTCAAATTGATTACACCTATAACCAATTGAAATCAATTGTTCATAATCACATATAGTCGGACTCAATTTGTGACAGTACATCTTAGCCATTAAAACTTGATTTGATGATAACTTTCAATCTAATGGTCCGATTAGAGCTTATGACCAGTCAATTTGATCGTTACAACATCAAGATCATTTTGGTGAAATGAGTCTAATGGCTAGAATCAAGATGCATATTTTTAAAGTGAAAGTACCATTTTGCCCTCTATGTGAGGTTAAATGCGGGTTGCAAAATGGGGTGTCAACAGAATGCCCCTCATTGGCAGAGCTTGAAAAGCGAATGTCAATGTATGAAAGAGACACCTACTTTGTAATCAGCATTTAACCGTGGTGAATGTATGATGCTTGTAGATAAAAATGTAGATGGTCATGTTATGGATCAAAATGTGGACCGAATCTCGAGGGAGATTGCCTACGTACCTTGTAGTTCATGCATGCAATTTTTCTTTTTTGAATAAGTACAAGACATGCTTACCTGAGGTCAAAAAAAAAATGGAAGACCAAGGATCCTGGCTCATGTTTTCAGAGGACCTAGGATTTTTGGATCTTGGCTCGTGATTTCAGAGGACGAAGGGTTTTTTTTTTTTTTTTTTTTTTTTTTTGGGCTTTGGCTCATGTTTTCAGAGGACCAAAGGTTCTGGATCCTGGCTCATGTTTTCAGAGACCTAGAATTTTTGGATTTTGGCTCATGTTTTCAGAGGACCAAGGGTTTTTGGGGCTTTGGCTCGTGTTTTCAAAGGACCAAAGGTTCTGGATCCTGGCTCATGTTTTCAAAGACCTAGGATTTTTGGATCTTGGCTCATGTTTTCAAAGGACCAAGGGTTTTTGGGGCTTTGGCTCATGTTTTCAGATGATCAAAGGTTCTGGATCCTGGCTCATGTTTTCAGAGACCTAGGATTTCTTGATCTTAGCTCATGCCGATGTGTGTGGGCCTTTTACCCTAATACCTGCAAAATAAATATTTTCAATTAGTAACAGAGTTATTCATTGAAAAGACTTTAGCATACCTGGCGAATGCCCCTAGTTTAGGACATATTTCATGTTTCAATGAATGCTGAGGGTGGATAGCTAACTTGCTGTTGTGACCACTGGAGAATATGGAAGGAGATCGCAATCTGCCATTTGTTTTGGAGATCTTTCATTTGAAGCTATGCTCAAGAGATTTATCCTTTGAAGCTTTGACTTTGGAGATTTTTCCATTGAAGTTTTCAAAATTTTTAATGAAGATTTGTTCATTGGAGATTTTTCCTATGAAGATTTATTCATTGGAGATTTTTCCTTGAAAAATTGAGATTTTTTTTTTTTTTGAAGAGTTATCTTGAAGATTTATCCTTTAAACATTTGAAAATTTTTTTTAAAAAGATTTATTCATGGAGATTTTTCCTTTGATGATTTGAAAATTTTTAATGAAGATTTGTTCATTGGAGATTTTTCCTTTTGAAGATTTGTTCATGGAGATTTTTCCTTGAAGATTTATTCTGGAGATTTTTCCAAAAATTTTTTTTAAGAAGATTTGTTCATGGAGATTTTTCCTTTGAAAAATGGAGATTTTTCCTTTTGAAGATTTGTTCGTGGAGATTTTTCCTTGAAGATTTATTCTGGAGATTTTTCCATTGTAATTTTGAAAAACTCTAATGAAGATTTGTTTATAGGAGATTTTTCCTTGAAAAACAGTTTTGGAGATTTTTCCTTTGATGATTTGAAAATTTTTAATGAAGATTTATTCATTGTAGATTTTTCCTTTTGAAGATTTGTTCATGGAGATTTTTCCTTAAAGATTTATTCTGGAGATTTTTCCATTGGATTTTTGAAATTTTTTTAAGAAGATTTGTTCATGGAGATTTTTCCTTTGAAAAATGGAGATTTTTCCTTTTGAAGATTTGTTCGTGGAGATTTTTTCATTGAATTTTTAAAAATTTTTAAGAAGATTTGTTCATGGAGATTTTTTCTTTGAAAAACGGAGATTTTTCCTTTGAAAATGGAGATTTGTTTATGATAAAAAAGTGAAGAAGATGAAAATGGACTAGAAATGATGAAGATTTATTCATGATGATTTTTTTTTTTTTTGAAAAACCTATCCTTTGAATGAGAACAACTTTGGCTGGAAGTTGATGTGGATTGCTGGATAAGTCCTTACTTAATTCCTGCAAAAAGATAATTTCAATTAGCAATGAATTTATTCATTGACATGAATTGGAAGTGCTTACCCAATGTCCCCAGTTTGGGGCATATTTCATGCTTAGATTGAAGCTGAATTCATTTGATGTTGTGACCATTGGGGAACATGAAAGAATATCATGGTTCGCCATCCTTAGTTCCTACAAAAATGCTTCATTCTCTAGCTCGTTAGAAACCAGTTGTTGTGAAAACTTGCACACAATATAAATAGGCCAATGCTCCAAGTTTAAACATGCTTAATGCAAACAAATGGGCTTAACTTAACATGCACCCAAACAATTTTGTCACATTGTTTTGACTTTGTTTTCCAAGGTTGTTTAGGTGAACGGGACCGGGCCTCTGCAAGGCTGCCTACGTACCTCTCTCATAGAGGATCAGGTCAAAATGTAGTTCAAGAGAACTGGATTTTGAAAAAGAATGATTTTTTTTTTTTTTTGGAAAAACAAATTTTCATTTTTTTTTTGGAACAAGATGTGATCCTTTGAACAACCATTTTAGAAAATCATAGTGTTTAAGAACCAAACAAATCTCTTTGATTAGGAAGGATCAAGATCATTAAACTCATGTAATCAAATTTGCTTCATCCTTTTGAACATCATCAGATTAAGTCTCCGAAGGCAATCAAGAAATGAAATATGATAATATTTATGAATCACATTGTTGGGTGCAAACAGTAAGAGTGCTCCGGGTTTGGAAGTTCTTTTGAGTCATTTTGAGGATTTGAGAAATTGAGAAATTTTTTCCTCGGACATATCATTCGTGGGGTTTGACAATTTTAAGCACTTTTCCTTTTTAATTCAAGAGAAAAATATTGTTAGAGTTTAAGATGCGCCTACAATTAGCAAGACTTCAAGGAGGTCTTATTCATGGGTTGTAATGTAGGCCGGGTTTAGGTTATGAAATGAATGATCTAAAAAGGCTCAAAATTCCCTATGATGTTCCCCCAAGTATGTATTACTCAATGATCAAGTATTGGAGGAGTTTTCCCATTTCTTCTTTGCCATCTTCTCATTAGTCTTCGTCGATCACCTGTATCAATGTTTGTTTTTATGCTCATTCCCTTGAATCATACCTCTAGACTTTCATCTTGTAAAATCCTTTTCTTTTTAGGTTACATCTTCAAGTTTTCAATTTGTTAGGATTTTCCTTTTCTTTTTCTTTTTGGCCCTAACTTTTGCCTAGGCCACCCTTTTGGGTTTTTAGCCTAGCGGGCTTTCTTTCTTTTTCTTTTTCTTTTTCTATTTTTCTTTTTTCTTTTTTTTTTTTTTGGGCCCTAGCTTTTGCCTAGACTGCCTTTTTGGGTTTTCAGCCTAGCGAGCTTCCTTTTTTTTTTTTTTTTTTTTTGTCTTTTGATTGAATGAACTTTTTGGGGATCTTTTGCCACCCTTTTTTTTCTCAGATTATGTCATTTTGATGCACTTTCTGTACATCTTTCTTGCCTCGATGCACTTGCACATTTCTATGCTTGATGAATCTTTCCTTTTTTGATGAAATCTCTTTTGGATGAATCTTGTATTCCTCTTGGCATGATGAATTTTAGGCTATTCAAACTTGATGCACACTGTTTTTTTCTCTCACATTGATGGAATTTCATTTCTCCTTCCTTGATTGAATGAAAGCTCATTTTTCTTTGATGATCTCTTATCTTTAGCTTAATGAATTCTTTACTTGTCTTTCATATCCTCTAGGAGAGTTTTATCAATTAGCTTCAAAGTTCAAGGTCAACTCCTCCTTAACATGAGATTTAAGCATGCATACTTTGAATTTTCCCACCCTAGGTTTAGATTTTAGTGGGTTCATGCGAAAAAGAGGCTAAGTGTTTAAAGGCTCAAATGGGCTAGCAATGGATAATGATCATTCTAGGTATTAAGGTATAATCTTGTTTTACCAAAGACGGCCTCCTATCCCTAGCAATGCTTGCTTGTAGGCACAATGACTTGAGCTCTTTTAATAAATTCCTCTTAAAAGAAAAAGTATGAATGCTCTATTGGAGACACAAAAGTTTTCAGAAATTTGGAATGAATGTATGAGCCTTTTGAATTTTCTGATGGATAGATTTTCTTTGATTGCCTTGTAATACCATTTCTTCTTTTATTCAAAGTAATTGAGCAAAAGTGTTTACACGGATCAAATGAAATCAATCCCTTCTCAGTACAGTTGATTGTTCAAGCCTTTAAACACCTTAATTCAGAAAAAGTTTTGTCCAAGGGATCCTCATGTACCATTTTGAAAAGATGACTTTAAAGAATTTTGAAATCTTTGAAAGAAAAAAAATGGGTCTTTTTGAAAAAATCACTAAGAAGTCCAATGCCCCTAGTTCAAAGAATTTTTTTTTTTTTTTAAATGACTTAAGGGCTCAATGCCCCTAGTCCAAGGACTTTTTTCATTTGAAAATTTTTTTCTTTGTTTGGGAAAGATTTGGAAATCTTGAAAAAAAAAAAAATTGAATTTTTTTTTTTTTGTTTTTTGTTTTTTTTTTCTTAATATATATACATGAACAAAGCTCATTAAATGCTACATGAAAATTTTGAATTCAAAGAAACATAGAAACATGGACTAAACAAACAAATTTTAAGTTTAATCATGATGTTGCAAACCAAATGTGGAGTGAGGCAAAGTTGGGTCACTTGCTTCTTCTTGGTCCATTTAGGATGCTTGAGGCTTAGTGTGCTTGAACCTTGATTATGATGAAATGGCTTGGGCTTGCACTTGGAAAGCTTGAACCTTGATTATGATCTTTTGATATTTGCTTGAAATGGCTTGGGCTTGCACTTGAAATGCATGCATCTTGTGAGCTTTTGGCTTTTGATGTTGATCATGCGTATACACCTTTGATGGGCTCAAGTATTGGGCTTAGAATGATTCAAGAAACAATTTTCGGTTTTCATACCAAGTAGAGTTCAATCACAAGCCTTTGGGCTTGGGCTCATTCATAGCATACAAGGTTCAAACAATTATGATGGGATCAAGCGTTGAACTTGAGTCATCATGGTTCAAACAACGGCTAAACAAATGCATAATGAAATGCAATTTACATGGACCGACCTAAAGGTAGGTTCTATGGGTCATTACAACATGGGTGGAAGGTAGGTTAAAGGTCCCCACAAGCTAGGACGTCGTACCTCCCAACTTGTGACGCCAGGAGCGCCGTGTTGGTCTGAATGGTACAGTTTGTCCTTATGAACCACCATGGCATAACCATGATGATCCTTGTCGCGGTGGGTGGTAGGTTCACCGCTGGGTATGTGAGTCTCAGGAAGATCACAATCCACGGCTAATACTACCGGGCTTCCTGGCTAGCACACAAATAAAATAAATTTCATTCAAGCAAATGATGCATGACATGCAAAATAATGACATATTAGACATGTTATATACAAAAAAGCAATAAACAAACAATGACATGGTTGGCCACCATAATCTAATTGAAGCTTAGCCCTCAATATCCCCAGTGGAGTCGCCACTGTGAGAGGCCGCGCCCCTGGCCCGTTTTAATGAATGTTGAGCCAAACCCACGTGAATGGGTGGAGTCGTGTTATTGCCTCTCAAAATGGAGGTTCAACTAGTTATATTTTCCCCTTTAGATTAAGGGTTTTACAATGGAGTCGCGACTTATTTAATTTTTGGAATAAATAAGAAAACCATAATTGAAAAATTCATCATTTTATTAATTTGAAATTGAATTTACATTAAACATAGGAAATTACACGGCTTTGGTCCTAGATACAATCTAAGATAAAGTACATGGCTCTGTTTCCTAGTTACAATCTAGAAATTGAAAATTACAAGGATAAGCACTTGATCTACTAACCCTTGATCTAAGTTCGGAGGCTATGTTACAAGGTGGGAAGGTGTTAGGCACCCACCTTGCCTGGTGAAACCAGTCTTCTAGACTATGGTGGCCAACAATCATATCATATCATCCAATATGTCAATCAATTTACATGTTGAATTTAATGTGTGTGCTTGTGATAAACCCTAATTCAATTTATTAAACATTGCATTTGGATTGAAAAATAAAATTCTAGTGAATGTGTGTGGATGGTGATAACCTAAATTTAAGGATTTGAAAGAATTATGAAACAAACATGTTTTTCATATTTTTGATGTAAATTTAAGATCAAAACTAGTGATATGCATGAATATGTGATGAACAACCAAGAATATGTGAAGAACACATAAAAATATTCAAACATATTCAAGAGGATTCAAATAATTACTATCATACTTTAATCTTAAATTCTCATCATGGTAACACAAAAAACAAGTTAGGGAAATGGATTATACCTTCATGCAAGATTTATACGGTGGAGGAGGAGACTCTTGGTGGAGGTCCTAAGGGTGGAGGAAAAAAGAAGAACTAGGAGAGGAAGAGTGAGTCTCACTCAATATCTTGAGTCTCAGGAAGACTAAGATATGACAAGACTACTCTACTTCACTAGAACTCAAGAGAGGAGAAGAGAGGGGATTTTTTGGTGTCCTGGAATGAAGGAGGGGGAGGGTTTATATAGTGGTAGCGGAGAGAATATGAATGGAAGGCCATTTAATGAGGGTTGACAAGGATTATGAACCTAGACCTCATTTTAGCCTTAGGGAAAATCTGGTGCATTAAATGGAGAGATTGGTGGAAGTGGGGAGCAAGCCAAAATTCGGTTTTCCCGTAGCTGCTGTAACAGCTTGTAGAGTTAACTTCGAAAAATCATATCTGACCCAATTCTGATCGGAATTGTCTCGTTCTTGTGCTCAAATTGAAGCCCCGAATGTTTAGTTTCTGGAAAAATTAACCTCATTCACAGATTCAAAATATTCTAAGAGATATTGATGAAATAGTGAGCAGAGGTCATTTGTTAGAAAATGGTTTTAGCATAATTAACATTAATAGGTCCCAAATTAGCTCCCAATTAACATTAAATGGCTCCAATCACTCCCATTTCAGAATTAATTGGTTCCCAATTTACTCTAATTAAAAGATAATTACACAAATTACTCATTGAATAATTAATGTTTAACTATCTAATTAATTAGGTGTATGCAACCTCACCATAAAATGTAGTCCTAACCAATTAAATTATGACACATCATTGATCTCATATTGATTACACCTATAACCAATTGAAATCAATTGTTCATAATCACATATAGTCGGACTCAATTTGTGACAGTACATCTTAGCCATTAAAACTTGATTTAATGATAACTTTCAATCTAATGGTCCGATTAGGGCTTATGACCAGTCGATTTGATCGTTACAACATCAAGATCATTTTGGTGAAATGAGTCTAATGGCTAGAATCAAGATGCACATTTTTAAAGTGAAAGTACCATTTTGCCCTCCATGTGAGGTTAAATGTGGGTTGCAAAATGGGGTGTCAACAATCATTCATTCACATGCTAATGCATAAATGCCATAGGTGCTAAGGTAAGTAAAAGGTAAGTCATGCATTGGAAATGTTCATGCATTTGCTTGTTTTGGTGTTAGAGATGAATATGCTTGTTTGGTTGAGCATTTCTAAAGTGTACATGCAATGATTTTAATGATTCATATGTTGCTGCCTTGTTTTGTTGTTGCCTAGTTTGATATGCTTTGATGCCTTGATTAGATGAATGCTAGGTTGGTTGAGATGTATGCTAGATAAATGATAAGAGATGCTATGCTAGATGAATACCAGGGTCTATGATGAGATGTTGTGCCGTGATTAGATGTATGGTAGGCTTTGTTTGTGAGCATGATAGATATATGGTTAGGGATGTTTAATGCCATGTTGATTGCTAAATGTATTTTAGCATGTGTGTGAGTTAGATAAAGTATTGAGTGTGCCTTTAATAGGGTTAAGACATAAGACACAATGATGGGAAGCCAACCTTAGGGTTGGGCAATTTTGGGTGCCTAATATCTTCTAAGGATTGTACCTTAACTCCGAACCCATATCTCTGGTAGTAAAATCAAAAGGTCTATCCGCGAAAGGATGCTATATAGATAGTTCCTAGACCATTGCAAAAACTAGGTGGCGACTCCATTTCGACCCCTTATGTCCATAGCAGTCTCTTGCTTGACGAGGGCCATTGCAGATGAAGCAGCTTGCATTCAACTTTGGCTGCTCTTTGCTTTGTTGAAAGGTAGAACTTTCCCCTTTACTCTTGTTACCCCAATTTTCATTCTCCTTATCCATGTTCTTCTTGCCACCTTTCTTCTGTTTGTCTTTGCCTTTGTCCTTGGACTTACATTTCTCATCATCCCCACTAGGCTTAGTGTATTTGTAGTCCATTAAGGCATTTATAACAGGCATAGTAGCTGGCAGGTCACGCACAACCTGCCTCTTTAACTCCAACTGTCCCCAAGGCTGCAAACTAGACATGAAATTGAATAGCTTATCCTCGTCTGACATGTTCTTGATATCCAACATCAACGAACTGAATGTCTTGACATATTCTTGCACCTACTAGTGTGTTTCAATTTCTTCAAGAAGTCTCTTGCAACCCAAGTAGTATTGGTGGGCAAGAATTGGTCCTTCAATTCTTTCTTTAAGGTATCCCACGAGTCAATCTTCCCTCTACCAGCATCTGCATCATCTTCCACACGGGTTCTCCACCATAACTCGGCATCTCCTTAAAGATATATGCTAGTGATAGTTACCTTTTCTTTATCAGGCACCCTTCTAGCCTTGAAGTACTGCTCCATGTCCAAAAGGAAATTCTCTAAATCCTTGGCACTCCTAGCACCATTAAAGGGTTTTGGTTCAGGCACCTTCACATTGGTGGCCACTTCTCCCTTCCTAGGAGGATCACACATTGCCTTTTTCCACAAGGCAATTTCTGTTTAAGTTGGCTTAGGTCTCTCTTGCTGCATTACCTTTGGTATCCAGTGCAATAGCCAGTTCTTTAACACGAATCAGCATAACATTCCTTTGTTGAGAAATTTCATTCCTCATTGCAAAAGTTTCTGCAGAAAGTGCATCCAATCCGTTACACACAGAAAGTTATTCCCCCTCTACAAGAACTTCAAGTATGGTATCCAAGACAATCACTCTTGCCTTGGTGTCCGAAGACATTTCAGCCAAGCTCTGATACTAGTTGTCACTGGGTCAAAAGTTTCACTCAATTTTCTACCTGTGATGGCCCTAAGTCCCTAACTTAGACTTAGCCAACACTTCACACACACACTACAGGAACACTTAGAACAGATTATATAAGGACTCACACACACATAGCACACACTATGTTTACAGGGAATCCACTCTCAACCTTTATTACATAATTTCAAGTGCAAAGAAAACCCTTTTATAAACCTGGAGAAATACAAAGAATTTTCTCTAAGGCAAATACACTTTGCTGTTGACACCCTAATAGCATTAAGGTTATATACACAGAAATAACTGCTATGGCAGTTACTACCTGGGTCTTGGACATTCTACCACTTGTGGTTTAACTTAGGACACCTTTAACTGATGCTGTCTTAGTTTGCTCTCCACATTTTCAACCCATGCACAGCAGTCTTGATCATCAAGAAAGTTAGAAACTGCTTGGTAACAGCCCAATAACTGCTCCTGCACGTTAGTACATTCACAACCCATATCTCAGCAAATCATGGGGACTTTACCCATCACATAGCAGCCCACATAGCATATTTCCCATGTCTAAGAGGCTTGGACCATGCCCAAGTCTTCTCCTATTAGCAATATAGCCCATATAGCATGTCCATATGCAGCATACCAAGTAATTGCCATCGGCCTACTAGCATCTATCCATGCATCAGCTAGCACCCACCAGCCCAAAGCTTTGCACATAGCAGTTGATCATTACAGCAGCCTAGCCCTACCTTTCACTCAAGCGACCAAGCCCACACATAAGCAACCAGCAACTAAGACACCAATGCCGTGCACCACTAAGCAGGGTCAACACCACCTGTTACTGTTTATCATCAAAACCAACTCTACCCACCATGGCCCTCCTCTGCCATGGCCTTAGGGTATCATGTGGAGCAAGGTGCCTCCACATGCTGCCCCTTCATCCTACTTATCGATCCAACTTAAGTAGGGAGAATAGACATTTCCCCCTCAGAGAGCCCTTAGGAGCGTTACTAATTTGGCATAAGGAGTTATGAGTGTGTTAAGAAAACATGAAGCCACATGAAGCCAAGTGATTGGCCCAATGCTACCCAAGCACCCACATTCCTCATGCCATCATCAACAACAAGTAAGGCTCTTAATAGTGTGTTTGCATGCCGCAAGACTAATGGCCGATCAATGAACATATATAAGTTTTTAAAATTATCATTCTTAATTTAAATTGGATTTTACTAATGTATGCCTTATATGTTAATAAACCATTTTAGAAATTTTTTTATGTAAAAATGAAAAAATAACTAACTAATTTGACGATTTTTTCAAAATTTCATAAAAAGTTTCCTATTATGTTAGGGCATACATTAATCGAACCCATTTAAATTTTAGTGAAAAGAGAAAATGAATTTTTAGTGCAATACCTTTCGACAATTAAAAGAGAGATTAGATAATAAACTTTTGAGGTGGAAAGAGAAGGCGTTATTGCATGCAGGAAAAGAGATCCTCATTAAGGCAGTGGCCTAAGCTATACCTACATATACCATGAGTGTCTTTAAACTCCCAAATGCTTTATGTGATGAAATGATGAGCATGGTTCGAAATTTTTTGTAAGGATGAATAGATGGAAAGCTAAGATGGTATGGCTCAGTTGGAACAAGGTTTATACACCAAAGGATGAGGGTGGCTTAGGCTTTCACGATCTTGAAGCATTTAATCTTGCACTATTAGCCAATCAAGGGTGGAGGCTTCAGAGGAATACATCATCTTTGGTCCATAAAGTTTTAAAAGCTCATTATTTTTTGAATAGTGGTTTTCTTGGGGCAAAGCTGGGGCCTTGGCCTTCTTTTGCTTGGAGGAGTATAATGGCATCTCAAAAAATAGTCAAGCAAGGTTCTAGATGGTAGGTGGGGAATGAAGCATCATTTGGCGTTAGGATTGATAAATGGATACATGAACCAACCACCTTTAAAGTGAACTCTCAGCCCAAAATTATCCCAGGTAACTCAAAAGTTAGTGATCTCATTGATCCCCAGAAGTGTGAATGGAGAACTGATCTAGTGAAGCAGGTTTTCCTTCCAAATGATGTCCAGTTCATTTTAAGCATACCATTGAGTTCTAGGATGCCAAGGGATAGGTTGGTGTGGGCATACACTTCAAAAGGAAAATATATGGTTCAATGTGCATACAAACTAGCTTTGGATGAGTCCAGGAATAGTTGTGTGGGAGAGCCTTCCAATGATGATACATGCAGGAGATTTTGGAGAATGATTTGGATTTTGAATATGCAGAATAAGGTTAAGTCCTTTGCCTAGAGAGTGTGTCAAAATATTATTCCAACAAAAGCAAATCTATGCCATTGAGGGGTTATCATCGAAAATGTTTGTGAAGCTTGTGGGACGAGTGCTGAAACCAATGGACATTTGTTTTGGGAATGTGATAAAGCTTGGGAGGTGTGGCTGCATTCAAGGATCAGTTTCGAAACATAAGGGGTACATTACTTGGAATTCATGGATTTGGTGTGGTACTTGATTTTTATGTAGCATACTGGCAATAACTTGTTAGAGATGATCTCTATGATAGATTGGTGTATGTGGTTTAAATAGGAATGCCACTAGACATGGTAGCACTTGGCAATCTGCAACAAAGGTTTTTCAATTAGGTCGGGCTCTGCTAAATAAGTTTCACATAGCAAACCATACAATATCACCGTGAATGGATAACTCAATTGATCCATGGACATTACCACTAGCTCCAAGCTATAAGGTTAATGTGGATGGTGCAATTTTTTGTAGAATTTCCACCTCAGCCCTAACTCCTAAAATGTTTAGGATTTTATGTTTTTGCCCTAGGTATATAAGGCAAACCCTAGCCACGTTTTAGAGGTTGCTCATATTGCTGTTTGTGTGAATCTCTTGTGAGATCTGTGAGGAGCTTTCCTTCACACAAGTTTAGGATTATCAAGAGGAGATTTCTTCAAGACCTTGATGATCATTTAGTTACTGCCATAATAGCTTAAAGATACACAAGCGGTTGTGCTTATATTTGCTGGAGAATCCAAGAAAGAAGGAGTCTGTGGTCTCGGAGCTTGTACATGGTCGTGTCAGTAAGTTCTATTGGTGGGTAGCAATAAGAAGTTGAGCGTGGGGGCATGTAAGTCTTATTGTATAAACTTCGATTCTTTCAAGATAATGGATTCAAGTTTACCTTGAGGATAGTTAGGTTAAATCCTTCCCAGGTTTTTTATCGGTTTAGTTTTCCTAAGTCATCATATCTTTGTGTTATTTATATTTCCACTGCTATATACTTGATATGATTGTTTGATTGTGATAACCTAGATTTGCATAATTTGACTAAGTTAATCACTTGGCTAATTAACTAGGTTAATCCGGTTGTGTTAAAGGGTCTAAAAACTGTTTAAGTGGTATCAGAGCAAGTAGTTCTCTTGTTGTAGATCTTTTGATCTTTGAGCTGATCCTTCACCCTTGTTGTCATGGATTCTTAGAAAGTCTTTTTGCTTATATGTCAACTTGCCTACTTGTTGCTTGTGTCTATTGTTACTTTTGCAAAATCTTTTCTTGAGTAACTTGGATTAATCACATGTGATAATAATTATTTATGTTATACTGCCTTAACCGCCTTAAAGGCACGTGATTCATGTCTTTGGTATTTGGATAGTGGTTGTTCTAGGCATATGATAGGAAACAAAGGATTATTTAAGACACTCTTTGAAGGGAAGATTGGGACAATCACTTTTGGAGATGGAAGCAAATCTGTGATCAGAGGAATTGGAACTGTGGACATTCTAGGGTTACCAGTTTTCGAAGATGTTTGGTATGTTGATGGATTGAAGGCCAACCTACTCAGCATCAGTCAGATTTGTGACAATGGTTTGAATGTTCTCTTCACTAAGTATGAATGTGAGATACTTGATGGAGGAGGTGACTGTATGTGTGTTGGTGTAAGGACAGCTGACAACTGTTATGGTATAACACCAAGTATAAACAACAAGTGTTTTAGTGCAAAAATAGATCAAGTTGATTTGTGGCATCAACAGTTAGGGCATGCAAGTCATAAGCAATTAGAGAAGATTTTCAAGTGTGATACAGTTATTGGTTTACCTAAGTTTAAGAAGATAGATAAGTGCATTTGTGGACCATGTCAGATAGGTAAACAAGTGAAATCCAAGCATCCGTCTGTAGCTAGTGTTCAAACTTCAAGACCTCTAGAGTTATTGCACATTGATCTTATGGGTCCTGTCAGAGTTCAGAGTTTGGGTGGAAAGAAGTATATTCTAGTTGTTGTGGATGACTTTACTAGATATACTTGGGTTGTGCTTTTGAAAGATAAAGCTAAGGCTCCTGAGAAGATGATACATCTGTGCAAGAAATTACAGGTTGAGAAAAATACTGTGATAGCCAGAATCAGAAGTGATCATGGAAGAGAATTTGAGAATACCAAGCTGGCTACTTTCTGCAATGATCAAGGCACACATCAAGAGTTGTCTTCACCCAAGACACCTCAACAGAATGGGATAGTGGAAAGAAAGAATCGAGTTGTTCAGGAGATGTCATGTGTCATGTTATACAACAAAAAGTTGCCAAAATCCTTCTGGGGAGAAGCAGTTAACACTGCTTGCCATACTTTCAACCGGATGTATTTCAGACCTGATTCCAAGAAAACTCCCTATGAACTCTTGAGAGGGAAGAAGCCTGTTGTCAAATATTTCAAGGTATTTGGCAGTGACTGTTATATACTGTGTGACAGAGAGAACCTAGAAAAGTTTGATGCAAAGAGTGATAAATGATACTTTCTAGGATACTCCTCCACTAGTAGAGCTTAAAGAGTGTACAATTTGAGAACCAAAACAGTCATGGAATTTTCAAACGTTGTGATCAATGATGAAGTATGTTCAGAGGCACATTTAGAAAAAATTATTCCAATTCAAGATAAGCCTTTGGAAGTTGATGATTCACTTCCTGTTGATTATATGGGGAAACATAGTGAGGAAGAGCTGTTGTTGTTGAATGATATTGTTTCAGTACCATCAAGTTCAGAAACCATCCACTCCGGTTCATGAAACTCAACAAGTACAAAGTGAACTTAGTCCTCCTTCAAAACAAAAAGGTACCTTCACATCTCTAGTAAAAGGTCCATCCTCTTGAGTCAAATTGAATCATCCTGCCACAAATATATTGGGTAGTCTGAATGATAACATGAGATTGAGATCAAAAGCCTTAAATGTCATTACTTACTTATGCTATCTATCCCAATTTGAATCGAACAAGGTAGATGAAACACTTCAAGATGGTGACTGGGTAAATTCCATGCATGAAGAACTTCATCAATTTGTTTGGAATGATGTGTGGGAATTAGTTCCTAGACCAAATGGGGTAAATATGATTGGAACTAAATGGATCTTTAAGAACAAGTCAGATGAACATGGCACTGTTATCAGGAATAAATCAAGACTTGTTACTCAAGGGTACACACAAGTGGAAGGAATTGATTTTGATAAGACCTTTGCACCAGTAGCAAGACTGGAATCCATCAGAATACTTTTGGCCATAACAAGTCATCCAAACTTCAAGTTGTATCAAATGGATATCAAATGCTTTCTTGAATGGGATGTTGCAAGAAAAGGTCTATGTTGAACAACCGAAGGTTTTGTTGATCCTCACAAGCTGGATGATGTCTATAAGTTAAAGAGCACCCTCTGTGGTTTGAAACAAGCTTCTAGAACTTAGTATGATCGATTGACTGCATACCTCACTAAGCATGGATTCAAAAGGGGATTTGCAAATACAACTCTCTTCATAAGAAAGGATAAGAATGGTTTTGTTGTAGCTCAAATTTATGTTGATGACATTGTTTTTGGTGCTACTAATGATTCTCTTGCTCATTCTTTTACAGATGAAATGAAGGCGATGTTTGAAATGAGCATGGTTGGTGAACTAACTTATTTCTTAGGATTGTAAGTGAAGCAAACGGAGTCAGGAATTTACATCAATCAAGCAAAATATGCAAGAAATCTAGTCAAAAGATTTAGACTGGACAAGGCTGCTCATACTAGAACACCGATGGCTGCAAATGCAAAATTAACAATTGATCCATCAGGTAAGTCTGTTGATGTTACTTTGTATAGAAGCATGATTGGATGTCTTTTGTATTTGATTGCCAGTCAGCCTGATATCTCCTTTAGTATTGGTGTCTATTCTAGATTTCAGTCTAATCCTAAGATTTCACATTTAAATGCTGTTAAGAGAATCATAAAATATGTTAGTGGAACTTGTGACTATGGATTATTTTATAGCAAAGAGTCTAATCTGATGACAGAAAAAGCACCACTGGTGGATGTTTTTATGTTGGAGCCAATCTTATGGCTTGGATGAGTAAGAAGCAAAATTCTGTTTCTTTGTCTACTACTGAGGCAGAATATATTTCTGCTGGGAGTTATTGTTCTCATCTTCTTTGGATGAAAAAACTTGAGTGATTATGGGATACCACAAGATACCATAATTGTTTATTGTGATAATTCTAGTGCTATAGATATCTTTAAGAATCCTGTTCAGCATTCTAAGACCAAACACATAGAACTTAGGTATCACTTCATTAGGGATTTGGTTGAAAAGAAGATTGTGGTTCTTGAGTATTTCTCTACTGAACGTCAGAACGCTGACATCTTCACTAAAACTCTTGATGGAAGAATGTTTGAGACACTTCGTCAAGTAATTGGTGTGCTTCGGTGTCCCTAGTCTCCTTGGCTTTCTTGGTCGTTATGCTTCATTGCTCTACTTTTTGTGACCTTTGCTCTTCAGTTTCTTTTACCTTTTTTTTCAAGGATTTGCATTGCATAACATTCATGCATTTCATTCTATATTTGCTTTTATTTCTTCTTTTCAATTAAAAAAAAAAAAAGGAAAAAAAGGAAAGCAATTTGTGTTTTGTATTCATTCTCTTGGTTTTTGAAAATAAGGTTGGTCAATTTATTTTCACATAACATGTCTTTGTACCTTGTTTAGCTTTGATGAGTTTATTTATTGCACTTTACTATCTGAAACTTTGTAATGCATGTTGTGTGTGAAAGATGTTTATGGTTTTTAATCATTTTATCTTGATTTTGAAGTCACATGTCTTTGACTGTCGGACTTGAACATTTTGAGAAAGGCATAAATAACCATCTCACCACTGTTCATTAGCCAATCATGAACACTTTAGTGCATATCGTAAGATTCTGTACTCGAGAAAGTGTAGCACATGCACAAAAAGAACATAAGGTGTAGCATCTGTTTAATTGCTTATGCTTAATATTGGTGTATACTATTAGGCTTGATGCCAAAATCACATAATTAAAACTGGTGTGTACATTATCCTGACTTTTTAATAAGTTTCTGAATAAATTAAAATTGGTGTGTATATTATGAGGCAAAATTTAAGAAACTTACATGATTGCAAGCTTATGTTTTAGGAGATGTGGGAGTTATATGATGTAACTCTTTAGGTGATAGTCTCTTTTAAATTCTATGTGATGAATTTTGTAAACTTTGTAGTTGATTTCTATTCACATATTACCTCACATGTATCTTAAGTTTTTGCTAATTGCACACACTACACAAGTTACTCTTCGCTAAACTTTGTACATGTTATTGTGTGTGTTTTTAGTCTGACCAACCGAGTTTGAAAATACTTTGAGTTTTATGCAAAACAGAGTTGTTGCTTGAGAATTCAAAGGGATTTGGTTTGAAAATCTTAATTTTAGAAAACTGGGTTTAAAATCTTGGGTTTTTGAGACTCATTTTATCTCATACTCATGCATTTTTTTCATATTTTAAATGCTTTGAGGAGTGAATTCACAAAAATTGTTGAGTTTTTCAAATCTGTGCTTTTTCTAGATTTTCAATAGATCCAATCTGTTTTTCGATCAATCGAAATTGCCCTTAAAATTTTAAGTGAGCCTCTATCTGTTTCGATCAATCGAAACTGATTTTCGATCAATCAAAAATCATGAATCAAGCTTTTTAAAAAATCAGATCTTGACCTTTTCAAACTCACTTTTTCGAAAGTTTCTAAGCTTCTCTCTCTCTCTCTCTCTCTCCGATTTGGACTTGGCTCCACCTCAAAATTTTGTCGTTTTTTATCATTCTTTTTGCAAGGTTTCTCTCTCCAAATACTGGTAAGGTTCTTTACCCTTCTTTTTGCTTTTATTTTCACATTTCATGCATTTTTCATGCATTTGAATTTGGGGATTTTGAACCTATACATATTTGGGGTTTTTGATGATTCAAGCCATATTTTCTGAAATTGATCATTGGGTTTTGTTCCTATAATGTTATTAACATGATTTATGTTGGATAATTTGATCAATTTTGTGGTTTGTGAGAAATTGGATTTTCTAGGGCTTGTTTTGAATTCGATTTGGGGTTTTTGTTCAATTGGGTTAAAATTGATGAAATTGGCTTATTGGATTGATGTAATTAATCATTCTAATCTGTTTTCTAACTTGTGTAATGATCAATTGGTCAAATTTCTTTAAAAACATACAAGTGTGGAACCTCCATTTTTGAGAGGCAATAACATGACTCCACCCATTCACATGGGTTTGGCCCAACACATTCTAAAAACGGGCTGGGGGCGCAGTCTCTCACAGTGCTGACTCCGCTGGGGATATTGAGAACTAAGCTTCAATTAGATTATGGTGGCCAGCCATGTCATTGTTTGTTTATTACTTTTTTTGTATATAATATGTCTAATATGTCATTATTTTGCATGTCGTGCATCATTTTCTTGAATGAAATTTATTTTATTTGTGTGTTAGCCTGAAAGTCAGGTAGTATTAGCTGTGGATTGTGGTCTTCCTGAGACTCACATACCCAGCGGTGAACCTACCACCCACCGTGACAAGGATTATCATGGTTATGCCATGATGGTTCATAAGGACAAACTGTACCGTTCGGACCAATGCGGCGCTCCTGGCATCACAAGTTGGGAGGTACGAAGTCCTAGCTTGTGAGGACCTTTAACCTACCTTCTACCCATGTTGTAATGACCCATAGAACCTACCTTTAGGTCGGTCCATGTAAGTTGCATTTCATTATGCATTTGTTTGGCCGTTGTTTGAACCATGATGACTCAAGTCCAACGCTTGAGCCCATCATGATTATTTGAACCTTGTATGATGTGAATGAACTCAAGCCCAAAAGCCTATGATTGAACTTTACTTGGTATGGAAGCCCAAAATTGTTTCTTGAATGAGTCTAAGCCCAACACTTAAGCCCATCAAAGGTGTATAGACATGATCAACATCAAAGGCCAAAAGCTCGCAAGATGCATGTCTTCCAAGTGCAAGCCCAAGCCATTTCATCACAATCAAGGTTCAAGCACACCAAGCCTCAAGCATCCTAAATGGACCAAGAAGAAGCAAGTGGCCTAACTTTGCCTCACTCCACATTTGGTTTGCAACATTATGGTTAAGCTTAAAATTTGTTTTTTTATTCCATGTTTCTATGTTTCTTTGAATTCAAAAATTTCATGTAGCATTTAATGAGCTTTGTTATGTATATATATTAAGAAAAAAACAAAAAAAAAAAATTTCAAATTTTTTTTTTCAAGATTTTCAAATCTTTCCCAAAAAAAAGAGAAAAATTTTCAAATGAAAAAAGTCTTTGGACTAAGGGCATTGAGCCGTTAAGTCATTTAAAAAAAAAAAATCTCTGAACTAGGGGCATTGGTCTTCCTGGTGACTTTTTTAAAAAGACCCAAAGATTCCAAGATTCTTTAAAGTCTTCTTTTCAAAATGGTACATGAGGATCCCTTGGACAAAATTTTTTCTAAATTGTGATGTTTAAAGACTTGAACAATCAACTTGTACTGAGAAAGTATTAATTTCATTTGATCCATGTAAACACTTTTGCTAAAGTACTTTGAATAAAAGAAGAAATGGTCTTACAAGGCAATCAAAGAAAATCTATCCATCTGAAAATTCAAAAATCTCATGCATTCATTCCAAATTTCTGAAAACTTTTGTCTCTAATAGAGCATTCATACTTTTTCTTTTAAGAGGAATTTATTAATAGAGCTCAAGTCACTGTGTCTATAAGCAAGCATTGCTAGGGACAGGAGGCCGCCTTTGGTAAAACAAGAGTATACCATAATACCTTGAATGATCATTATCCATTGCTAGCCCATTTGAGCCTTTAAACACTTAGCCTCTTTTTCACATGAACCCACTAAAATCTAAACCTAGGGTGGGAAAATTCAAAGTATGCATGCTTAAATCTTATGTTAAGGAGGAGTTGACCTTGAACTTTGAAGCTAATTAATAAAGCTCTCTTAGAGGACATGAAAGACAAGTAGAGAATTCATTAAGTTAAAGATAAGAGATTATCAAAGAAAAATGAGCTTTCACTCAATCAAGGAAGGAGAAATGAAATTCCATCAATGTGATAGAAAAAAAAGTGTGCATCAAGTTTGAAGAGCCTAAAATTTATCATGCCAAGAGGAATACAAGATTCATCCAAAAGAGATTTCATCAAAAAAGGGAAGATTCATCAAGAACAGAAAGGTGCAAGTGCATCGAGGCAAGAAAGGAGTCTAGAAAGTGCATCAAAATGACTGAAAATCATTAAGCTAAGAAATACAAGGAGGGCAAAAGTTCATTCAATAAAAAAAAAAAAAAGCCCGCTAGGCTGAAAACCCAAAAGGGTAATATAGGCAAAAGTAAGGGCCAAAAAAAAAAAAAAAGAAAAAAGAAAGAAAGCCCACTAGGCTCAAAACCCAAAAGGGCGGTCTAGGCAAAAGTTAGGACCAAAAAAAAAAAAAAAAATGAAGCCCGCTAGGCTGAAAATCCAAAAAGGTGGTCTAGGCAAAAGTTAGGGCCAAAGAAATGAAGAAGAAGAAAAGAAAAAATTGGAAGATCCTACCAAGTTGGAAACTTGAAGATGCAACCTAAAAAGAGAAAAATTTTACAAGATGAAAATCTAGAGGTATGATTCAAGATTAATGAGCTTAAAAACAAAGGTTGATACAAGTGACCAATGAAGACTAGTGAGAAGATGATAAAGAAGAAATGAGAAAACTCCTTCAATACTTGATTTTTGAGTAATGCATACTTGGGGGAATATCATAAGGAATTATATCTTTCATTTCATAACCTAAACCCGGCCTACATTACAACCCATGAATAAGACCTCCTTGAAGTTTTGCTAATTGTAGGCTCATCTTAAACTCCAATAATATTTTTTCTCTTGAATTAAAAAGGAAAAGTGTTTAAAATTGTCAAACCCCACAGGATGATATGTCCAAGGACAAAATTTCTCAAATTCTCAAATCCTCAGAATGACTCAAAAGAACTTTGAAATCTACAGCACCCTTTTTGTTTGCACCCCACAATGTGATTCATAAATATTATCACATTTTATTTCTTGATTGCCTTTGTAGATTTAATCTGATGATGTTCAAAAGGATGAAGCAAATTTGATTACATGAGTTTAATTATCTTGATCCTTCCCAATCAAAGAGATTTGTTTGATTCTTAGACACTTTGATTTACTAAAATAGTTGTTCAAAGGATCACCTCTTGTTCCCAAAAAAAAAAAAAAAAGATAGAGAGAGAAGAAGAAGAAGAAGAAGAAGAAGAAAGAAAGAAAGAGAAATCTCATTTCCACAAAAAAAAAAAAAAAATCATTGTTTTTCAAAATCCAGTTCTCTTGAACTACGTCTTAACCTGATCCTCTATAAGAGAGGTACGTAGGCAGCCTTTTAGAGGCTCGGTCCCAATCACCCAAACAAACCTTGGAGAACAAAGTCAAAACAATGTGACAAAATTTTTTGGGTGCATGTTAGGTTAAGCCCATTTGTTTGCATCAAGCATGTTTAAACTTGGAGTATTGACCTATTTATATTGTGTGCAAGTTTTCATGATAATTAGTTTCTAATTAGTTAGAGAAAGAAAGCTTTTTTGCAGGAACCAAGGATAGCAGACCATGATCTTCTTTCATGTTTCCCAATGGTCACAACATCAAATGAATTCAGTTTCAATCTAAGCATGGAATATGCCCCAAACTAGGGGCATTGGGTAAGTACTTCCAATTCATTTCAATGAATAAATCCATTGCTAATTGAAATTATCTTTTTGCAGGAATTAAGCAAGGACTTATCCAGCAATCCACATCAACTTCCAACCAAAGTTATTCTCATTCAAAGGATAGGTTTAAAAAAAAAAAAAAAAAAATCATCATGAGTAAATCTTCATCACTTTTACTCCATCTTCATCTTCATCTTCTTCACTTTTTGATAATAAAAAAAAATCTTCAAATCTAAAAAAAGAAAAAAAAAAGAAAAAAAGAAAAAAAGAAAAAACAAAAAGAACAGAGGAATTTTCAAAAAGCCTAGGGACTAGAGGCATTGAGCTCATACTTCTTAGGTTGTTTAAAAAAAAAAAAAAAAAATTCAAATTCCTTCAAAAAATTCAAGATTTCCAAATTCTTCTTTTTCAAAAAAAAAAAAAAAAAAAAAATCCTCATCAAATTCTTCTTTAGGAACATAAAGCTATGATCCTCCCATATTCTCCAGTGGTGCAACATCAAGTCAACTGTCCACCCTTAGCATTCATCAAAGCATGGAATATGTCCCAAACTAGGGGCATTCGCCAAGTATGCCAAAGTATTTTCAATGAATAACTCTGTTACTAATTGAAAGTATTTATATAGCAGGTACTTGGGTAAAAGGCCCACACACATCGGTATGAATAATGCCTTTCAAATCCATCGGACCTCTGGGAAGCACGTCCAAACTTCAATCCATCGGACCTCTAGGAAGCACGTCCAAAATCCAATACCATCGGACTTCTAGGAAGCACGTCCAAACTTCAATCCATCGGACCTCTGCGAAGCACGTCTAAATTCAAATCCACGAACCTCTGAGAAGCACGTCTAAACTTTAAACCATCGGACCTCTGGGAAGCACGTCCAAATTCAAATCCACGGACCTCTGGGAAGCACGTCCAAACTTCAATCCATCGAACCTCTGGGAAGCACATCCAAATTCAAATCCACGGACCTCTAGAAAACACGTCCAAAATTCAATTCCATCGGACCTCTGGGAAGCACGTCCAAAATTCAATACCATCAGACCTTTGAGAAGCACATCCAAACTTCAATCCATAGGACTTCTGAGAAGCACGTCCAAATTTCAATCCACGAACCTCTGGGAAGCACGTCCAAACTTCAAACCATCGGACCTCTAGGAAACACGTCCAAACTTCAATCCATCGGACCTCTGGGAAGCACGTTCAAAATCCAATTCCATCAGACCTCTGGGAAGCATATCCAAAACTTCAAATCCATCGGACCTTTGGGAAGTATGTCCAAAATTTAAGATCATGACTAAAATCCTCATTTTGTCGTGACCACTGGTAAGCATGTCTTGTACTCATTTCTTTCTCAGAAAAAAAAAAAAACAAAAAAAAGTTTGCATGGATGAACTATGTTTGGACTTGATCCTCCCACTAAGAGGTACGTAGGCAATCCCCCTCAAGATTCAGTCCACATTTTGATTCATAACATAACCATCTACATTTTTATCTACATGCATCATACATTCACCACGGTTAAATACTGATTGCAAAGTTAGGTGTCTCTTTCATACATTGACATTCGCTTTTCAAGCTCTGCCAATGAGGGGCATCCTGTTGACATCCAATTTTGCAACCTGTATTTAACCTCACATGGAGGGTAAAAGGGTAATTTTGCATTAGAAATATGCATCTTGATTCTGGCCATTAGATTCTTGATGTTGTAACAATCAAATCGACTGGTCATAAGCTCTAATCAAACCACTAGATTGAAAGTTATCATTAAATCAAGTTTTAATGGCCGAGATGTACTATCACAAATTGAGTCCGACTATATATAATTATGAACAATTGATTTCAATTAGTTTTAAGTATAATCAATTGGAGATCAATGATGTGTCATAATTTAATTGGTTATGACTACATTTTATGGTGAGGTTGCATACATCTAATTAATTAGATAATTAAACATTAATTATTCAATGAGTAATTTTTGGAATTATCTTTTAATTAAAGTAAATTTGGAACCAATTAAGTCTGAAATGGGAGTGATTGGAGAAATTTAATGTTAATTGGGAATTAATTTGGGACCTATTAATATTAATTGTGCTGAAATCATTTTCTAACAAATGACCTCTACTCACCATTTCATCAATATCTCTCAGAATATTTTGAATCTGTGAATAAGGTTAATTTTCCCAGAAACTAGACATCTGGAGCTTTAATTTGAACAGAAGAACGAAACAATTCCGATCGGAATTGAGTCAGATATGATTTTTCGAAGTTGGCTCTACAAACTATTATAGCAGTTACGGGAAAACCGAATTTTGGCTTGCTCCCACCTCCCACCAATCTCTCCATTTAATGTACCAGATTTTTCCCAAGGTTAAGATGAGGTCTAGGTTCATAATTCTTATCAGCCCTCATTAAATGTCCTTCCATTCATATTCCCTTCACCACTATTATATAAATCCTCTATCTCCTTCATTCCAAGACACAAAAAAAAATCCTCTCTCCTCTTCTCTCTTGAGTTCTAGTAAAGTTGAGTAGTCTTTTCATATCTTGGTCTTCTTGAGACTCAAGGTATTGAGTGAGACTCACTCTCCCTCTCCTAGTTCTTTTTTTTTCCTTCACCCTTAGGACCTCCACCATATAGATCTTGCATGAAGGTATAATCCCTTTCCCTAACTTGTTTTTTGTGTTATCATGATGAGAATTTAAGATTAAAGTATGATAGTAATCATTTAAATTCCCTTGAATATATTTGAATGTTCTTAATTTTTCTTATATGTTCTTGGTTGTTCATCACATGTTCATGCATATCACTAGTTTTAATCTTAAATCTACATAAAAAAATATAAAAAAACATGTTTGCTTAATAATTTTTTCAAATCCTTGAATCTAGGTTATCACCATTCACACACATTCACTAGAATTTATTTTTCAATCCAAATGCAATATTTAATAAATTGAATTAGGGTTTATCACATGCACACACATTAAATTCAATCGATTGATATATTGGATGATATGATATGATTGTTGGCCACCTTAGTCTAGAAGACTAGTTTCACCGGGCAAGGTGGGTGCCCAACACCTTCCCACCTTGTAACATAGCCTCCGAACTTAGATCGAGGGTTAGTAGATCAAATGCTTATCCTTGTAATTTTCAATTTCTAGATTGTAACTACGAAACAAAACCATGTACTTTGTCTTAGATTGTATCTAGAACCAAAACCATGTAATTTCCTATGTTCAATGTAAATTTAATTTCAAATTAATAAAATGAGGAATTTTTCAATTATGGTTTTCTTATTTTTCCAATAATAATTAAATAAGTAGCGACTCCATTGTAAAATCCTTAATCTAAAGGGGAAAATATAATCAGTCGCATCTCCATTTTGAGAGGCAATAACAAGACTCTACCCATTCACGTGGGTTTGGCCCAACACATTCTAAAAATGGGCCGGGGGCGCGGTCTCTCACAGCGGGCAACGAAAAACGCCCCCAACACCCGTCAATTATAAAACATTTATGTGCAATTCATAAAAGTCGTGCTCGGTAAGGTTTAGCACTTGCACAGGAAAAACAAGATGTTTGGATTACATAATTGGGTATTTCTTTTCTCTCTTATATACCCATGCATGTTATGTCATTTTATACTTTAAAGAAAAATATGCAAAGAACATAAAGAGCAAAAAGAATCAAAATGCTTTTAATATGGTTGTAAGTATGTTTCTAGGAGATGTGGGAGTTATATGATGTACCTCAAAGGTGATGGTCCCCATCAAACAGTTATGATTATGTGTGGATGTATTTGATTCTCTTAAATCATTACTCTTCATATAATGTGACACTTATGCTTTCTTGCAAAAGTTTCACACACAACACGCATACTCTTTACTACTCTTGATACAATGTATAGGTATAATGTGATTTGGCCATTTAAAGTTACTCTTGTACTAGTGTGAGTATTTTTTTTTTTAAAAAAAAAAAAAACAAAATTTGTGTTTTTGCTTTAAAAAGACTTGGAGTTTTGAGTTTTGCATTTTTTTTTTCGTTCGTGTTCATAGCATCTTGTTGTCATGTTCTTCTTGCAGGTCTACGGTTCCTTGTTCCCCTTGTTCCCTCGATGTTAGTTTTTTGTCTGTCTTTGATCATGTTTTTTGGCTTTCTATGCCCTTTGATCATCGTGTCAAAAAGGTGGAGAAATTTGGATTTTGAATGCCACTCCTCAAGGGAAGTAATAGATTTAGGGGGAGAACTTCATATTAAAGGGAAGAAAATTTTTTGATGTAACTAACTTAGGGGGAGAGTTGGTTTGATACACTTTGATATTGATATATTTTGTGTTGTGTATCTTTTGGTTTTGTAACCATTTACATACCTCACGTGCTGTTTCTATAAATGATGATGATGTATATGTTTCACTCTTTATCTCACATATGTTGTTTCTTTTCTTACTTTATACATATGTTTCTTGTTTATTTAACTTGTCATTGTTTTCCATATGGTACCTTGATGCATCTTGTTTAGTGCCTTTTAGGAAAGACAAGTTAAAGCCAAGTCAAGATTCCGAGCCTTCTTCTTGCAACAACTTCCAAGGTTCAAATCTTTTAGACTTTGCTTATTTTGTGATCTTGAGTAGAATGTATTCTAGGACATTCAATATACTCTTGTGGTTTTGTCATAGATTGCCAAAGGGGGAGATTGTTAGGTTCATATTTTTATGTAATTAGCATATTCAATGACAAAATGGAATTTACTTGTTTATTATCTGTTATTGTTTCCCATGTGGTGCACATAACATGTTTTTTAAGTGCTTTTAGGAAAGACAAGTTTGAAGCCAATCAATACAATCAATCCTAGTTCGTGCTATGGTTTCTTAGGACTGGTTGTTTTTAGATAAGCTAGTGTATTTGAATATGGGTTCATTCATTGTATTCGGGTTATTATTGTATTGGGCTTACTTTTGTACTTCAGTTTTTGTCATGGATTGACAAAGGGGGAGATTGTTAGGGTCATGTGTTTTGGTATTGTCAACCAAGCCAAATTATGTGTCTTTTATTGAGTTTTGATGTATCTTAAAGTTGTAATTGAAGACCAAGTTAAAGATACAAAATTTGCTTAAGAAAAGCTTAAGAAAAACACATTTTCAGCTTGTACCTCAATAGTAGCTCTATAGAAACTAGAAAATTACTGCCTCCTCCATACAAGCTCGATCTATCGAGCTTTGCAAATTAGCAAAAATCAACAACGCAAAAAAGCCCATAACTTATTCGTTTGAAGTCCAAATTGAGATCCGTTTGAACCGGTATTTAAAGGACATCATATGCCATCTATTATGTTAGGTTAAAAATGTATTGACCCCTTGCAAATTAATTAATTACTCAAGTTAATTAATTAGGTTTAATTTACATGCAATAGCGTGGCAGCACAAACAAATCACCAAATTATCTAAATGTAGCGAAAAATAAATTTGACACGGGTGATTTTTTTATGGATGGGGAAAACCACCAAGGTAAAACCCTATTGGGTAAATTTCAGATCACCACTCCCAAGAATCCACTATTATCAATCAGAAGCGGTTATAAGTATAAGGAATCTTACTAAACCCTTTGACCTATATTGAAATACCAACCTACAGTTGAACATTTACCCCAATCCCCAATTGGACTTGTATTGTACTATTATCAATCATAAGCGGTTACAAGTATAAGGAATCTTACCAAACCCTTTGGCCTATATTGAAATACCAACCTACAGTTGAACATTTACCCTAATCCCCAATTGGAATTGTATTGTAGTGGCGATCTTCCAGTTTAATGCACGAATCCTAGTACATGACTAACCAATGATGCATGGATCCAAGTATGTGACTGACACCAGCTACTTGAAGAAGATGTTGGCTGCAAAGTTCTTCAGTTCATCAACAATGAAGATCAGGAAGCTCCTTGGCGTAAAGACGCAGTAGCTTCTTTAGAGAGAATAATAAACTAGGGCAATTTCTGCATGTGTTCTCCATGTATGACAGCCTTTAAAATAAGCCTTATATATGTTTAGGGTTGTGAGAAAAGAAACCCTACACATAAATGTCAGCTAGGGCCTAAAATCAAATCTGAAAATTCTGATTTCATAGATCTCGACAGATTTAGCTTCTATCTAGATTTTATCGTGCTTTGTTCTTAAATCTCGATAGATACTATTTCTGTCGAGGTATCTGTAGAGTTTTAATGAACAACTCTTCTTCGCTTGTTTCTTGGTCAGATGTTCATAACTTTAACACTTGATTTGAATATCATGTTTCTTGAAGTCTTAAACCCATCATAGATCTACCAAATTACAAGTAATGTGCATTTTGTCAAAAGATTAGCCAATTACATAAAATATGTCTCTAACATATTAGAAGGCTTTTTAGAGAAAAAAACACTTCGTTCATGTGGCTAGAGTTTTGTAACCAAGTTTTCTTTATTTCACCGAACAAAAGAGTTCTTGTTGCGTTTCTTGTATGCCTTTGGGTTTTGTAACCAAGCAATTTCTCTAGCACCAACATTGAAGATCTCATTGGTGTTTCTATGTGAAACTATTGCAAATCAACTACAACAATCAAAGAGTTTCTGTAAAGTTAGTCATGTACTGGGATCCATGCAAAGGGTTTGTCACAGATTGGATGTTTGTGCATCAAAGGAAAGAAGGCTGCTACAAAATCAAGTCCAATTGGGTATTGGAGCGAAGGTTCAACTGTAGGTTAGTATTTTGGAATAGGCTTTGGTAGTGGTAAGATTTCTCATACTTGTAACTACTTGATTATTGATTAGTGGATTTTTGAGAGTGGTGACCAAAAATTAACTTGGTAGGGTTTTTGCCTTACGAGAGGTTTTCTCCATTCATCAACAAATCACCAAGTAATTTATTTTCCGTTGCATATTAGTTAATTGGTGATTTGGTGGTGTCTCCATGATTTGCATATAATTTGACCTAATTAATAAACTTAGGTAATTGCATTAATTAATCGGAGTCAAGCTATCTTAACCCAACAAGGATTTTTAGTGTTCACATATTCCTTGTCAAATTTCATTGTATTTTCATGTCTTTTTACATTCTTACGTTGTGTTGTATTTGAATTGAGAGGTTCTGATGTAGGATAGAATCTATAATTAGACTTTTGGTATTTTTAATTTTGGTATTTTATTTGTAATTTTCAGAATTTTAGGTTTAGGGTTATTATTTCCTTATTTTAAGGTGCTTTTAATGTTTTTTAAGTCAAATTTGGTTCCTATTATGGTTAAGTATTAATTAGGATTTATTTTAGATTATATGTTCTTGTCTGTCAAATTTTATGGAACTCTTAAATAGGCCTCAAAGTTTGTAAATGTGTTTTTTGGTATTATTGATTTTAATAAAAATACAGACTTTTGTCTATTATTTTTCTGGTGGATCCCAAAACTCTTTCTCCTTGTAGATTCAAGAAACCCTCGTTTTGCTTCTTGTCGCTTCCGCACCCTGCATTAGGTTCAATCACTAAAAATGAAGTTGTTGCATCTGAAATCTTGATCGTGATCACTAGAGCTATCAAGTGAAGTTGTCTAGCAAGTTAAGGTTTTTGAAATTCTATTAGTAGAGAGTTTCACCCACCTCTTGCTTGTCATCTCTGATAGGCCAAAAACATATTAACCATTTGTGATAAATTAATTGATTAATTATCCAAGTTTATTAATTAATCAAATTAACATGCAAAGCGTGTGGTAGCACAAACAAATCATCAATTAAACTAAGTATGCAGCGGAAAATAAATTGACACGGTGATTTGTTTATGAATGGGGAAAACTTATATGGCAAAAACCCCACTGGGTGATTTTAAGATCACCACTCTCGAGAATCCACTATTATCAAAACAAGCGGTTACAAGTAAAGGAATCCCAATACTTTATATTAACCTACAGTTGAATCCTTACCCGAATACCTAATTGGACTTGTTCTGTAGTGACAATCTCTCCTTTCCAGTGCACAACTCCCAGTATGTGAGTAACCAATTGCACGGATCCCAATATGTGACTTGATCACCAACTTGAAAAAGATGTTGGTTGCAAAGTTCTTCAGTTTATCCAGACGATGAAGATCATGAAGTTGCTTGATCACAAAACCATATAGTGTACAAACACAGCAGCTTCTTAAAGAGAAAGATGAACTAGGGCAAATTCTGCCTCCAGTCACAATTTGCATGAACAAGACTTTGCTTCACACTTGCGCAACCCTAGACGGCCCTTAAAATAATCCTAATATATGTTTAGGGTTGTCAGAAAAGAAAGCTCAAACATACATTCATGGATTGGATGAAAAACAGTCCTGGAAAACTGAAGTCAAGCCTCGGTCTAAAACAACTCTTTTTAAATTTCGATAGATGCTAGCTGTCGAGCTTTAATGAACAACACTTTCTGACTTGATTCTTCAACAGACTTGCATGGCTTTAACACTTGATCTTGAAACAAGGTTCCTTGAAGTACTAAACACATCCTAGATCTACCCAATTACAAGTAAAGTGCGTTTTGTCAAAGGATTAGCCAACTACACAAAATAATGACATATGTTCCTAACATTGAACACATATGTCCTAACAATCTCAGTAGAGCGAGATTCATAACTTGAGATAACTATGTTATTTCCCTTCCCTGCTATATCTATCCAATTATCCTTCTCATATATCTCCCTAAACCCATGAAATTACACCCATATATCTATAATTGAAGAGTGAGAGTGTTACCCATTTCTCTAGATAAAAAAACCACCGTAATCTTTACTTTCACCCTCTCAAATAGTCCTATCCTAAGGGAGGAGGCCCAAGCCTTACACACAGATACCTTAAATGACCTTTCTTGAAATTTGGTGCTGGGAATGACATGAGCAATCCCTATAAAATTTTCAAGAGGCCTTGAAGTGTCCAAGGAAGCTTGGACTTATGGTTGGTAACTTAACTTGAGGTATTAGAAGCTATTAAGGAGAAAGATTGGTGTAATTGATTGCTATCGGGAGCTGGAAGCTTGGATAAATCTACTCTTACTTATAACTTGGAGGGTTTTGTTACAATAATGTATTGCAATTATTCTTACTATTAGTGATTTGGTTTGTTCATATAGGCCTCAAAGAGTTTTTTGTTCGATTTGGGTGTTTATCTTTGTAAAAACTTAATGATGTTTGGGTGGGTGTGTATTTATGGGATTTGCTGTTTTGTTGTGTTTATCCATTCAATGAATAAATTTGCTAATTAATTAATCCGGCTTAAGTGTGTAATTAGCTTAAATTTGCCCCATATCGGAGCACTTATTTTAGAGTACAACGTTGCTCAAATCGTGTGGCTATGTCCTTATGGCCAATATGACTTGAAGCCCACAAGAAACAAGGAACTTTTGCTATTTGTTATAGTGATTTATTGTGGAGGCATAGGAACCTATATGTTAGAGAAGATGGAAAATTGATAAATTATTAATTCTCTAAAAAATTTAAGGTATTGTAAAATAGTGAATTGAGTTACTTAACAATTATTCTACCACTCCTATACCCACGTGTGGGTCTAAAGTCTAAACTTTATTGAGTGATGGAACCCAATATGAGTGATTTTTGACTTTTTAAAAGCAAGCTAGACCAAAGACAAGTCTGAATTCAAAATAACTTGGCTCTAATACCATAATAATTTACTTATTCTCCCAAAAGTTTAATCTATTACAAAATAATAAATTTAATTATCTAACCATCAGTCTAACATATCATTGACATATTACAACTAGCCAGTGAAATCAATTCAACTTATAAAACTCACCTTTGGGAATGTAATGCTTTTAGAGCATTCTCATTCGGGATTACAAAAAAGTTCTATTTTACATCTTCAAAACCTACTTTATCTATTTTAACATCTCATTTTATAACTCACCCAACATCCTAATTTCTATTTTTACATACAACTCACTAAAATAATATAAACTACATAGTTATAAAATATTATATTTCTGTCTTATCTCTCCCATCTCTATGTTCTACCCAACAAATCTTCTCATTGCTACTGCTACCCACCAACATCACCCACAACCCATACATTTGAACCACCACTACAACCCTAATAACCACTGATTCAAACCCCAATAACTAAAACTTTACAGCACCGTCAAACCCAACCCTAGCACCACCGATTCAAACCCAACCCCTAGCACCGGTTCTACAATCAACCATGAACCATCAAACTTGAAAGCAACCCACTGCCACCCAGCACCACCAAAACGACACAACCCATAACCACCATGACTCTCACCTCAACCACACCATGATCCATCATGACCCACACCTAGACCACAACTATGAACCACACCGTGGCCCACACCCCGACTACAACCATGAACCATCGAACTTGAAACCAACCCACACCACATAATCAGTAACCATCGTGAACACAAACCTCTACCACAACCCATTGCCACCACCACCACCATTGAAGTGCGTGACTGTGATCAAAACCCACCACCAAAAAAAAAAAAAAAAAAAGACCCACAGCGAGGAAATGCAAATCCATAGCGAGAAAAACCCAAACCCATGGTGGCAAACCCACGACGAGCAAATCCCAGACCCACGGCAAGCACACCCACGGCGGCAAACTCAAACCCATGACAAGCACACCCCGATTTCATTCAACAACCCAAACTCCAACCCAATCTCCAACCAAATGCCAACCCAAACACCACTCCAAAGGTCGACCTAAACACCACCCAAATCTGACCCAAACGCTGACCAAACTTCGACCTAAACCCACCAAATGACAACCACAACTATCTATTTCTATTGCACTGAGAAAACTAGAATTTACAAAGGAAAAAAAAAAAAAAATAGAAAGAAAGAAGGAATTCGGGATGCAGAGAGTGAGAAGGGTTGAGGGAAAAGAGGGAAAGGAGAAGTGAGAAAAAGAATGTAGAGAATAGAGAAGAGAGAAGAGAGAGAGAGAGAGAGAAAAAAAAAAGTGAAAGTAAGAGAGAGAGAATAAGAATAAAATATATATATATATATATATATATATATATATATATATATATATTTTTGTTTACATCTGATGAACAATGAGGTTGTATATACACAACCTCACTGCTCATGAATGTTAAGAACTTTTGCATATACACACCTGGTTGGAGCATGTTTTTAAGGGATTGCTAGCTAAAATAGCAACTGGGGGGTTTTTACACACTCATTGCTAGTGCTCTTACACAAGGTTTGCTCCCAACATTGTCTCTAGCTTGCCCCCTTTTGTCAAAGTAAATTTGGATGTAACATCAAGCAAATTTAGCCACTATATATTTGCTGCGATCACAAGATCGACATGATCTTATCTATACAGATTTAGTGAGTTTTGGACAATCAGCTTATTTCATAATCTATATAAACACTACACCTCTTTGATGACTTCAAAAGTGAGGGCAAGGCTTCAAATATGTAATGTTAAAGGGAGGTGCACTTAATGTCATCCAACCTATCTCAATGTCAATCGGCTGCCTTTCTTGGTCCATTGAATATCTAATTGCAGATATTAAGTTTGTCTCGTATTTTTATGGAGAAAATCTATCATGCATCAGATGTATGTATTCACTCTCTCATATAGGAGTAGACCCTACAAAATACATGTAATACCACCTCTTTTTAGGATGATTGGCAAGTTGTTCATCAATTCATGTATTTAGGGAGTAGTGTTTTGGTCTACTCTTTTAACAAAATGGGTTTTAGATTGTAATTCTGTCAGAATTATCCCCATCCCTAAGGTTTCTAGCCAGGAAGCATAGACACAAGTACGAGTACAGACTAAGGTACAATATGGTGACATGCCATATGTACAACACGGACACGACACTCTAAATGAAGCATCTATGATTCCTAGGGTTATGTGCTAAATCTAGGAAGAGTAAAAAAAAAAAAAAGTGACTCCATTTCTGTACTAATTTTGGTCTTGATGTCATCATGGGTGATACCTACTATGAGTCGCTTATGTCTCTCATAGTAATACCTAGGCTTGCCACGGGTCAGGCTGAGCCGGTTCGGTTTTGGGCCTGACCTGCCGACATCAGGTGGGGGGCAGAGGGACCCAAAACCAAGCGTTGACATCAATTGATTGAATTGGTTTTGGGTGGTTCTCGAATGGGTTCGGTTAGTGGTGAAGTTCACCGATATCTGCAAATCATAGCTAGAAACTAAAAAAAGTGTCTAGAACCTACAAAATTGTGTTGAAATTTTCTGTGATTTGGCTGGATCTAGCTAAATCCCACCAAATTTGGTCAAGATTTGACTAGATCTGGTCAAGATCTCGCTAGATCTAGCTTGATTTTGCCGGATTTCTTATATAGCACTAGTCGGGTTGGGTGTCTTGGGTTTTGGAGAAGGAAACCTGCCACTTGACCTACCGGTGTTGATCCTTGAAAACAAATATTTGCTTTGGTTCGGGTCGATGTTGGGTGATTTAGTTGGGTTTTCGGGCTCCAGTTGAGTTTGGCAGCCCTAGTAATACATACATACATACATACATATATACATATACATACATATACATATATATATATATATATAATCGTTGACAACAAAATAAAAATACAAAATTCACCCTTCAAACTCAGCCACCAAAACCGAAAACAACCACCAAATCCCCAAAGTCATAGCCACCAAAATTGAAAGCAACCAAAGCCTCCAAATTTCCACAACCCAAAACCCTTAGACTCATTTTGAAAGAAACCCCAATTCTAAAACACACATAGAATCCAAAAGAAAAAGAAAAGAAAAAGATAATTAGAGATTAAGAGGGATAGGATAAAGATTGGCGGCCACCAATGGTGGCTTTGCCGTCATGCATCACTACTAATATTGGTGATTACGGGTTCATGTTGGGGATTTCACCAAATCAAGCAGTAATAATGAGAGAACAAAATAAACACATCAAGTAAATAGAAATTAGTGATTGACTTGGAGGCACAATTGAATATTATCCTTAAACAATATTTGCCCCCATATGGAAGTTGCTAAAGGGTTTCTACAAATTTGTCTCTAAGATATAACTAAGTTTATTGGGTTCTACAAGTAGCAATTTTGGAGAATACTCATAGGATTTCTTGTGTTTCTTAGAAACTAACTTTTACGGGAGAAAAAGTAGTTATCAAGTGAATATAAGCCACTATTTATACCCGAATGATTATAACCCTTCAATAGGCACCTTTTCATTTAATAAGTACCTTTTGGTCAAAAGATACTTTTGATATATATCCAATATGAAAGGTTATGTCCTTTTAATAGACACATTTTCATCAAAAGACACTTTTGATATATATCCAATATGAAATGTTATGTCCTTTCAATAGACACCTTTTCATATATATATATATATATATTTGGAACTTGAAATTTCACAAAGAAAATTTCAGTACTCAAATTTTCCATTTTATTTATTTTACAAATAAATAATCTCCAACCTTATATCATTATTACAACCAATCCTTATATATACCTATATATTTACAACAATCCCTCACTAGGTTGTAATAATATATGTCTCACTTGATGATATTATATCATGCATAATGGAATGTGTCTTTCAACTTAAACCTCCCTTTAATGTAATTGCTCAAGAAATCAACAGAGTTAATGGTGGCGAACATGATGGGTAGAAATTTATTTATGAGATCTGGACTTATTGATCAAAAAATTGCTTCCAAATTTGGTATGTTTCTACTCAAAAAATGTTGAATATTCATTGTAATTTATGGATGACAAAAAAGCCCTTACTAGTCCCACCTCACATAGGTTTTTTCCGCCTCGAAAATGTGATGGTGCAAGAACGGGTTTTGCTCACTACACTAGATATATATACACACCACTTGATATTAATATTTTGAAAATTTCACCATTAGATTATATGTTCTTTTCTATTTTAACACGCATGCCAAAATTCATAATAATCGAATGTCATTAAGTATTCTATCTATAAACTCGTTTTTTAAACATTCTTTGAAAATACAAAGACTTGAAATTTAAATATTTTATAGATAAGACAGTTCTTGATAGCATATCATCTTGAATCTTTGCAAATATGAATGATTTAAGATAAAAATATAGTCCGTGAATTTTTCAAAATTTACATTTCATAAAAAAAATTAAATTGTGTAATATTACTTAAAATTATGTAATATATACTTAAATTATTTATACATATAATTTAATATTTGTTGACATTTGGACATACTTAGGTAGGTCGAAGAGGGCGCCCATGTGAGTAGCCCATTAGGACAAAATACCTAGGCTTGGGGATTCACACTGCATACTGGCAAGTAAGGCCAGGGGAAGGGCACGTCATGATCATGTGGGGATTGGAAGATTAATGGCAAGAAGCTTACCATTCAATGCATTCACTTCCGCTGAACAAGATTTATCCTAGGGTTTCTTATTGAACCTAGGGGGTAGGTGCCTAAACATTGATCTTTATTATAAGAGAATATGAGTATTGTTACTTTCCTTCCATATTTTATATACATATCTTAGTTGTTTTAATTTTTTATATATTCTACCAATATCTTAAAACATTTTTCTTTCATTCTCTTTTGATACTATCATTATCAAATTTTCTTTTTATGTTTCATCTTTATCTGATCAACGTTAGAGATGTATCTTATTAAGAATTGTAAAATACCCTCTTGCTCGTTCCATCCTGTCGTGGACCTATTCTACTCTTGTACAGGTTTTTCCTATCCTAAAAAGGAGATGTAACACTCATAATTGATCTGAATAATGTTTATTATACACATTTTATTCTACACAGTGTACGTACACTATATTCAATGCATTTTTAAGTGTGTCTAAGAATGTATAGAATAATGTGTGCACTAGTATTTTTCTAATTCGATCTCACCCCATCGTCTTCCACTGCCTTCCCTACAGTGTAATTCATTAAAAAAAAAGGTTTAAATTCAACGTACTGTTAACCCTTTTTTTACAGACGTACTTTTTTTTTTTTTTGATCAATTTACAAACGTACTATTAACCTTTAACACGTCTGAAAAGTAAATTTTACTCAAGACTAGTTTTTCTTTCTTTGCCCATAGCGGCAGAGCCCTAAGAAACTTTGTTATGATTAGATTTTGGAGAAAATATTTTGATAAAGGTCAACATGAAAGCACCAGTAGTAATCTAGGTAGCAGTGGAAGTCGTTGGGCAGCAAGTGTAACCTGGAAAGGTCTTCGATCGGCCAAACCGGAGTCGGCAATCCCCAGCCGCTAGTGCATGTAGAAAATATATTGTAAGACATGTTTGTGTCACGTCAATTTGTTTGGTAGCATAACCTAGCTATAGTTTTGCCACGCGGGGTTCCAGCCATAGCTATGTTTACCTCATCCCCATGCATTGCTGGCTTACCACCACATACATTTGCTTCTACCGTAGAGATATTAGTCCTTGCAACTTGCGAGTATTATTATTATGCATTTACCTATCTTTGAAAAGACAAGAAGAACTAGTTTACCTTTTCTAAAAACTAGTACTTGTTATGGAACCCAGTTAACAAACTACATATTTTTTATGTACATACACGCCCATAATTGTTGATGATAATCTTTGATAATTAGGCTCCATAAAAAGTAAAGAAAAAAAAATCGTTGGAACCAACTCACTCACCAATAGAAAAAAGAAAAGAAAATAGGCAGTGATAGCACTATGACAGGCCAAGGTGTTACGTAATCTTAAGCAAAGCAAAAGTCAAATTGTCATAATAAATATGAATTAAGTCAGTAAGTTTGAAAGTTCTGGTAGGTGGAGAGGCCAATCCCTGAGAGTCATCCAGAAGAGCGAAAGGTCAAAAAATGTACATTAACGTAAAAAAAATAAGAACATAGAAAGTGGGTGAAGAAAAAAAGGCATGGAGATTTGGGGACAATTATGAATATCTGTATAAAACAAGTCGATCTTCTCTAAGATTGACTGAGGGACCCAAGCCGACAGTCTCTTCATATTGGTTCTCCCACTTGTCCAACTATCTGCAATACACCGAACGCCAGAGCCGGATCAGGCTTCCTGGTGGTGGCCCCCCACTCAATTTGATGGTTGGGTCCTTGTGGTGTAAGAGTAACCACACGCTGCATCTCAACTTCATCAGTGTCACTTGGGGGCTGTTGTTTAAACAGTACTGTGGGCAAAAAAAAAAAAAAAAAAGAGTGTTTGGTAGGAAATTTCATTTAGAAGTATTTGAATTACGTTTCTCATTTTAACGTGTTTGAACATTAAATTTAGAGAACCCTTCTTACCAGTTTTCTATTTTCAAACAACATTATTTAATGATACTTTTGTATATATTTACAGAAGTGTGAGACCCATAGATTTGACAATACTTAACTAAAACTCTCTCTTTCACTGTTCATGTCAAAATAAGTACAATTTTAAAAAAAGAAACACATATTCAAACCAAACACGCATTTATATTTTTTCACATTTTAAAATAAGTTATTTGAAACATAGTACAAAACACATTTTTTACATTATGAGTACTTTAAATATGTGTTTTCACAACACTTGTTAAACTATAGTTTTCACATCATTTTGAACAATAATACTTGAAAATCGCTACCAAAGAGACCCTAGACCTTTCAAAGCCTCATTGCCATTGGTTTGGATGCTTGAAAGATGGAAGAAATTAGAAATGTGAAGAGAATAAAAAGAAGGGAGATTGGAATTTGATATCATGAAATTTGACACTATCAGGGTTTTAGGCCCTGGTTGTCACAAAATTAATCAATTCTTAGCCAAATAATTCATTATGCTTGATTGAATTGAATAATGTATCATGCAAGCACAGACCACATAGGACACCAAAATGATGATTTAGGAGAAATTATGGAAAGAATTGTTTCACTGTAAAATCTTGGGGGGAATTTAATTCAACAATCCTCAAGGCAACAGATTCACTATAATAGAATGGAAGTTTGTGCAATAGGCATAACCTTGAATCTATTGTTACCTCATGTAGTGCTTACTCACCTAACCACACATAGCTATGAGATCTACAAAATCTTCTATCCTTAATTATTGTATGAGAACTGCATTGTTTTTGACTCTAAGATCCACTTTTAAAGATTTAGCTAGTAACTGTAGTCAATTGGTTGCAAAAACGTCACTTTATTATCAGATCTTTTGTATGCACGTAGTTTCCGATTGATACTTCAAGAGGACTTGAAAAATTCCTTATTTGTGTACAAAAATACTGCCCTCTTATGTGTGTAAAAACATGCTTAAGGGTTTATATTTATATATACTTGAGTTGCACCAAAACCCTAGATAAAACGGCCAATTAAAAAAGCTAAAAATTAAATCTATATTAATCTCGATTGATCGAGATGTGTAGTTTTGCCAATCGAGATAAATGATTTTTGACCTGTTGAGCTTCAATCGAAATGTAGTCTTCAAACAATCTATTTTCTGCATTCTTGAGTCTTCAACTATTTTGAACTTGATTTTTCTTAATCAAATTCAATGTAATTCTATTTAGACCAAACTAAGTTCTAAATTATTATAATTGTTCATGATTGCCGATCTAAAAAAAATGGACTTTACAGACACTTTGAGAGTTGAGAAGGCTCTTTGACGAAGTCAAGAAACTATTGTGGATACTTATTAAGTTAAAAGATATTGTTTTATAAGACGATGATAAGATTAGTTATAATCTATAGTAGTGAAGGTTGGGATTTTAGAAGGTAACATATTCATGAAATGGGAGCAGCTTATAAAATAAGAATATTAAAACGAAAAAGTGAAAATATTATGAAAGATAAGATTTGAAACAAGAGAATTCGCTTAAAGATGTGGGTAACTCCTATTAATGAAAGGATGAGGGAAGTACACTTGAGATAGTTTGGTTATGGTCAAATGAGAGCAATTAATGTACCCGTAAGAAAGATTTAGTTGATTTAAGTTGAGGGAACCAAGAAAAGATAAAGCAAGACAAAACATAACACTAATAGAATTAATAAAAGATGACATGTCAATTAAGAAAAAGTAATAAATAATATAACATCAAAGAGGTTCATCAAATAGAATAGCTGAAAAGAATAACCATCATGACAAGTTTGTTGAGCATTCATAACTAATCTCAAAATTTTAACATTAAGATTTGGTTCTTGTTATTATAATTTCACCACATTTTGTAATCACATTTGGAACAGCATTTTGCTATTCAATATAGTGAAAGTTTGGGAAGTTACAAGCTAGCCTGCCATTTATGAGCCCGTTTGCCAAATTATTGCTTCTTCTTTTTTAATACAAGATAGAAATTCTACTCTAGTCTAATCTAAGTGTATATATGTGTAAAGCTCCATTCTAGATACTTGAACTCAGACTCTTAGCCCCCACACCATACAAACACTTATACTTATGGAGTGACCACTGCATTAAGGATACGCGGTGGTGCCAAGTCATTGCTAAAGCTTCATTCACATGTCATATTTATTTTACTTAATAACAAAGTGAAAACATGGCTCTCACCAAAGCTTAAAAGCAATATTTATTCCACACACTATTACAAACACATTTAAACATACACGACAAAGGCCAAGGGCCTTATAATTGAATTAACACATCTTCATGCACAAAGTACTTGGAGGTCTAAGGGGGAAATAATTCAAGTTGTGAGATTAGCATCATATTGTAATTATCTCTATGGTTATTAATATCCAAATTTGGATCATAGGATATTAAGATCCTACTTCCCTAAAAATGTCCTGGATCTCATTAGGATCTCTACTAAAGTGAAATTCGTGTGCTATAAAGGAAAATTCAATATATATATATTTTGTTAATTTCCGATATGCAAATGGAGCCCAAAGGCCCTAAATTGATAAAAAAAAAAAAAAAAAAAAAAGAAGTAATAAATAGATCAGTCTAGTGGCCTTAGCCCAAATTAATTGAAAAAAAAAAAAAAAAAAAAAAAAAAACCTAAGGCTTCATTAGTTGTCAGTCATCACCTTAACCAAATTAAAAAAAAATCATAGAAGAAAAAAAGAAAAGAGAATGAACAAGACTACTAGAGAGTAGAAAATGAATACAAGAAGTTAAAAAATCTAATGGTGACACCTTTGTAAGAGAGACAATTGACAACAATGGTTAGGGTTTTTTTTTTTGTAATTCCGCTGTTAGTTGCTTACTCGTAAGATATATTGAGAATTTTGATAATAACACCTCTACGAGAGAGACAATCGACAACAATGGTGAGGGTTTTTTTTTTTTTTTTTTTTTTTGTTTGTAATTCTGCCGTTAGTTGCTTACTCATAAGATATATAGGTTGTCAATTGCTTACTTTTTGTATTGGTATTTTGCTTTTTATCAGTAATTTGTGTAGAATCTCAATCCTAATAACCTTAATTATCTTTTAAAAAAAAAACATTTTCAATTGAAAAAGTCACGGATTCAGTTTTTTTTTTTTTTTTTTTTTTTTCGGGCGTTGGTGGAACAGCTAGCGTGTGTACAACAGCTTTTTCGCAAGGTAAAAATAAAAAAAATAATAATAGAAATCTGCATCATAGACCTATCCTGAAACCTAGACCGACGGGTACATGAATTAAGGGCGACTGAACATGGTGTAAATGGATATATTATATTGGAGTTGGAGGTACAATGGTCTTATGTAAGTATGATCCAGAGCTGCCGGTAAAAGGTAGCGGCTTTAATAAGCCTCTAAAGTCGCACGTCTTTCATCTTCATACGCCAACCCTTGTTTGGCAACAAACTTGAGTACACCACCCATCTTTCTATTTCTTGGTGTATCAACGTTTTTATTCTACAGTTCTAGTCGGCCAGACTAGACGTCGTAGCAACCAATATTTTTTAAGTCCCCTTTTGCGGTTTCACTGGTTTTTTCATCTCTTCAATTCAAAGTATCAGGTTGGCCCCTTCAGTTGTTTTCTCCCTCGAATTCATTGGCCAAAAAAAAAAAAAACATGGCTAGGTTGAGAATCTCTCTCTCTCTCTCTCTTTACGTGTGCCACGCGCGCCCAGTTCATTGGCAGTGTATCTCTCTCATTTCTTCATGTGTACAGCCTGCATGTCTCCTGTACTTTTCTCGTCGCCTCCGATAGAACAGTACTATAAGAGAGCTAAACCTATTAAATATCAGCGTATATAATTATATAAGGAAATTACAATGGGTTCATGTTACTCCGTGTAAATATACACAAACCCAAATGAGGGTAACAATATTTTTTTCTTGTAATAACCTTGCAACTTATCCTCTTTCTAAATTTTGTGTCTAAACAATCATTTTCTTTTGTCCTTCAAAAAGTTTTGATTATGATCTAATACTGATTCATCTCTAACCCATATAATAAGTTGTCTGGATACAATGCAATCCTGTTATAATAATTTTATGCAATCTCCTATTATATAACCCTTGACTTTTTTTTTTCACTACTTCATCCTCATCATTTGGGTTGCAAGACACTACAGTTACTTATGCTGTTAAATCGATTTGACATGAGATTAGAATAGTGGAGCATCAATCTTTTAGTCCTAGACAATCTCAAATACGGTATCTTACACGATTACATTATCTTTGACTACATCTTTGATCTATGGCATCTAGGGTTAGAGTTCAAATTTTTATCAATGGACCATGGATGTGAGTTGTGACTAGATCAGCTAGTGGGTGATGTTACTAACTAGAAAAATATGCTTTTGTTGGATGGGTCACTTGGGATTAAGATGTGGTGGAGTTTTAACCATTTTGAATGACACAGTTCCACTCATTTTTGCCCATGTTATCGCAGGTATAGCTGCCAAATGTTTAATATCCTCACTGCATGTCAGTTACTGTCTCTAATCTCTATGGTGGGGATGGTCATAGATTTTGTTCATGGGTTAGTGACAGGTACACCGTACGGGCTGCAGAATGGTAACCTTTTTGATAATAGACTATGGTGGCCTTGCCAAAAGTTACGAGGCCCCATTACACTAACGGGTTAGATAGACGTTGTTCTTAATGGGCCTAGTAGTGGACTGATTCTAAAAATCCTCATCACAACACTTTTGTTTGTTTGGCTTTTTTTTTTTTTTTTTTGGAGAAACTAAACACAAGGGGAGTGAAATATGTTCTAACTTTAATATAAAGACATACTACTCAAAAGTCAAAATAACTTTTAAGAAAGAGCAAAACAAGTTACACTACATACAACGGCACACTCTTTTAAGAAAAATCATCATTATAACCAATGACGATTTCAAGAATTTTTCTTAGGGTGTTCCTCAAAAAGTATAAATTACACAATCTAATAAAAAGAGAAACTTATATATTGACAATAACAACAATCAAAAGACACGCAAATACATAAAATTTACAATTGTCTTCTATGAGTTTTTATATTTTGAAATCGTTGCATGATAGTTTTATTATCAATGCTACAAGCTACATCTCTTTCAATTTACATAACCAAACAACTATTCATCTACTGATCTCCCATTCGATTGCGCAATTCATTCTTTATATATTTCATTACTAAGAAACTTATTTCTACTGTTGCAGTAGCGATAGGAATGGTCAAAATTAACTTCATAAGTAAATAGACTAATGGATAAGTCTCTTGCTTCCTTGTCTTCACAAACTTTTCAGCAAGTTCACCAACTCTTTGAAACTTTAAAAACAAGTCATTGCTGCGCATATTAAAAATGTAATTCTAAAGTTGAGAGTCAAGTGCCAAGATATCTATCCCAAGAAAAATCAGATAGATAAAACTTTGCTAGACATATCAACTTTTCCTTATCAAAAGCTACAAATGAATTACTTGGATTCAAGCAAGCCATACAAAATAGCAAATCGGTATTCGCCTCTAAAAAACAGTTGTTAAGCTCTTGAAATTGCAAATCTATGACTGCATAAAATAGCTTAACATGAGTATGATGTAAATTTGTATTTTGTTGGGTGTTGTGTTGCGGCCTCCCACTAACTACAAATATTTCATCCATGTTCAAGATAGGAATATCATGTGTGGTATAAAATAAAGACACTTCATTCAATAAAGATATCCATTCATCATCTCTCATCACTTGCAATTATTACTTAGACACTTTAACAAGATCCATAGCATTTACTATATCTTACTTTTTTTTTTTTTTTTTGGCAATGCTATTGACAACTTATTTGTGATTCCTAAAATGTTTTTCATCAAGTGTAGAGTAAAGACAAATTCAAAAGATAGAATTGACCTCATAAAAGATCAAGCTTCAACTTTTTAGTCGTAGAGGCTATCTTTTTCAAAAATATCAAGTACATCAATAACAGTAAAGAACATCAAAATCAGGTTGAGAATAGTCTCATACTATGATCCCCAATGTGTATCACCAGGATGTTTAAGATTTGTCTCATGATTCAAATCTTGCCCACTTCTACGTACGTACACCATTCTCTAATTCTTCTTTAATTTTGGCAAATTGTGCATCTCGAAGAGCATCTCGTCTCTTAAAAAGCCTCCAACAATAGTTACTAAATTATTAACCACATAAAAAAAATTCAGCAATGCCAATGTGATTTTTAGCAACGGTGATAGGCCAAAAACAAATTGACTCATTGTGATGAATTAATTGATTAATTAGCAAAGTTTAATTAATTAATCAAATTAACATGCAAACGCGTGGTAGCACAAACAAATCACCAATTACACTAAGTATGCAGTGAAAATTAAATTGACATAGTGATTTGTTTACGAATAAGGAAAACTAATACGGCAAAAACCCCACCGGGTGATTTTAAGGTCACTACTCCCGAAATTCCACTATTATCACAACAAGCAGTTACAAGTAAAGGAATCCCAATATCTTATACCAACCTACAGTTGAACCCTTAGCCCAATACCTTGGATTTGTTTTGTAGTGACAATTTTTCCTTTTAATGCACAACTCCCAGTACGTGACTAACCAATTGCGCGGATCCCAGTAGGTGACTTTAATCACCAATTAGAGAAGGTTGTTGGCTGCAAAGTTTTTCAGTTCATCCAAACGATGAAGATCAAGAAGATGCTTAGTAACAAAACTCTACGATGCACAAATAAAGCAACTTCTTCACAAGAATGATGAACTAGGGCAAAGCTCTGTCTTTGGTCATAATTTACTTAAACAAATTTTGCTCAACACTTAAGCAACTTGTGTCCTCTTTGACGGCCCTTAAAATAATCTTTTTATATGTATAGGATTGTCAGAAAAGAAAGTCCAAACATACAATCATGAATTAGAGTCAAAACAGATTTGAAATTCTGTTTTTCATAAACCTTAACAGATGCCTATCTGTCGAGTTGCTGTTGAGCAGCTGTCGTGCCACGGGGCTGGAATGGCTTCTTAAGCTCGATAGATAGCTAACTGTCGAGATTTAATGACAGACACTTCTTCAGCTTGAATCTTGGATAGACTTGCATGTCTTCAACACTTGATCTTGAAATACAGTTTCTTAAAGTATTAAACACATCGTAGATCTATCCAAATACAAGTAAAGTACGTTTTATCAAAGGATTAGCCAATTACATAAAATAATGACATATGTTCCTAACAAGTGAATGACATATGTCCTAACAAATGGTAACAAGAATCAATTGAAGTTGATGAGTAAACAATGGACATAAAATGCTGACTTATTCTCTTTCAAAATTAAAGTTTTGAGACCATTGATATCACCTTACATATTACCAACCTCGCATAACCTTGCTCGCATAGCTTTGATAAACTCAAATTATGTTCATAAAGTAAACATTGAATAGCATATTTGAGTAACAAAGTGGTTGTACTTGCTACATGTACAATACCAAGGAACCGCTCTATAATAATTCATTTTTTATTCACATAACGAAGAACAAGGGTCATTTGCTCTTTCACTGAGATATCACATGACTCATCAACTAATATTGAAAAGAACCCATTGTCAAAATCCTTGATGATGGCTTTGGATGTTTTACGTGCAATTGCATTCACAATGTCTTTTTGAATTTCATAGTGGGTAAACTTGTAATTTTTCAGAGCTTTTTGCAACACTTTATTGATAGATTCATTGTGATCTCCCAAAAATTGTAAAAGTTTAAGTAAATTTCCTTTATCACTTTAACCTTGAGATTCATTGTGACCATGAAAAGCTAATCCCCAGCATAAAAGGAATCTTATGAAATCAACTATTGCATTTAATTGAACTTGATATTCAATTTTATCTTGATTTGATTGCTTAACCAAAACACTTTGAATGTGTTGCTTTTCCTTCATTAAATCTTCGCTCTTCTTGATAGCTTGGTTATGAGCACTATTAACTCCTCCAACATAAGAATTTAACTTCTCTTTTTGATTTCATTGAATTCCTTTGTTACAAAAGTCTCATCTCCTCCTTGCTTATCAACATCTTGCCCAAATAGGTAGCAATATAAACAAAATACTGCATCCTTGTCTATACTATATTCCAACCACTTCCTATTTGCATACCATTTGGACCTAAATTGACGGGGCTTTCTAAAAAAATTTGTTAAAGGGTAGTCATGGTTTTGGAGAACAGGTTGATAAGGGCCTTTTTGTAAATAAAATCTTCTTATATCATCATTATTATTAGGATGATAAGATGATATCTTTTTTCGTAGTTCAGGATCTAAAGGAAGATTTTCTAAGTTAAAGTCAATATGAATTCGCTTAGAAGATGAATATGAATCTTGCACACGAAATGAATCTTGGGTATATGGTTTTCATATCAAATATTTGTCAATAATTCTAGTAAAAGAATAAACAATAAACTATAAGTTCATTTGAAATATTAATAAAATTATTAATTATTGTTGTTTAGTTGTTTCATTAATTTGTTTGTCTTTTTATAAATTATAATTTGTTGTATTGTTGTTTCATTAATTATAAAATTATTAATTTTTGTTTAGCCTAACATAATTTAATCTGTTTGTCTTTTACAATGTATTGGTTAATTAAATTATTAATTATTGTTGTTTATTTAATTTATTATTTTTCTTTACTAACTACTAGCATTCTAGCACACACCCCATGTGTATTATCTACGGCTCAACCCACTGCCTAGTGCCTAACATAATTTAATTTTTTTATCTTTTATAATGTATTGGTCAGTTAGCCTTTACTGCCTCGGCATGCCTTTATTTCCCCAATTCAAATATCCCACCCCACAACCCCATGGCCCCCATCCACCCCCTACTTAACAGACGAGTCACAAGAGCCATTCAGAGAAATTCACAATACACAAAAAGACAAACTCACCAATGGATAAAGTCAAAACAGGGGCAAATAAAGTTATAAAGTAAAGCTGTAAAAGCAATTACAGTTCAAAGAGAAAGAGAAAAAATCATATAAAGAGAGAGAGAGAGTCTCATTTCAGTTCAAAGAGAAAGTGAGAGAGAGCTTCGCTCTCACTCTCAAACCACACCAAACCCAAAGATGTAAGAGAGAAAAAGAGAGAGAAGTAAAGTGTAAAGAATTGAGATACCTTAAGGGAGGCCTGAGGGGTGATGCCACGATAGCACATCGAGGTAAGGACTTTAGGCCAAGTATTGCAAGTGAAGCAGTCTCTGATCCGATCGAATCGATCTCTGATGCACGATGTGCTCTGTTACTCGAGATCTGTTGCTTGAGTTTGAGGCGGAGGCGCCGTCATGTGACAGTTTTTGTCATTGATGAGGTTTTTTTTCCTTTAGGTTTTTTGATTTCAATTTTGCCTTACCATTTGATCAATTGGTGGATGCGCATTGGGTCTTGGATGAGGTTGGTTTTTTTTTTTTATTTTTTTGAGAATTCATTTAGGTTGGCCCAGTTGGGTATTTAGTTAATAAAAATGGAATTATTTTGATTTAAAAATCTGTTTGGGGTTAGTTTTGTTTAGGATTGATGTTGGGCTTTTTTTCCCTGGGGTGGGCTTGCTATGTTACAATTTTTTTTTTTTTTTTTTTTTAGATTTTAGGTCAAAAAAAATTTTTGGGTATTTTTTTTTTTTTTTGCTTGAATGTAGAACAAATAATCCACCAAAATTTAATTTTATTAGCATAAAAAAAAAAAAAAAAAAAAAACAGAGGGTGTTTCCAAATTTTTTTTTTAAGGGTAGACAAATAAAAAAAATTTAAATTATTATATATAATTTTTTTTTTAAGGTTAGGACCACCCTGGCCTAAACGTGGCGCTGCCCTTGATTATAACTTGAATAAACCTGTCCTACCTCTTTTACCAAACTTATTCACATGGGGCTCAAAAGGTGAAGCTTGGTGAGAAGAACTTGTCCTCCATCACATGCTCGCATGTAGAATTGCAAATGAGCCAAGTTTTATATGTTTAAAAGTGATTAATTTGTTTTTCAACAAAAAAATAGTGATTTATTTAATTTAATTTTGAATATGAATCGAGTTGAGCAAACACTAAACAATGTAACAATACACATAATCTTTAATGAGAATAAATATTTGCAGCACTTAAGTCCTTAACATTAACCAAAGCTAATGTCAAAAATACCTCTAATCTAATTAAATAATCATTATTCTTAAAAATAAAAAATGGGGTTAAAATTGTAATTCAACAAAAAAAAAAAAAAAAAAAAAAAAAAAAAAAAAAAAAACAACAACAACAACAACAACAACAACAACAACCAAATAAACTTTTTTCTTAAAAATTAGCACACTCTCTATTATCACTATTAACTATATGATTTACATATGTACATGTTAATAAGAAAAATATGATATTTTTCCAACATTTTTGGCCCTTTTTTTCCTCATTGTGAATCCTTTGTGTGAAAAATCAATATTGTAGTTTCAAATAGTTTTTGGGTGTTGTTTTGAGAGAGGAGCACTATATTGCCACATTATATTTTTCTATGAAATTAGTGAAATCACTATAATTCTGTGGACGTAGGAAAATTGTTGAACTGCATAATTTCTTGTATTGTGTAATTGTCTTATGTGTGTTATTTTCTATCTATTTTTTTGTCTTTCACAGATATGGGAATTTCAAGTAAATTCCCAACAACTTGGGCACCAGCCTGAGATTGAGCGTGCCATTGTGCATCTTGATTATGAGTACACACACAAACCTGACCATGCTCAGCAGCTGATGGCAAACCCCAAGAAAAAAGAAGTAAATCTAATGTTATATCTGTTGAAGTTTTTTTGGTTTCTAGGTTCTTGCTTCTACTTCAATGTGAAATTTAATTCCTATTGAGGACAATCTGAAGCTGCAATAGTCATGTAGAAAATTGGTTATAGGCGTACGTTCAGTGAAATTGTCTAATACTTCGTAACATTCGTTTGCTAGGGAGCTAACTTGCCTTAGCACTTGCTTAGGGCTATTGCAACTAAAAGAAGCCATTCCACGGTTCCACCCGTTTATTATTTCAATGATAACATGCAGATCGAAACATGGGCCTAAACTCTACTCTGGCCTGGGTCGTTTTAAGTATTTCTTTCTATTTTTGGGTTGATAATTATGGTCTTTTCTTGGTTCGTCTTAAGCTGAAATGTGAAATACTTGTCCAAGCAAAACTAGTTACGGGCCCAAAGGTCTGGGGGTTTGTGCTATTATCCTGAGCTTAGAGGCCCAGAGGTTTGCCCCTTGAAGTCCTCAAGTAAGGAAGAGGAAGCAGCTAACGCTAGAGATGGCTGCCCATTAAGCCATTGGTTTGCTTTTGTTTCATCTTTCATGCGATCACTATTTATGAATAGCCCCGTAGAGCAGAGCAGATTGGGCCAATGATAATTGAAACCCGCATGAAATGGATTTGAGTTCAGTTTGATTTGTGGGCGCTCAATATTGATTGATTGTTTGTTAAAGCCTTAAAAGGTCTCTGATTAGCGAGGGGCTGAGAGCCATGACGTCACAATGTCGACTACTCAACTTCACAACTCTTCGCCTAAAAGGTTATTTATTTTATTCTAAGATAGAATTCTATTTTAGATTAACGTAAGACTTTTTTGAGAGTTCTTCATAAGAGAATAGAATTATCATAAATGAATGGAAATGATTAGAATGTATTTAAGTAAGAGAGATGAATGAAAAAAAAAAATGGAATTAAATTAAGTAATCTTGTTTAGATATTTTAAAATAAATGAATAAAAAGGAATGTAAGATAAGTAATCTTGTTTGGGAATAATATAAAGGGAAAAAATGGAATTATTTTATGACAATATTATTACTAGACTCCTATTTTAAAATAAAGTGTTAAATATATAAGGGTATTCTTGGAGTTTAAGTAAAAAATTCATTAAATATAATTTCATTTGCTCCAATTCCTCCTAATTTTGGGAGAATAAAAATTTAAGATTTTGAGAGAATAGAGAAAAAGGAGTATTCTCGCCTACTTAAAATCTCAAACAAGGGAATAAACTTTCCATTCCCTGCATTAAAACTCCCAAACAAAATAAGAGAAGAATATTCTAAAATTATTTTATTTCATTCATTTCCATTCAATTTATTTCATTCCTCCTAAACGAGCTGTAAGTGTATATATGTATGAAGCTTCTTTTTGGAACTTTGAACTACGACCCTTGCCCACCCTTCACCCCACAAGAATTTGTACTTGTGAAGTGACCATTACATCAATCGTGCAAAGTGGTAAAAAATTTATTATAATAGATTATTTGGATTGAATGCCATAAAATTAAAAATGCTTTACGAGTATTTTCTTTTGGTTTTGTGAAGAAGAAATATATGGGAAGGCTTAGTAAGATTTAATGGAAGCCAAAATCCTGTTTGAGATTAAATTCCCATTATAAAATGGTAAAGTCTCTGATAGTTGTATAAGAGATTTGATGTTGAATCTCCGCTTACACCAAAAACTAATTAGTGTCTTGATCTGATAATAAAGAGCTATCATCAAAAGCGAATGTCATAAGTTAAAACTCTCTTAAAAAAATAAAAATAACATATGATTGATTAAGGTTCGTGAAATATAAAATAAAATAACCCAAGAGAGATGATTTTGATTCGACATTGGTTATCATGATTCATGATTAACTTTATATATATTAAAATCTACACAATGACAATTATTATAAATTTATCTTATTGGACTCTTATGGTCCTAACATGCCAAAAAGTGTGTAGTCTAACCTATTTAGAGACTTGACCCAATTGAGAAATCCAACCAAATTTGAGCTAATTGCTACTCAACTCGACTACTTCGATGGTCAATGACAGGTCTCATCCTCTAAAAACTGACTTTGTCAGGTCGACTGCTGGTCTTCTCCTTCCAAAACCCAAACTGACTGACTTACTAAGGATTTTCTGGCAAAAGTTTCCAGATCGGGTAAGATCTCAGCCATTTCCGACTAGACTTTAGTTAGATTTGACAAGATTTTGACTGAATTTGGAAAAATCTCAACGATTTTCTACCTAATTTTTGCCATTTTCCAAATCTACAATACCAACCAGACTTACCAACAATCATTGAAAGCCGATGCAATCAACCTCTTTGGTTAGTGGTGGCTTGAAATATGTTCCATCTAATTAGGTCGGGTTGGGTATAGATTGAGCCCAAACCCAATCCGACTTGACTTGTGGACAATCCTATCTATGAGAATCGCAATTATTATTTTTGAGATAAAATGTATAGAGTTTGTTTGGAAAAAAACACTTGGATTTTAATGTTCAAAACAATGTGAAAACAATATTTAAATTCCTAATTTTTCTTATCATTATTGTAGTTGTGATGTTTATACTCCAGTGTTGTTTAGGCTTTAAAGGACCTATATCAGGAGTATAAAGTATTAGACATCTATAAGGTATGATTGGTAGACTGTAATAGGAACTATAATGTAATAATTATTCTTATAGTTTAACTATACTTTAGTTTAGTTATATTTTTTATTATAGGGAATAGTCATTTCTTATGAATAGTTATTCTTTAAAATAAAGAATATATATTCATTTCTAAAAGGGTTGTTATGTAGAATAGACTGTCATGACCTTCTTGGAATATTAAGGGCGCCTGAAAACACGGCGCAAGGCAAAACTACACTAGTAGAAATTATTTAAGCGACAAAGTTAAAATTGCATTAAATTTGGCAAGTTGAAAGGAAACAGTATTTTGATGAATAGTCGACACTTTGCCACGAAGTGTTCCCTAATTTTGGCAAATTCCTTCATTTAGGGCTCGGAAACAGTGATTTTGCCATTTTTAGTAATTTTTGTTTCCTTAATAACTTTTTACTCAAAAGTCAAAATAAGGTCTTGTTTGTTTTGAGATAGCCCTTAAGGTCAGTAGTTTATGATTTTGCATTTTGTGATAGGCCTTTTTGCAACTACGGGCTGGACTACCTCCAGCCACGTTATGGCCCAAAGGTTCTGGGTAGGAGAGTCATTACTGGCTTGGCTGCAACATTCCCAAAACTGGCTTGTGCGCAAACTTAGGCCCTTTTGCTAAAACTTTGGTGACATGCCCATGGCAGAGGAAACTGTTACAAAGGAGTTAAAACAGAGAGATATAATATAGCAACAATAAAAGGGGGCATGCTTACTGTCAACTGAAAAGCAGAAAGTATTGAATGACATAGAAGGTAAAGCAATGCAGTAAAATAAATGCAATATAAATAAGATGATAATATAAGAGAGAAATAACACCAATGCTTAATCAATAAAACGGAAGAAGAAATGGTTAGTCTGCCACGCTTGATTGTCTTACGGAGTTAAGTCCAAGAAGGAAACCACTTCTTCAATGTGGGTAACCTCACAGCGAGATACTGTCATTGAAATTACCCACTTTGAGAGAATGGGCCTAAATAACTTATACTCAAAATTACTTAATCCTTAATAGAGGGTAGGCTTTTAGAGGGATAGAAGGGATTAGCCTATTGGTGCATGCCTACTATCACACACTTGCCTACTCTCCATTGTTACTTTCTAACTCCTCGTTTTTTCTTTCTAAGTTTTCTACTCCATTTTTCTCTCTTTTTCTTATTCCCTTATGGGTTTATTATGTTCACTCTTGCTTTTCTCTCCTGTTGTTCTGTTCTTCTTCTTTTTGTTCCATTCCCCCCCCCCCCTTTCTGTACACGGCAAAGGGCCCTTTTATACTGCCTGCTATGAAAGGTTTTTACTATTTTAACCCTTAACTGTTTTTGTTTAGGTATGGGTGTCCTTCCAAATCACCCACTAGTTTGTCAACTGCTCAGCCACCACCACTTACTTGTGTTGGCCATGCCACACCCATTACCAGACAAAGAATTTTATTTTGTTTACTTGCTCACCATGGCATTCCCATCAGAAATAAGGGTGGACATTCTCTCTCACTATCCCTATGGCATGCACCTAGTGATTCCAACTCATCTTTCCCTCTTTTGGGTAGTATGTCATCCTAGCAGGACATTTCCTCTAAAAGAGTTTAAGCAATAACCCCAGAATAGGCTCTCCCCTTCTTCCCACTGCCAGACCATACCCTCTCTTACCTCTGACCCATGGCCCACCACCCCTGTATTGGCTGGGTACAGGTTAATGGCGCTTGAGCCTTGTGCGTGTTCCACTTCCATGTGTGTCCATGGCTTGTCTGCTGCTTAGGCATTTGCCATGACTTGAAGGCTTATCTGTACATTTTGCTGCTTGTTCTTGACTTCTTGTGGCGTGAGTGTTTCCCTGAACCTTCGTTCTTCATGTCTTACTTCCTTCCTGGGCTGGGCCTTGCTTGATTGTGGCTTATTCTTTCTCTAATCCATCTTTTGCCCCTTTCGTAGGTCTGCTAGCACTTCTACCATGCCAATATGTCATTCTTGCTATGCTATTGTATGACCCGTGCTTGCTAGGCTCCTTTTGGGCCTACTGTATACTTTCCCTTTGCTTAATTCCCGTGGCCCAATATTACCATTGGGCTAGTATTCATACTATTTTGGGCTTCCTTGACCGATTCCATTGCTTCTAGGCTTCCTTAGCCCATCTCATCCTTTTGAGCATCCTCGGCCCATTTCCTTTCCTTGGGCACCCTCAGCCTATTCCCTTTTCTTGGGTATCCTTAGCCTATTTTTACTCCCATGGGCCTTTGCTAAGTCTTTTGGGCTTCTCCAGCACAAATTACCATATCCTTTACTTTTGGGATTCATGGGCTTTCCACCAACCCCTTACTCACTTAATTCATTATTTTGGGTCTCTTTGGCCTATTCTTGCTTGCTTTCTATTTCATATAATGTCCATGGGTTTACTACTTCTTTTCTTTAGGCTCCTTTAGGCCCGCTTGCTTTCTTTGAGGCATATTTATTATTTTCTAGGCTTACGATCTATTATTCCTGCCTGCCATTCGGGCTTAATGATTTTCTTCTCAATTTACTAACTCTTTTTCTCCCACATTGTTGGGCTTCTTCCTGCTATTGGGCCTCTCTACCAAAGTGGGCATCAACATATTTAACTCATTTTTATAATTTTTGGTACAATTTGGTATTTTGCCACCTAATCTCATGATTAGTGTGAACTAGGGTTTTATTTCTTTTTAGTATTTATATGCTTTGTAGCCTCCAAAGACAAATCAAATTATTATTAATAAAATTCAAACTTTGTCCATTTCTTTCCCTTACTCACTTAATTCATTATTTCGGGTCTTTTTGGCCTATTCTTGCTTGCTTTCTATTTTATATAATGTCCATGGGTTTACTACTTCTTTTCTTTAGGCTCCTTTAGGCTCGCTTGCTTTCTTTGAGGCATATTTATTATTTTCTAGGCTTACGATCTATTATTTCTGCCTACCATTCGGGCTTAATGATTTTCTTCTCAATTTACTAACTCTTTTTCTTCCACATTGTTGGGCTTCTTCCTACTATTGAGCCTCTCTACCAAAGTGGGCATCAATATATTTAACTCATTTTTATAATTTTTGGTACAATTTGGTATTTTGCCACCTAATCTCATGATTAGTGTGAACTAGGGTTTTATTTCTTTTTAGTATTTATATGCTTTGTAGCCTCCAAAGACAAATCAAATTATTATTAATAAAATTCAAACTTTGTCCATTTCTTTCCCTTACTCACTTAATTCATTATTTCGGGTCTCTTTGGCCTATTCTTGCTTGCTTTCTATTTCATATAATGTCCATGGGTTTACTATTTCTTTTCTTTAGGCTCCTTTAGGCCCGCTTGCTTTCTTTGAGGCATATTTATTATTTTCTAGGCTTACGATCTATTATTCCTGCCTGCCATTCGGGCTTAATGATTTTCTTCTCAATTTACTAACTCTTTTTCTCCCACATTGTTGGGCTTCTTCCTGCTATTGGGCTTCTCTACCAAAGTGGGCATCAACATATTTAACTCATTTTTATAATTTTTGGTACAATTCGGTATTTTGCCACCTAATCTCATGATTAGTGTGAACTAGGGTTTTATTTCTTTTTAGTATTTATATACTTTGTAGCCTCCAAAGACAAATCAAATTATTATTAATAAAATTAAAACTTTGTCCATTTCTTTCCCTTACTCACTTAATTCATTATTTCGGGTCTCTTTGGCCTATTCTTGCTTGCTTTCTATTTCATATAATTTCCATGGGTTTACTACTTCTTTTCTTTAGGCTCCTTTAGGCCCGCTTGCTTTCTTTGAGGCATATTTATTATTTTCTAGGCTTACGATCTATTATTCCTGCTTGCCATTCGGGCTTAATGATTTTCTTCTCAATTTACTAACTCTTTTTCTCCCACATTGTTGGGCTTCTTCCTGCTATTGGGCCTCTCTACCAAAGTGGGCATCAACATATTTAACTCATTTTTATAATTTTTGGTACAATTCGGTATTTTGCCACCTAATCTCATGATTAGTGTGAACTAGGGTTTTATTTCTTTTTAGTATTTATATGCTTTGTAGCCTCCAAAGACAAATCAAATTATTATTAATAAAATTCAAACTTTGTCCATTTCTTTCTCTTATTGATTTCCAAAAATTATTACATTGTGGATTTAGGGAACCCTTGGTAGATTGGAGGTTTACTACCAGAAATTAACAGTTTAGTTTCTATTCCATCTAAGAGAGTATCATGTGTGCTTTCTTTAGGCTCCTACGACATCAGTTGTAATAGTTATTCCTTAAGAATAGTAAGAAATTTAGAAATGAATATATTTTCAAATAAACAAATTATAAAAATCATAAAAAAAAAAAAAAAAACTCATCTCTCTATCAAAATTTAAAAAAAAAAAAAAAAATTATTTTTAAGGAAATATAATTATATGTGTAAAATATTTCCTAAAATAAATCTTAAGTTTTATTCTAATGTTAAAACTTACAACCAAATTTATGAATATGTTTAGTTATTTCTTTGCAACAAATGTTATTCCTAATAGCAAGAGCCTTGTAGCTTAAAGCATATACCCATGCACAAGGTGGTTAGCATTCTAGGGAAAAATGGTTCGAGTTGTGGGGCAGCAGCATATTGTAACTATCTAAAAATAAATAAATAAATCTCAATAATAAAAATTAGTATTCATATCGTAATTTTTATCTAGTGTACCAAATGTGCCTATAATGTTATTGGCTGCATTGGGATCTTTGCAAATTGCCATTTCCGATCTAAACCGAGAAGTTCTTCTCACCTTATCAAGATCTGGTGTTGTAGAGATTGGTAAAGAGTGGTACTTCGTGAGGCTGCATGAGGCTATTCAAGTATGTCTTCAGCATGTTCGGAGCTAATTAAAAGAAACATCCAAGACACCAGGTTTTTACTTGATGATAAGCCAACCTTGTTTCATAGGTTAACGAGATAGAAAGGGGGAGGATGTGTCGGTTTCTAATTTGGAGTCAGGCTGCCAAAATCCTTTAACTTCGAAGGACATTTCCCCTCAATTGGAGCCATTGTTAACTCAAAAGTCATGAGAATTGCTTGATTATTTTGCAAATATAAATAATACCAATATTTTTGCAAGGCAGTGCTTGTAATAGGCATGATCAAATTTTAGGATTGTTTCTTGCAATTAGGCTCTTAAGTTGTAAAGTATAGTACAAACAACTGTGAATGAACTTTAATTCTTAAATATAGAGAGGTTTTGGGGAAGGGGAGGCTACCCCTAGTGTGTTGCTCTTTAGATTTCTTGTATGTAATAATGAGCATTTGTCTAGGTTTTATTGCTCCTCTCCCATCTGTATGTCACATTTGAAATATGATTGATTTACTAAATCATTGAGCACAACTGTGAGAAAAAATCTCAAATCTACTCTTATTTTTTTTTTTTTTTTCTAGTACCAACATTTTCTTGTTTCAGTTCATCTTTGTTTCAGGCCAATTGAGATCTTATTGCACAGTAGCCTCCCAATCGAGTAACTATGGTTGGTTATATCACTACTAAAAATGCGCTCTATAGCCACGTTGTTTTTAGTCGCATTTTCAAAAAACGCGGCTATAGCTAACTTATATCTGTGTTTTTAAGAAACGTAGTTTAAACTACTGACTTCAACCTATAGTTGCATTTCGTAAATGCCACTAAAATAACTCCTTAGTCACGTTTTAAAAATGCAACTATAGACCTGTCGGTCTATTGCCATGGTGTGTAGGTCATACTTAAAAACGTGGTTATAGAAAACGCTATAGGACAAATGAACATATACCTGCGTTTTTAAGAGCTATAGCTATGTTTTAAAAACGTGACTGTAGACCAGTTATTTTTGTAGTGCATCCTTGATACCTGCCATGTGATTTCATTTTATACTAGCATTTCACAGTGGATAATGATCGTCGGCTTAAAAAGAAATGGTTGTCAAGGTTATTGGAAGTGTGCTCAAATCAAAGAATGGAAGAGTGCGTTTCTAAACATTTGACTTTGGAAAAAATGAAAAATAAACTGTTTTGATGATTTGACCTTACACTACACTGAAAGTTTTAAAAAATATTTTTTTAATCAGAAAAATAGCATATATTTTTAATTTTTTGCAGTTGAGGCATATTTGCTCTCAGGTATCTCAGCTTATTTGATTGTTTTTCACTTTTTCTTCTGTAACCCTACGTGGATTTCAATATTTTATGAATCTCTAAACCAAACACGCTGCATTGTTGTTGTTTTTGGTTTTGGTTTTGTTTTTTGTTTTGGCTTAAAAAACACTCTGCATTGTTGCCAGCAAAGTAGAATGGAAATCCACAAGCGCAATCTACTTTACTTGTTGCCATTTTTCTCAAAAAAAAAAAAAAATTGCCATATAATAATTTATTATTCGTCAAATCATTGCATGCATTTAATATTAATCACGGTCGAGATTGAGGGCAATAAGCAGGCCCTTCATCAAACCTTTAACTCATGCTGTGCAAGATTATAAGCCAAAAATGTGAAGACAAAATGTCAATTTTGGGCCGTATAGAGAGTATAAGCACCAATTTTAACAAAATCTCATCACATAATCCTATCAGTTCTAACACATATGTGGAGAGATATATTATTTACAAATTGTCCCATATCATAATAATTGGAAATACATTTAAAAAATGATAATAATAGATTTCGAAATGAAGAAATCTACTTAAAGATATGGGTAACTCTTATTGATAAAAAGATTTAAAAAAAAGTCACTTAAGGTAGTGTGGTTATGTCGCACCAGTAAAAATGAGTCAGTTCATTCAAGTTCAAAAGGCAAAACAAATAAAATAAAAAGTCAAAACAAATAAAAAATAGAGGAAGATAAAATAATAATAAAAATTAGTGAAAGTAATAAAACTGGACTTTAGGTAGAATAAAACGGAGGAAAGGAATACACGTAATCAATCTTAACTAACCTATTAAAGAGCAAATAGTCAACCATAAAGTATAATCTTTGATGTTATGTATATTTAATTGAGCAAGTGAGGTGCTCTATTATAACTGTTGAGCGGTAAGATCTAAGAGCCTCATTGCGTTATTTCCACATCGTAAAATCTTGAAAAACTCCTCCGAATAGAGCCTTATAATTATCATTGGCATTGGTTTGGTATTTTTGCTGCTTACTATGCAGATTTCGCTTGTGTGGACCTTCCAATTACTCATCCTTATATATAGTTTTAGGGTCAAGTTTAAGTCCAGTATCCAGGAGTACTAGACCTGTTAAGATGATGACATGTGTTTACTTTTGGATACATGTCACCATTTAACTGGATTTAGTGCACTGGAGACACTGGACTTAAACCAAATTTATAATTTTATATTATTTAAGTTTCTTAATGATTACCTTAAAAAAAAAAAAAAAAAATCTTAGAGCCGCCTTTGTATACACAAGCTCAAAAAAGTGTTTAGTCTATTGTAGAAGAAATGCTAAGTTCTTATTTAAAAGAAGAAGAAAAAAATTTGCTGTAAGTGGTCCTTGATAGCTGAAAGTATCATTTTCAAGGACAATAATTGTAGCTGAATTGATAATATCTTGTTCTTAAGGACAATAATAAGCTAGAACAATAATTGTAAGTGGTCTGTGACTGCTGATACATCACAAGACGAAAAATGATAAGAGTACGAAACGAAGAAAAAAAAACAAAACAAAACAAAACTGGTCCTTGACAATTTTATTTGAGGTCCTACTAAGTAGTAAATGTCAGAGGGTGGTTGTGAAGTTGAAAATGTAGTATGATTTTTAAAAGACCCCGACTGGTTATTGTGGACTTTAGGGTCCCTTTATATTGGGATTTCTGGGATACATCATATGAGTCAAAAATAGCAAGTGTGAATGGAACAAAATTGAAAATATGGCAACAGATTCATGACAGCCACACAATCAAAGAATAATAATTAATTTTTTGTGTAGATGGAGATTGAATTACAAATCTCTTATTCGATATAAGAGACTTTACTAGTTAAACTAACTATAATCCTCTATATAATAAAAATTATTAAGTGGTCATCTTTGACAGTTAAATTTAAGGTCATAGTAAGTAGTAAATGTCTGAGGGTGGCTTTGTGAAGTTGAAAAGGCAGTATGATATTGCAAAAGACCCCCCCGACTGGTTATTGTGGACTTTAGAGTATTTTTTTACTATGATAATTTAAATCATAAATGTCTCTATTAAAAATACTAAGAAGTGTTAATTAGGTGAGCTACAAAATCCTCTAATTTTTAGTTAGATTGTAGGATATGAAGGACATAAAGTTTATGAAAAATGATCAAGTTACATGTGATGTAACTTTAAGTATCCATATTGCTTTTTACATGTTATATTTATTGTTATTGTAGCTTAGTGTTTGGTATATGGAAATTGGTTAATCACTTATATTTGACTAAATTTTTTATTTAGATTAAAATGATTAAGCCGTGAAAAACATGGTTTAGGGTTCTAAATATTTGCTAAGGTTACGTTAGCATCCTACCATTATTATTCATGTATTCCAATTGATTTTCTAGTGGATCATTTTACCACTCAGAGGGCGATGGAGAGGTTTTTCATCGAGTTCTTCAGTTTCCTCTTCGATAACACGTGTCAATGTTATCTTGCGTTTGATTCTCTCTATCCCTTACTCTTTGCTTTTAATTACTACTGTGTGTGATTAAATTATGGCTTAGAGTAGTTTGCATATTTGGGTATAGCTTATATTTGTCATTCCGCACATACATTATTTGAATATAAGCTTGTTTGAAATATTTGAATTTGAGGGTCTAAACATTCACAAGTGTTTTATACACCAAGTGAGTTTTCAGTTTCATATTTTGAAAATGCAGAAGAAATATGCTCTTAATCATCAAGTTCTTGTATGATACTTCAATGGTAATGTTGAATAAAAAAATTGTGCCTTACACATTAATTCTAGTGTCTTTCCCTTACAGTTGTGCCTTTCAATTTCGGCCCCAAATTGATTATTAATGTTTGGTTTTTGAGAAAAAAAAAAAGGTGAAGATTACTTTGATTTAACTATTTTGATTTTGAGTAATTTCTTTGCATGCATGTAGACTATAGATACAGGTGTGAACCTTTAATGAATATCCATTTTCTCTTTCTTCAAAAATTTCAATCACATAATTTAGCAACTTTCATTTAGTAGGTGCATCAATTGTTACAAAAATCTAATACGTACATTCTAATTTTTTTTTCACCTTGAAAACCAATCCTCGGCTTGTTTAAAATAAATGGAAGTTGGATTTTTTTTTTTTGTTTTTTTTTTAAATGTCAAAGAAGAAAACAGGGTTGACTTAGTACTTTACTAATTAACAAGTGAGTAAAGTGAGTGTCATAAGCAATTTGGAAGGATATTGTTACCCTCTAATGAACCCTAAATACTGTTGATGGTAATTTAGGATTTCAATTAAATTATTAGTTAAGTGGAGGCAAAGAAAGGAGGTAAGTTTAAGGGACAATATATTCTCAAGGAGGAAACTAATGTATTTTGTAATCCAGACCAACTTCCTGTTTATAATAATAAATCTTGAGGCCGGTTTTTGTAATTTTCTCCCCCAAAAAATGAATATATATATATATATATATATATATTTAAGGTATAAAGAAGTAAGATTTTTTAGATTTTAGTGAAACTTTTCTACTCGTTGTCTATGAGACACTTTAAAAATTCGAATTTCATAGATCAATGGTGAATTAAACCTAGAACTTTCAAGTCTACGTCAAACTCCATATGATTGAGCCCACCATCCAGATATTGCATTGGGATTAAAAATGATATTAAACATGAAAGCAATCAAACAATTTAGCAAAATTCAGCAAGAATCTGATCTCTACATCAACAACTACATCATTCAAGCAACTCAAACCACCACCAATCATTCTCGTAGGGACCATATGATATAGAATCAATATGCATAGCAGCCCTACATAATTCAATCCTTTCACTCGCAGGTGCATGCATCCTCTCCGTCAACCCGCGGGGGTCTACATCATCCAACAATTGTGAAAGCTGCTTACCCTGAAACAGAGACCAACACAATCAATTACCCATGTAACTAAGGATATATATCATCTGGTTTAAATTACAGACTTAGGGTTCCTTCTTCGAATTCTGGCTTTTCTTGGTGTGAAATCCTTGTTGGAATAACCTTTAAAATTAAATAAATAAATAAATAACTAATCCACCTTTGCTCCTCTTCTTCTTTTATTAAAAAAAAATGGTAATAATAGCATTTCAAAAATGTTGATGACAGGACAAAAACCATCCATTAGGCTTTAAAAGAAACTTTTAACAAGAAGTTTGCATTGTCTCAAATATAAAATCCTTGGCTTAAATGTTCAAATAAAAAGGACTAAATTAATTACACTCAAATCAAGAGTGCAAGGGCGATATTTGAAAAAAAAAAAAAAACCTTAGAACTCTAGTGACAACACACAGTCCTCAAGATTCAATCAAGCCCAAATTTCTCTATCTATATGAGAGTTGTGCCTCGTTCCTAAACCTATATATCAATCTTTCTCCCATCATAGGTAAAAGCTTACACAAAATTATTATTCTGTAAAGCTTTCTTTGAAAATTTGAACTTTCAGACTTTGCTAATTTTGAAAAAGAAAATTTCCTTGAAAACAAATTAAAATATGTTATAATAACAAAGATGCAGGTAATCCTCATTACTAAAACTTACACAACTTTATTAGAGATGTTTTATTAGTTCCAGATTTAAGGGTGATCTACTCTTTTTTTTTTTTTCTTTTTTTGTGGGGTGAAAGAACACCCTAGTTGGACTTCAAGCGAGGTTTTTATATAATATATTGGAACATTACTTCCAAGAGTTTATATCTTTCCATACATGACTTCCACTTGCATGTATGTTCTACTTTATAGTCCATTAAATTGTAGTATATCATGTGTCAAATTCTTTTTCAATTTAATTTTTTTTGACTTTATAAGAAAACAATAAAAGACATGCCACACGCTATGACGGTTTTTTTATTTATTAAATAGGTAAATAGTAGGGGAGAGAAAGAAAGAAAGAGAGAGAGAGAGAGTCAGAGAGATGGACTACGTCACTTGAACCCATTCGAAAGCGTTTGGGTTTGTCCTGTAGGAGGATTTTCTGTTGGGTATCATGTGTCAAGGGATGCTGCCAAATTACATTGTACCTAGTTGAAGATAAAGTCATTAACAATCAACTCTGAGCTTATCACAACCAATTATATATTATCTATCTTCCACAAGGGATTCCTGGCTCCACTCAACCTTGTGATAGTACTATATATACAGCTCTGCACCAGCTTATATACTCATTTTATTGCACGAATTCTTTCATTAGCTAATTGAATAACGGTTCCCTATTCTTCTTTCTTTTCTTTTTTTAACCACGGTTCCCTATTCTTCTTTAGTTACGTATATAGCTTCTCTGAAGATCATAGGATTATGGGGGACTCTTCTGCCTCATACATACACATGGTACTGAGATAGAGCTTTTTTCTTAATAAGATACATACACATGGAACTACGAACTTGTTATAAAACCATGGGGCTGCCTATACTTATGTTAATTTAATTTCGTTTTTGTGTTTAATGTTCGGAACTACTTGTTATAGGTGCATCACCTGATTGAGACGTGTATGACTTTCCACATGACTAAAGAAGAGTGCATGGAAACCCTTTCAAAACATGCAAACATCGCCTCTGTCATCACCTCCACTGGTTTGTTTCCCTAACTCTCTCATTGATTTCTTGCCCGTATAGGGTATATACGTATAATCATCACAAGCTCCCATGAAACACATGCAAACTCACACATAGACGCACATGTACATCAAAAAACACACACAATAGAGATAGAGAGAGCAAAAGAACAAAGCTTATTAGTTAAGTAATACATGCCTGAGGATGGCTTAAAATTTTGACAATCTTCCACATAGGATTGGGCGTTGAATATATATCTCTAGAATGATCTTGAACATAGATTGAGACGATCACAAACTATGCTCAAGTATGATCTTGTTAAATTTGAATTCCATTGAGCCAAACATATAACTGGGGTTTCATATCCCCATTTTTTTTTTCTCTGTCACTAAGGAGGAGTCGCTGGGGCACCAGTTGACTTTCCTTGGGCTGTAGAAGCTGCCGTTCCTGATAGGAGGATTCTGTGTAATTCAAGCAATTCATTGCTTGGAGTGAGATAGACATTAGGTTTCTTTTGCTGGGGTTTTTGGGAAACACGAGAGGTGAGAGCAACAGAAAAATGGACAATCTTACAAAACATTGGCAAAGAATGTCCTTGAATGCTAGGGAGGGTGAAGAGCTGGGTTTGAACGATGAGTTATCAACCAAGAACTTTACCATGGCAGCAAAGTTTCTTACAAGGAGGGCACTAAATGTTGAGGCAGTGACAATAAAGTTCAGTCCCCTGTGGAGGTCTGTGAAGGGATTTGAGGTTAGGAGAAGTAGTGACCATGTTTTACTGTTTATGTTTGAAAAAAAGGAAGTGGTGGGGAGGATAATGAGCAACGCCCCTTGGAGCTTCGACAAACACCTCGTTGTATTGTAGTGGTATTACAAGGAAGTCCCTATCAAGGACTTAGAGTTTGATAAAATCCCGATATGGGTTCAGATTCACGATGTCCCATTAAGGTTCATGAATAAAACAGTAGCTGAAAAACTCTGTGCAGTAGTTGGAACGGTTTGTCAAGATATCGATGAGGGAGAGATGGATGGAGGGAGCTTCTTGAGGATGAAGGTCACCATTGATATAAATAAACCACTATGTAGGGGGAGGCTAATATCTCTATCTCACGGTGAGCAAAGTTGGGTGACTTTCAAGTATGAAAGACTACCCAATATTTGCTACTGGTGTGGGTGCCTGAACCATAGGGATAGAGATTGTGATCTATGAATTGAAAGGGAAGGAAATCTCATGAAGGAGAGTCAAGCATATGGGGCGTGGATACGTGCAGCTCCATTAGTCAAGGGATGAAACTCTGTGGTTAAGGTATCGGGTTTCTACGTTGCAAAAAAAGCCCAACAAAAACAGGGTGTGGAGGAGCGTGGGACGAACTTGCTGGTAAAGCTGAACGACGACCAAACTCCTACAATGGAGCACGCACAAACCTAGGCAACAACAAGTTTTCAGGAGGCATTAAATGGAAGATTAGTTGAGCCTAAAACAGAGAATACGATTGCTAAGTTGGTGAAATCGGGTGGCCAAGATTCGAGGGAAAGATTCGAGGAACGACTAAAAGAGATTGACATGGACCTGGGCAGATTTGACAAAGTGAGGGGCATGTTTCCAGGGGACAACCTAGAAGGGGAAAATGTGGGAATTAAGGAACAAAAGCCAGCTAGGAAAGCTGATGAGTCTACCCCAAAGTCAATAGATAGGCAGGCTAATAGCCCAGATAGGCATTCTGAAAATTTGGCTAGTACAAAAGGCTTTTCACAGTCACAGGTGCATGAGGCAAACTTGGTAAGTGTCCCTATTACCCACTCTGCACTGTGTGATATTTCAAATGTTATGGGCTTTATAAATAATAGTGCTAGGGTGGAAAAGGTAAAAAGAACAAGGAAAAAATGCCATGCACGTCCTATTGAGAATGTGGCGCCTAGGGGGGTGAAAAATTCAAAAAGGTTAGCTTTAGAGGTGGACTATAGTGAGTTACCATGCAAGAAGAGGCTGATTTCTCATTCTGGTCATGAACTAAGTGATGAATTGGTGGAGGCTGTGGTGCAGCCCCACCAACAACAATGAATCTCTTATGCTGGAACTGTCGGGGGATTAGGAACCCTCAGACAGAGCAGGAGCTTGGTGATCTAATTCGAGCTTATTTTTCCTTAGTCGTGTTCCTAGCCGAAACATGGTTGAAAAAAGCTAGGTTAACTCATTTACGTGATAAGCTAAAGTTTGATGGCATGATAGAATTTTCAAGAGAAGGGAGGGGTGGGGGGTGGCGGTTTTTTGGAAGAAAGAAGTGGATTTCTCAGTGGACACATATTCCCCGAATCATATTGACACTGTCATTATAAAGGGAAGCAGGAGGAGTGGCGGTTTACAAGTTTTTATGGCAAGCCCGACATAAACAACCATCATATCTCTTGGGCTACCTTGAGAAGATTGAATTCCAAACTTTCCTTATCTTGGTTGTGTGAGGGAGACTTCAACAAAGTTACTAGAGCTCATGAGAAATTGGGGGGAAGGCATAGACCAAGTAGGAAAATAGAGGTTTTTAGGGATGTGTTGGATGAGTGTAGGTTTCAAGACCTAGGTTTTAGTGGAAATAAGTTCACTTGGTGTAATGGGCAAGGAGAGGGACATATGGTGTGGGAGAGACTTGATAGAGCGGTTAGCACGGTGGATTGGCTAGCAATGTTTCTAGTTACAAAAGTGGTCCATTTGGAGAGTGGTACATTGGATCATAAACTGATCATGATTTATTTAGAAGGTTTTCCAAAAAGAGTGAACAAGCCATGGAGGTTTGAACAAATGTGGATGAGGGATGAGAGCTGTAGGGAAGTGATTGAGGATGCATGGTCCTTTTATTGCCAAGGCAACCCAATGAAGAGAGTGGAGGGAAAAGTGGATAGTTGTCATAGAAATTTAAAGTGGTGGAGCGAAGTTGCTTTTGGCAATGTGACTAGCCTTAGGGAGATAAAAGACCAATTGAGGGTGGCCGAGGAAGCTACATTACGAGGTGGAAGCATGGCTTGGGTCCATCGGTTGAAGAAAGAGATTTCAAAGTTCCTAGTGAGTGAGGAGCAAATGTGGGAAAATGATCTCGAGCTCTATGGCTGCAAGAGGGCGACAATAACACAAGATACTTTCATATTAGGGCCTCGCATCAGTTTAGAAGAAATCGAATTGATACACTTGAAGATTTGGGTGGGGAAGTATGCTCGGATGAGGATGGGATTGCAAATATTTTGGTTAGTTATTACCAAGGACTCTTCACCTCGTCAAACCCAAGCTTGATAAGTGAAGTAGTGGCTGGTATTCCTTGTTCTATTTCGGACGAGATGAACCAATCACTAAATGCTAAGTTTACTAGGGAAGAGAAGGTCATGGCTCTAAAGCAAATGGAACCGTTGAAGGCACCGGGTCCTGATGGACTTCCACCTCTTTTTTTCCAACACTATTGGCAATTAGTGGGCGATGATGTGACTGAAGTAGTGCTGAGTTGCCTCACCTCAGGTGTTATTCCTCCATCAATAAATCAGACTTTCATCACCCTTATCCCTAAGGTAAAAAGCCCCTCAAAAGTTTCTGAATTTCGCCTTATATCTCTATGTAATATTATCTATAAGCTTGTATCCAAAGTGATTGCAAACAGGCTCAAGGGGGTGTTACCTCTGATTATTTTGGAATCACAAAGTGTTTTTCAATCGGATAAGGCAATCTCTAATAATATACTTGTAACTTTTGAAACCTTACAGCACATAAAGAACCAAAAGTAAAAAAAAAAAAAAAAAAAAAAAAAAAAAAAAAAAAAAAGGTTTCATGGCCTTGAAGCTTGATATGAGTAAGGCTTATGATAGGGTGGAGTGGAGTTTTTTGGAAGCAACAATGGTAAAGATGGATTTTAATGAGAAATGGGTGGCTTTGGTCATAAGCTGTATAAATTCGGCCTCCTACTCAATTCTAGTGAATGGTGTGCCAAAGGGAGATATCCGACCAACAAAGGGTATTAGGCAAGGAGATCCCCTTTCCCCGTACCTATTCTTAATTTGCTCTGAAGCTTTAAATTGCCAATTTCAACAAGCAGCCAGGTCCGGAGCTATTAGGGGCTTCTTCATTTGCAAAAATGGTCCAAAAATCACTCACTTATTCTTTGCCGACAACACTCTCCTTTTTTGCCGTGCTACTATAAGCGATTTGGATGCTATCCAATGCATTTTGAGGTTGTACGAGCAAGCCTTGGGGCAAAATTTGAATAGAGAAAAAACTACCATGTTCCTTAGTAAATCCACCCTGGAGGGAAGGAAGTTTGAAATTCTTGATCTCTTAGGAGTTAGTGAAGTGCGAGACTACGACTTTCGGCAGTGGTTGAGAGAAACAAAAAGGTGAGTCTTAACTTCATTAAGGAGAAAGTGTGGAGTAAGTTGCAAGGTTGGAAGGAAAAGCTCCTTTTGCAAGCGTGTAGGGAGGTGCTCTTAAAAATGGTAGTTCAAACTATACCCACCTTTGCGACGATTTGTTTCAAACTCCCATCTGGATTATTAAACGATATTGAGATGATGATAAGGAAATTTTGGTGGGAGCAAAGGGGTGATCAACGAAAGATCCATTGGAAGAATTGGGAAACTTTGTGCAAACCAAAGGCTTTGGGGGGCATGGGCTTTAAAGACTTGGAAAATTTTAATGAGGCTATGCTTACTAAGCAAGTGTGGAGACTACTTGTGGACCGTTCTTCTCTCTTATCGGGTTTTTAGTGCCAAATACTTCCCAAGAGGATCAATTTTTGTTGCAAAGGCTACTTTGGGATCATATGCTTGGCAAAGCATTGCTAAGGCTAGAAAACTTGTCCAAACCGGTTTGCTTTAGAGTGTGGGGAACGGAAAGAAGATTAACATCTACGGAGATAGGTGGCTGCCTGGAGGAGACTCGGCTTGTGTGGTTTCTCTAGAGAATGAGGTTGCACAAAATTGGAAAGTCGCAAAATTGTTGGCAGCTCGGGTGAGGGCTGGAATGACCAGCTAGTGGAAGCCCTATTCTTGCCGTTTGAAGCTCAAAGAATCAAGAGCATTCCAGTACCTATCACGAACTAGAAGGACAGTGTTACTTGATCGAGGTGCAGGCAAGTGTTTATTCGGTAAAAACGGGCTACAAAATGTTGTGTGAGAATGAATTGAAGGCCTTACCATCTAGCTCCAACGCTATCGAGATAAAACGGTTTTGGAAGAGCATATGGCGACTAAAGGTACAAAACAAGGTTAAGGTGTTCCTTTGGCAAGCTTGCTCAAATGCGCTCCCAACCAAGATAAACCTGCAGAAATGGAAAGTGCTAGACAATCCTTTGTGTGATCAATGCAAGTGTAGGGGCGAAGATGTGCTCCACGCGATATGGAATTGTGACAATATCTGTGAGGGGTGGGTGCATTCTTTTGTAGAGGTAAGGAACAAATTCACGTGTACTGAATCAGTGTGCAATCTGGTTAGCATCATATAGGTGGAAGGAAAAAGCTTGGAAGAGTTCGCCATGATTGCGTGGTTAATATGGATTCGAAGAAACAAACTGAGACACAAAGAACCAACCTTGCCAAGTTCGAAGCTTGCCCAACCTGCCTCGACCCTGTTACATGAATTTCAGCAGGGGAAGCAGAGAAAACAATCTCAGATGAGGGCTAGATCGATGCGGTGGCAGCCTCCACCAGTGGGCTCAGTGAAAGTAAACTTAGACGGGGCGGTGTTTGGGGAGAAGCAAGAGGGAGGCATTGAGGTGGTCATTCGCAGCAATAAGAGGCGGGTGTTAGCTGCTCTGTCTGAGAAGGTTCCCATGCCAACATTAGTGGAGATTTTGGAAATGCTGGCTGCCCGAAGAGCTACAATTTTTGCTCGGGAACTCGGCTTTCCCAAGGTGTGCTTTGAAGGAGATGCAGACCTCATGGTGAAGAGTTTGTAGACAGGGAAGGACCCAAATGTGCCGGCTGGTCACTTAGTAAAAGACTTCACATCTATAGGAGGTTATTTTCAATCCTACTCTATCATCCATGTAAGGCGGCAGGGTAATTATGTTGCCCATGTTTTAGCTAGGGATGCTAGGCTTTCTTTTCCGTTAAGAGTTTTTTTTGGGGGGGGGGGGGGGGGGGGGGGGGGGTTGGGTGTTCCCCACAACATTTTAAATTATGTTGTAAAAGACTTGGTTTAATTATATATTTTCAACCCGTGTTGGGTTGTTCCTCAAAAAAAAAAAAAAAAAAAAAAGGGGAATTCCTTTTAGCCTATATGAAGCTTGCACTTGTAGATAGACTTTTGCTCTAGCTAGTTTGGTTATATAAGTTATGAGCTCCTAACAGTAAAGTATGGCTTGATTAAGCTTATCTCACAAAAAGAATAGTGTATTTCAGTTTGTTTGTTACAGACTAGTTACGTACCAATAGAAACAATGATAACGTTACAGCCAAGCCATGGATAAATTTAATTGCAGTGTGGAATGAACTGGAGAAAGAAAACAAGGAATTCTTTGAGGACTATGCTAAATCTCAGAGCAAAGCAGACTGTGTGTCGGCAGAAGAGACAACCAAGTTGATCCAGAAGATAAAATCGGATGCGTCAAAAGATGCTGATGACTAACATGCCATTTGAAAACGATGGTTTCTGGTCGGAAATTGATCACCTCAAAATTCTTTACATCCAGCCAAACACAATTATAAAAGTCTGATGTCACAATGTATGGTCTCGAATCACCCTTCCAATTCATATGGATGAAGAAATATGATGGACTAGAATCCTGTTGAAGTTGATGGAGTCCTACCCTTTTTATGTACAATAATCACGTGTGTGTATATACACACACAAATATATATATATATATATATATATATATATTATAATAGAGTGACAGCCAATCAAAGTTGATGGAGCCGTGCCTTTTTTATATATATAATAGTTTTATTATTTGTAGATTTAAACCATTGAAACAAATCTACATAAAGCATGCAGGATAGATAAATTTCAGTTTTCACTTAGAATAAAGTGATTTATTATATTTTTATTTATAATGAGTGACAAAATGTGTTTACAAATTGGGAAAATTAGTATACACACCTTTTAATCGCTACTTTAAGTTATGATTTTAATACAATTCAAAAATTAGTGTAAAAATGTGTGTGCTAAGCACTGCTCTTGTGAATTTTACTAAATAAGACCAATAAGTCTTAAAATTACAGAAAAAAAAAATAATTAGGAAATTTATATATATGGATAAAGATTAAAGTCTATAAAGATGTAGTGTAAAACTCAAGTTTTATCACCTTAATCTTAACATGTCACATCATCATATTACATATTATAGAATAGGCACAACTACACTCAATCAATTTTAATATCTATTTGAAAATCTAATTTAATTGTAAGTTTATTGAGATATTATTATGTGTGGTAGAGTCTATTGAACTTAAAATAAAAAATTGATTTGACAATCTCTTATTGAATAGTGTAAAATATGAGTTTTACCCTCCATCTTTACTAAATTCGGACTCATATGGAAATATGATGAGTGTCTCGTAGGTTCCAACACTTCAACCTTTAAAAAGGCTTGACAACATGGGCCATAAAAGAGTAAAAACAAAGGCCTTGTGGCCTGGACCAAATATTGCCCAACAAATGCCATGTCTTCTACAACCAGACCAACCTCAGATAAGAGCAAACTAACGAGCACCATATTGGAACTTTTCATATTATTAATTCTTGCATCCAAATAACTTTACTAGAATGCAAAGCCCATTGGAGCAACCACGCTACTACACCCAAACCCAACTCATGTTCTTCAACGCAATCCCCCACCAAAATATGAGAAACCTTTGTGTCTGTTGGCCGAAGGTCAATAGTCCTGGATTTGTTATCTTTACACGTCCAGCTGAGCAAAATTAAGGACAGTCCCAAACCCATGGTTGACAATCTCTTCTGCAGCTTCTGAGCATAGCACATGTAAGTGCTTAGAAAATAAAGGCCTAAGCTCACTAAGAACAGTGGTATCTCACCCTATATAGCAAGCCCAAACAATAGAATTTCTAAGAGAGTGAGAAGAAAAACGTCAAGTGTAAACCTAAATCAATTCCTGGTATATAGCTGAAGAGCTTAAAGTGATAGAGAAGAGAAATTGAAGTAGTGATTGGTAGGAATGATCTCCTCGAGTTGGTCTAAGGATCAGTTTCTTATTTTTATGTATTACATGTTCTAGACCAAATTACACATTGTTCATTTCCTTGCCTTCTGTTTCTTCCAACCAAAAAAGTCATCAATTCTTGGGAAGCTCTCTTCCTTTTATATCATTCTTCCTTGCATCCCTGCCCACCACCTGCATGCCTCAAGGCATTTCTCAAGACTTGTCCCATCAAAACTCTACTAAGGGTGGTAGAAGGGGTTGCTAGTTGTGAAATTACTATTCAGGTATCATTTCCACATTAATGCAATTGATAAGGTTGGTGTAGGGTGATAGGCCACAATCTGAATGACCCCTTATGATTAAACCAATTAATTAATTAGTCAAGTTATTAATTAATCAATTTAGCATGCAAATATGTGGAAGCACAAACAAATCACCAAATAACTAAATATGCAGGGGAAATTAAATGACACGGTGATTTGTTTACGAATAGGGAAAAACCTCGAGGCAAAAATCCCACCGGGTGATTTTTAGGTCACCACTCCCGAAACTCCACTATTATCAAATCAAGCGGTTACAAGTAAAAGAATCCCAAGTACCTTACCAACCTACAGTTGAACCCTTACCCCAATACCCAATTGGACTTGATCTGTAGCGACAGTTCCCACCGTTGATGCATGGCTCCCAAGTACGTGACTAACCAATACGCGGATCCTATTACGCGACTTCAAAACACCAACTTAAGGAAGAAAGGTTGGCTACAAAGTTCTTCAGTTCATCCTACACGATGAAGATCAGGAAGATGCTTGGTCACAAAACCCTATAGTGCAAATATACAGCAACTTTTTTAGAGAAGATGAACTAGGTCAAGAACTTCGTCTTTTGATCACAATTTGCTTGAACAGAAATTGCTCAATGAGTTTGCAACTTGTGTCTCACTAGATGGCTCTTAAAACAATCCTTTTATATGTTTAGGGTTTGGAGAAAAGAAGGCCCAAAAGCATATTCACGGATCCCAAGAAAATCAGATCAGAAAATCTGAAATTTTAAATCCCGACAGATAGCAGGTGTTGAGGTAGCTATCGAGCAAGTGTCGAGCTTTAATGAAATTGCACTTTAGCTTGCTTTTTCTTGGACAGACTGGATGACTTCAACACTTGATCTTGAAATCTTGTTTCTTGAAGTATTAAAAACACCTAGAACTACCTAATTACAAGTAGAGTGCATTTTGTCAAAGGATTAACCAATTTACATAAATAAGTGACATATGTTTTTAATAAGTGAAAACACATATGTCCTAACATAGGGCATTCAATGTGAAGGTGGAAAGCTCCTCTTTCATGAAGTTTCCTTTCACATCCTTCATCCCCATTATGATTCTTCATGAGACACTCAATGCCCATGCTTCTACTTTCCTCGTCGGGTTAACAGGATCCTCGGAGCTTACTCGACTCTTCATAAGAGTCCTGGAATTGTTATCTTTACACATCCAACTGAGCAAAATTAAGGACAGTCCCAAACCCATGGTTGATAATCTCTTCCGCAGCTTTTGAGCATAGCACACATAAGACAAGGGAATGCCACTGTCGAATAATCCAGTTTGTGTTGGCAGAATCCTGTGACATTCTTTTCATATATACTAGCCTTGTCACACACGCTCACGACAAGGCTTTTTTTTTTTTTTTTTTTTTTACTTTTTTTTTTTAATTTAATGTAATTTTTCAATCTAAATTTTTTATATTGTTAGCGAGGTTATATTGGAATGGATTTTTAAGAAACTAAAATTTAGGATTTGAAATAGAGCAAACTTTTGAGTTTAGTGTGTGCTAGTTTTTAAGAAAAAATTATCAAATGTGTGTGAGATATAATGATGCAAAAAATCGTCAGTATGAACTCCTTGTCGATACAAATAGATAAAGGCGTTAGCTTCGTCCAGAGACAAACCTATTGGTGTTGTTCTTCTCTCCTTGTTATTATGGATGGACAAAAGCGTTGGATTCATCCAGAGATGAACCTACAATAAGATATGAAATAGAGAAATGTAGATACACTGGTCTGGTGTTTGCCAAACACCCTCAGATGATTAAGTTAGAATGGTATTCAATTGAAGTATGTTGTAAAAGAATTCGACTTGAGAAGTTTTTAGGGTGAGGGTTATGTGTCCCTTTACCTTTGATTTGTGTGGGTTTTTGTAGCCCTTGTCTTCATTGTCTGAATGAATATCTGCATTCATGAGATATGGAGCCGTTGATATTAATAGTTGGCTTTTATTGTCTACCAACGGCTACTCATCTGTTAATGCTCGTACGTTGCTCCTTAGTTGTCTTGGGCGTTGAATGTCTTTTATGGATTTGTTCGTCATTGATGTCCGTATGTTATGTCTTACATTGAATAGCATTTAATTCGTTCCTCGAGAGATGGACGATCTTAACACTCATCAGTAATGAATGCAGAGGCATTATAAATTTCAATGGTCTTTTACTCGTTGGTCTGTCGATTACGCTTTTGCCTATTTGGCGCATTAACCTTTACTCATGTTATTTATGGGGAACTCATTTAATGTATGTTGTAGTCATTTATCACAATGACGATGCTAGATGGATGATGTTGGCTTTCTCTTCTTTTGGATGTTGGCTTTCTCTTCTTTTGGATGAGGGTGATTTTTCTCTTCATTAGTTGCCCTCTTATTCTTACTGTTGTCTTTCCAGACGCAGTTGGAATATGAAAGGTAACATCATTCTGACTTCAATACCCATCCCATTTATTATGATAGATGTTTTCGGTCTTATCATAACACGTATGGGTCTATGATTATTTGAACATGCTGGAGTCCTTTCTTGGGTTTCTCACACCTTTTTTGTTTTCTTGATTCATCGTGTATGGACAAAAATATTTTGTATCTTGTATTAATGATTCATCATGTTTTAACTATGATAATTTGTATCATATATAAATGATTCGTTGTGTAATAACGATTACTATTTGTATCATGTATTAACGATTCATTATGTATTGACGCTGACAATTTGTATCATGTATTAACTATTCATCATGTATTAACGATGATAATTTGTATCGTGTATTAATGTGTATTATGTATTAACAATTCATCGTGTATTGACAATGATAATTTGTGTCGTGTATTAACGATTCATTGTACATTATCGATGACAATTTGTGTTTTGTATTAATAATGACAATTTGTATCGTGTATTAACGATTCATCGTGTATTGACGATGATAATTTGTATCATGTATTAACGATGTATATTTTTAAACTTTCCACACACACACACACACACACACATGTAGAAGCATACTATATTTTATCAATGTTTTCTATGAGTTACATATTCTTATAGAAAATTACTTCATCTCTTTGAAGACTTCACTTTTATTGAGATAAAATGACTTCAATGGGAACAAAGTTAATCCTTGGAAGAGATATGAATTAAGAAACATTTTTCTGGGGCCTTGCTGGTAATACCTCTTTCAATGCTCAATGTTTCATGGATGAGGTGACATGTTCCTTGTCGTGAGGAACATACGAGGTCTCCCATGCGGAATCTTTTGATTTTAGTCCTTCCCTTGGATGGTGATCTACGTGTTCGTCTCATTTCCTTCTTTTGTTGACCACTGTGAGAGACCGCGCCCCTAGCCCCATTTTGTTATGTGTTGGGTCAAACCCACGTGAATAGGTAGAGTCATGTTATTGTTTCTCAAAATGGAAGTTCGACTGATTATATTTTTCCCTTTAGATTAAGAGTTTTACAATGGAGTTACCACTTATTTAATTATTGGAATAAATAAGAAAACCAAAATTGAAAAATTCCTCATTTTATTAATTTGCAATTGAATTTACATTGATCATAGAAAAATTACATGACTTTGGTCTTAGATACAATCTAAGATAAAATACATAATTTTGTTTCATGGTTACAATTTAGAAATTGAAATTACAAAGATAAGCATTGATCTATCAACCCTTGATACAAGGTGAGAAGGTGTTAGGCACCCACCTTACTCAGTGAAACCGGTCTTCTAGACTATGATGGCCAACATTTATATTTCATCATTCAATATGTTATCAATCAATTTGCATGTTGAGTTTAATGTGTGTGCATATGATAAAACCTAATTCAATTTATTAAGCATTGCATTTAGATTGAAAACTAAATTCTAGTGAATATGTGTGAATGGTGATATCCTAAATTCAAGGATTTGAAAGAATTATGAAATAAATATCTTTTTCATGTTTTTGATGTGGGTTTAAGATTAAAACTAAATTCAATTTATTAAGCATTGCATTTAGATTGAAAACTAAATTCTAGTGAATATGTGTGGATGGTGATATCCTAAATTCAAGGATTTGAAAGAATTATGAAACAAATATCTTTTTCATGTTTTTGATATGGGTTTAAGATTAAAACTAATATTATTAATGAACATGTAATGAACAACTAAGAACATTTAAGAACATTCAAACATATTCAAAAGAATTTAAATAATTACTATTATGCTTTAATCTTAAATTCTCATCATAATAACACAAAAAATAAGTTAGGGAAAGAGATTATACTTTCATGCAAGATCCATATGGTGGAGGAAAAGACTCTTAGTGGAGGTCGTAAGGGTGGAGGAAAAGAAGAGTTACGAGAGGGAGAGTAAGTCTTACTTAATACATTGAGTCTCATAAAAACTAAAATATGACAAGACTACTCAATTTCGCTAGAACTCAAGAGAAGAAAAGAGATGAGGTTTTTTGTGTTGGAATGGAGGAGGGGAGTTTATATAGTAGTAGTGGAAAAAATATGAATGAAATGTCATTTAATGAGAGTTGACAAAAAATCATGAACTTAGACCTTATTTTAGCCTTTGGGGAAATCTGGTGCATTAAATGTAGAGATTGATGGGAGTGAGAAGCAAGCAAAATTTAGTTTTCCCGCTGCTACTATAACAGCCTGTAGAGTCAACTTCGAAAAATCATATATTACTCAATTATGATCACAATTGTCTCATTCTTGTACTTAAATTGAAGCCCCTGATGTTTAGTTTCTGGAAAAATTAACCTCATTCACAAAATCAAAATATTCTAAGAGATATCAACGAAATGGTGAGCAGAGATCATTTGTTAAAAAATAATTTCAGCACAATTAACATTAATAGGTCCCAAATTAGCTCCCAATTAACATTAATATCAATCACTCCCATTTCAGACTTAATTATTTCCAAATTTACCCTAATTAAAAGAAAATTGCACAAATTACTCATTAAATAATTAATGTTTATTTATCTAATTAATTAGATGTATGTAACCTTAACATAAAATTTAGTCATAACCAATCAAATTATGACACATCATTAATCTCAAATTGATTATAATTATAACCAATTGAAATCAGTTATTCATAATCACATATAGTCGAACTCAAATTATGATAATGCATCTCAGCCATTAAAACTTGATTTGATGATAACTTTCAACTTGATGGTTTGATTAGAGCTTATGACCAGTTGATTTGATTGTTACAACATCAAGAACATTTTAGTGAAATGAGATTAAAAAAATAATGACCAAAATCAAGATGTATACTTCTAATGTGAAATTACCCTTTTACCCTCCATGTGAGGTTAAATGCCAGTTGCAAAATGGGGTGGCAGCTCTAGGAAATTACCCTTGTGTCGCTATCCTCCAATGAAATGACAAACAAAACTTTTGTTGAGTTGTTCAAAGTTTGCAATGGTACCTAGTAGTGGTAGCTCTAAGAATTTTTTAAGATGGTCACTAAGAAACTTAAATTATACAAAATTTAATAAAGAAACAACTTGAACATATCAACATCACAAAAAGGAAAAAAAAAATGCAAATACATGAAATATTAAAATTTTTTGTACTAGCAGAGAGAAAAAAAAAATAATAATAAGAGATAAAGTGGAAATTGAAAATGCTGATTGTGGGGCCTTTTTTGTTGCGCGTTGGGCTGGGCTGCCTGCCGCGGTAGTAGGCCCGAGTATTCTGAGTAAGGAAGTTGAGACCGGTCCAACTGGAACTCAACTTGGGCCAGCTTGTGCGCAAACGTTGAGTCCAAGTCTAAGGGAAGATGCTGCGAAGTGGGCTTATCCCCTATTTCTGCCGCAGGAACTTTTCTCTAGTTTCTACCGCAGGATTGACTTTTCTGCTGCAGAATGAACTATTCTTCGGTTTCTGCCAAGGTCTAACTATTCTGCCGTGCAGCAAAACTTTCTGCCGTGTAGTAAGACCGTCTGCCGTGCAATAAAAGTTTCTACTGTGTAGTAAAGCTTCCTGCCGTGTTTTAAAGCTTTCTGCCGTGTAGTAAAGCTTCCTGCTGTGCTTTAAAGCTTTCTGCCGTTCTTTAAAGTTTCCTGCCGTAAAGCCTTATGCAATAGAGTTGTTTGCTATGCATTAAAGCTGTCTGCTGTGCTTTAAAGCCGTCTGCCGTGCTTTAAAGTCTTCTACAACGTGAATGACCACTCTTCGTTTTTACTGCAGAAACACTTTTTTACTTCTTGCGCATAAATAAATCTAAAACCCAAAGAAAATACCCATCAAACAAATATTAGTTTAAATGGGCTAGGATATTCTCAAATATATACATACATATATGAGTATATATACTTATACGTATTCACATATACATATATAAAATATATTTTTTCAGAACATAAGAAACAATATATATGTATATATATACTTATGGCAGGATAATGATTAGCTTGTGTCAACAGTAAAATACGTGACAACAAATAAAGAAGAAAGTTTCGGCAGGAAATGGTTTAGCTTGTATAATAATTAACACGGTAAATATAATAAAAGGGTGCTACAGCAGAATAAATAATACAGCAAGTAAAGACACCACTGCAGGACAATTGATGCGGCAGACGTGATAAAAACATGCTACAGCAAGATAACTAAATACGGCATATATAAGTTATAATGAGAGAAATCAAATATATTTGCAATAAAAATTAAGTAATAAATCTGCCCATAGAATAAGTAAACCAAGAAGGAACCCAAACTCCAACTTCAACAACCTTATTATGGGCTCTTGCCATAAAAGTTGTTCATTTTGGAGAATAGGCCTAAATGGCTACTAGCTATTACTTTTAGAGATTTCAAAGAGTGGGTTTGCTAAGAGGGAGGGAAAAGATGGTCTATTGATGCATGCCCCTATTCCTGCCGCGTTTTCTCTCTTTTTTTTTTCTTTTTCTTTTTTTTCTTTCTTTCTTTTTCTCCCCTCTAGGTGTTTTTCTTCTTCCCCTGTTTTTCACTCATTCTCCTATTTTTTCCTCCACTTTGGTCCCTCTTCTGATCCCTTTTTTCTGCCATGGTTACCTTCCTTTTATAGTGAGCTAATTCAATGGGATTTCTCCTTTTTACCCCTAGGGCTTCACCAACTGTTTTTGGTTTGTTGTGGGCATCCTTTCAAGATTACCCACTCACCCATTGGTTGCCCCGACCACTGCCATCTGCTCAGAACATGTTTGTTGCACGACAAAATTCTCTTTTGTTTGTTCCTGCCGTATACCCCTACCTCACTACCTAGCTCTATGGCATGCATCAGTGGTCCCAACCATTTATTACTTCTTTTAGGTAAGATACCATCCCAACAGGATATATTCCCAAAAGAAGTTATGGCAGGAAACCAAATAGGACCCCCTTTTACCCCCACCACCAAACCACGCCCTCTGAATCTCTTTGACCGTGGGCCCACCTCCCTTGTATTGGCTGGGTACAGGTTGGTGGTGCCCCGACCCTTTTGTGCTTACTCCACTGTCTTTTGTTTTTGTCTCCCACGTCATTCCTACCGTAGCAGATTATTTCTATTTCGTCTGCTGCATGTTTGTCTTATTTCTTCACGCGTTTCCTGCTGCATTTGTCGTTTCCTTTAGTTTAACTCTTCCTTCACGCAATTCCAACTGCTAACACTTCCTGCTGCTCCTTGTTTCTTTTCATCATTCTTCTTCATATTAGTTTTCATGCCTATCTTTTTTTTTTTTTTTAATACAAAATGATTTGGGCCTTTGTGGGCCAAATAATGTTGACTGGATCAAAAGGGCATTGGGCCCAATTTATCTTCATTTGCCGAAGCTATCCTGCCAGAGAACTGTATTCTGCGGCAGACTTGTATTTTGCTGCAGATTTGCCTTTTGCCGTAGATTGCTTTCACTTGCACTTCTTTCTTTGGACCCTTCTTGTTCTTTGGTCTTCTTGGTGGGCCTTTGGGCCTTGCTCTTCATTGGGCTTTCTTCCTGATAAGCCTTTGGGTATAAATTTGTAAAAATGAGCATCAACACTGATATGAGAATAATAAAGTTATCACAACAATTCATAATAAATCTTATGCAACAAGCTGTTATTGGTGGGTAAAATATGTCAATATTGAGCCCAAATTAGAATTAGCAATAGCTAATCGTATAAGATTTATTGTGAAAATATTGAGGATATAACATTACTAAAATGTAGCATTACTATGGTTTTTGTTGAATTCAAATTCTTGTAATTCTTAGGTCATGTTGTTTAACATTTTTATTAGAATTGTCAAAATACGTAAACATAGTATATAATATTTTTTTTGTAAGTATATATATATATATATATATAGTTTTTTTTTAAGTTAGGGTGGTCACTGAATAGATTAATTTAAACTTGTTGGAAAATTTAGACCCCGATTGATAGAATTAACAAGTTTTAAATTCAAGTTGTTAATTAGATTTATTTTTAATAAAACCTGATAAAACAAACAAACATCAATATCATGTCAAAATCATGCAGCGGAAAAAGAAATAAGACAAGATATGATGACCCGGGAAAATCAATGAAACCAATTAGTTTCACAGTAAAAAATTTGGGGGGAAACCTTCCCGAAAAACAATCCACTATAGTAAAGAGAAGTTTCAGATCTAGTACAAAATCTTTATTCCTAGACTCTACAATCTCCGTAGATGAACTCACAGCAGAAGCCTTCTACCCCTTCAGAACTTCTGAACTCTTCAATATATGAACGCCACCCTTTTTATTGCACGGATCCCAGTATGTGACTAACTCCTTTGCACGAATCCCAATACATGACTCACTCACTAACTTAAAAAAGAAGAATGTTGGTTGCAAAGTTCTTCACTTCATCAATAATGAAGATCAAGAAGCACTTTGTTACAAAACCCTAAGACGCAAAGACGCAGTAGCTTCTTTCAGAGAGAATAAGGCATCGATCACCTTTTGCATATGTTTTCCTTGTATTCTCTTATGTAACGTCTCTAAAATAAGCCTTATATAGGTATAGGGTTGTGAAAAAAAAAAAAAAAAAAAAATAAAAAAAAAAAAAAAAAAAAAAAAAAAAACCCTACACAAATACAAAAGCTTGGCCCAAAAATCAGATCTGAAAATTCTGATTTCCTGTAACCTCAATCGATCGGAAGGTGTCAAGGAGATGTCGAGCTTTAAACCTCGATAGATAACTAGGTGTCGAGGAGGTATTGAGAAGCTGTCGAGGGGATATAAGCTTTCTCGATCGATCCATCAGTTGTCGAGAAGGTGTCAAGATTGCGATAAGAAAACACCTTAAAAAGCTCGATAGATAGCCAGCTGTCGAGTTATCTGTCCACAGGTGTCGAGCTATCTGTCCAGCTTTAATGAACACTTTTTCTTCACTTGTTTCTTGGTCCAATTTTCATGACTTTAATACTAGACTTGAACAACATGTTCTTTGAAATATTAAACACATCCTAGATCTACCCAAATACTAGTAAAGTGTGTTTTGTTAAAGGATTAGTCAACTACATAAAATAGTGATATACATTCTTTAACAAGTGAAACAAATATGTCCTAACAATCTCCCCATTTGGCAATCCGTGACAAAACCACAACAATTAAATGAACATATGAGAGAAGTTATAAATCACTCAACTCATATTCACTTGTTGAATACAATAAAATATATCCTAACACAAACTCTTAAAAAGCTTTGCAAGAAGAGAGTTCATAGCATGGAAGACTTTGACAACCTGTATTTCTGAAATACTTTAAACAAAACTCTTCAAAGCATCTTAGTGTGAAACAAAAAAAATAGATTGCATACAAGTAAAGAAACATGTGTATAAAGAAAGAAAAGAAACAACACATGTAGAAATAGGTGAAAGAAACATACATCAACATATCATATAACAAATATAAGCATAATGTATGTAAACAATGGTCACAAGACCTAAGGTACAAGAAGAAGGAGATGCACTCCCCCTTACAAAGGAATGTATTTCTCCCCCTAACAAGATGAAACACTTTTCCCCCTTACAAAGGAATGTATTTCTCCCCATAACTTGTAGAATCTCCAAAAGAAACCACATATTCTCCACAATTTCTCCACATATTCTCCCATTTTTTGTCATGATTGACAAAAGATACAAGAAACTAAAAAGTTTCACCCGAGAAATATAAAGATGATCAAAGATGATCAATGGGGTACAAAGAAATCCATATAAATGTATGAATGTAATGAAACAAGATGCAAAACATGTGAAAGATAAATCTCTCAACAAGAACAAATGTTATGCTCATGGATCCCAAAACACACACACATACACTAAACAAGTCTAACCAATTTTATATTTCAAAAATAAGTCAAGACAGTTTAGTGAGTATACATTAGCACATGTAAAACATTTGTGATGGCCAAATCACATTGTACCTGCACATGTATCAAAAGTAGTAAAGAATATTGTGTGTTGTGTGTGAAAAATATTGCAAGATTACATATGTGTATACATGTTATGATGATCTGAGATATGAGAAAATAACTTTAACTCACACATAATCATAACTGTTTGATGGGGACTATTACCTTCGAGGTACATCCTATAACTCACATATCTCCTAGAATACACGCTTGTAACCATATTTAAAATATTTTTGATCTTTTTTGCTTTTTATTTTTCTTTGCATATTTTCTTTTATATTAGCATATTATGCATGGGCATATAAGAGAGAAAAGAAATACCTAACATGTTAAGCATAGACATTGCACTTTTACTATGCCAAAGCATACGGATGTCTTTGACACTGCACTTTTGCTATGCCGAAGCATATAGGTATCATATTATGATTGGTGGGTAACAGTGGTGAGATGGTTATTTATGCCTTTCTCTTAGGATTTTCTAGTCTTACCTATTAAAAAGAGTGATATGAATGTTAAGTACAAGAGATAACTTAATCTTACTCATCACAAACAAGAGCTACAAAACTCACTTGCTTAGTTGTGCATAGAGATGTTCATCTAAGTTACAAAAGATACAAAGTTTAGAAACTTTGTTTCAATGGCCATCTAAGGTACACAAGTACCAAAGTATACAAAACACACACTGTTTTTGTATTTTTCTGATTTTTTTATTTTATTTTTATTTTGAAAACAAAACAAAATAAAACTAAACAACCAAACAAAAACAGATAAACAACATGAAAGTATGAAAGAAAGATGCATATGCATGATGGCATGATAGAAAAATGCAGATGCATGAAAACATGATTCCAAAAACAGATAAGAAATCAAGCAAAGAGAGTCCTATTTTAGACAGAAAGAATTAAAGCAGAGTATAAACAAAAAAAGACAATTAAGTCGTAGGCTCCTTTCTCACCCACATAGCACGAGTTTTTAGCCGTGAAGATGAAAAGGCACGTGTCTTAGTATGTCTACTAAAGGACATAGAAGAATTAAAATTCTTCTGAAATTGAGTTAAAAAGCTCAAGACTTTTAATAACTCTCCAAACAAAGGTGTAGGTCCTTGAGAGGAAACTTGTGACCGTTTGGACAATTGTTTATGAAGATACAATTTAAAGCAATTAGGACGAATGTGTACAGAAACACTACAATAATGACAAACATTAGATTTAACAAAGGATTTAGAATTTATACCTTTATTACCTTTCTTAGATTAGGGCACAAAGACAGTCCATGATCCAGAAGTCGTGGAAGAGAAGGGGTTGGAGGAAACAGCATATCCTAAGCCAGTCTTATCAGAATTAGGCTTTTGAGCACTCAATACCTCATCAAGCTTTGCACTAGACGTCCTTTCTATTTGAGTTCTAGCTTGACTAAGCTCAACTTCAAGATTCTTGACATTCTTTTCTGATGAGACATTTTCCATAATAAGAGTCTCAACTAACCTTGTAGTCTCATCTAACTTGACTAACAGTTCAGCTTTTTCAATTTTTACCTCATTAAGCTCTTTTCTGCAAAGATGAGAAGTATTTTCAGATTTTATGAATTCAGTGCAAAGTTGATCATAGGATTCTTGAAGGGTCATCTTTTTAGGTACTTCATCAACAAAAGAATTCTCACTGTCACTAGCACTCTCCACAATCACCTTATCGGTTGAGGCAGCAAAGGCCATAACGTGACGACATTCATCTACAAACTCATCAGAAAAGTCATCCTTAGTGTCACTCCAAGTAGCAACCAACCCTTTATCTTCTAACTTCTTGGTCTTTTCCTTCATGAGGTAGTTTGGACACTCAATCCTCATATAATCAAAACATTTGCATTCATGGCATTTGATGAGGGGTTTCTCATTCTTGCCCTACCTAGAGGATTTAGGTTTCCTAGGAAGTTTGCCCTTATCCTTTTTCCTAAACTGAAGAAGCTTGATAATCTCATCAATTATGAAGGTTACATCCTCATCCTCGTCTTCACTTTGATCTTCATCTTCAAAGTCCTCAGTCTCTTCCTTTATACCCTTAAAAGCCAAGTTTTTACTCTTTCCACCTTTTCCCATTGAGCCCAATCCCATCTCATAGATTTGAAGGTTCCCTACAAGCTCAGTCAAAGGAATATGATCAATGTCCTTTGCTTCTTCAATGGCAGTGATCTTGGCATGGAATCTTTCAGGTAAGGATTTAAGGATTTTTCTAACAATTTTGGATTCCACAATAGATTCTCCAAGATTGAAAGCAAAATTCACAATATCCTTGAGTTTAGCATAAAACTCATCAAATGTTTCATCCTCCTCCATTCTTATTTCTTCAAAACTACTAGTGAGTTGTTAAAGCTTCAAAGTCTTTACTACCTTGGTACCTTCATAGGTGGTCTCAAGAATGGTCCATGCTTCTTTGGCAACTTTTGTAGATGATATTTTCTTAAATTCCTCATTGGTCACCCCATAGAACAAAGTATTCAAGGCCCTATTAATGAAAATTTGCCGCTATAATTGTTGCATCATCCCAATCCACCGGCTCTTCTTTTGGCTTAATCTAGCCAACTTTAACAGCTTGCCATACCTGTTCACCAAGAGCCTGCAAAAAAACTTTCATACAAACTTTCTAGTACGCATAATTAGTTCCATCGAATAAAGGAGGAATAAATAAAGATTTTCCTCTATCCATGACAACAGGAGCCAAGGATCACACTCAAGAACTTAATCTAATCAGAGTGAACCCATTCTGACACCACTTGTTGAAAAATTTAGACTCTGGTTGATAAAATTAACAAGTTTTAAATCTAAGTTGTAAATTAGATTTATTACTAATAAAACTTGATAAAATAAACAAACATCAATATCATGTCAAAATTATGCAGCGAAAAAATAAATAAGATAAGATATGATGATCCAAGAAAACCAATGAAATCAATCAGTTTTATAGTAAAAAACTGGGAGGGAAATCTTCTCGTAAAGCAATCCACTATAGTAAAGAGAAGTTTCATATTTAGTACAAAACCTTTGTCTCTAGACTCTACAATCTTTGTAAATGAACTCACAGTAGAGACCTTCTACCACTTCAGAACTTCTAAACTCTTCAATATATGAATGCCACCCTTTTTGTTGCATGGATCTCAGTACGTGACTAACTCCTTTGCACGAATCCCAATACGTGACTCACTCACTAACTTAAGGAAGAAGAATGTTGGTTGTAGAATTCTTCACTTCATTAACAATGAAGATCAAGAAGCACTTGGTTACAAAATCCTAAGGCGCAAAGACGTAGTAGTTTCTTTCAAAGAGAATAAGGCATCAGTCACATTTTACATATGTTCTCATTATATTCTCTTATGTGACGGCCTCTAAAATAAGCCTTATATAGGTCTAGGGTTGTGAGAAAAGAAACCCTACACAAATACAAAAGCTTGGCCCAAAAATCAGATCTGAAAATTCTGATTTCCCATAACCTCGATCAATCGAGAGGTGTCGAGATTTAAACCTCAATAGATAGCTAGGTGTCGAAGAGGTGTCGAGAAGCTATCGAGGTGACAGAAGTTTTCTTGATCGATCCACCAACTGTTGAGAAGGTGTTGAGATTGTGATAAGAAAACACCTTAAAAAGCTCGATAGATAACTAGCTGTCGAGCTATCTATCCACAGGGGTCAAGCTATCTGTCCAGTTTTAATGAACACATTTTCTTCACTTGTTTCTTGGTCCAATCTTCATGATTTTAATACTAGACTTGAACAACATGTTCTTTGAAGTATTAAACACATCATAGATCTACCCAAATACAAGTAAAGTGCGTTTTGTCAAAGGATTAGCCAACTACATAAAATATTGACATATGTTCTTTAACAAGTGAAACACATATGTCCTAACAAAACTAATTATATATATATATATATATATATATATATATATATATATATATTGCTAAGTATTTAAAAAAAAAAAAATTGGAAAGTGAGGGTGGTCGTGACCACCCTCACATACAAGTGGAGCCGCCATTGGTACCTGGGGGTATTTTGCTGAACCAGACTCTAGTTGCAACCTTTAGTGTAGTTGGAAAAGCTCTACACATTACTTCATCTGAAGTCATGTGTAGATGCATTAGAATTTTGAAGGACCCAATGTGGTCCAAAGGATCCTTTGAATCGTCATATATATGACTCGAGCTGAGGAGGTGAAACTTTGGTGGAAGAGGACAATTCAACACCTCAGTGGTGAATGGTGAATCTGTTCTCCGAATCATTTCATCCAGGTTCTCCATGGCTTTTCCTTTCATAGCACTCCTAAGTTCATCCATCTCTCTCCTCATGCTACAAAGTTCACTTTCCATCCTGGATGAATTTTCTTCTAAAGTTCTTGTCCTCCTATGATTGTCATTGTTGTTCTTATGTCTTTCTACATTTCTTTGATTACTTTGGGCTTTGACAATCTACCCTAGCTCTAAATTTTATCGTGTCAATTCATCGACACTTGCTATTAGTGCTTGAATTTGCTAAGTTGCTTAAGTGGAATCCATCTGGTATCAAGAGGAATTCTTTAGTAAAGAAAGGGAAACTGTATGGCTTTGCAAATGTTTCTCACAAACAACGTCAAACTGATGATGTAAAAAGTCGTTAGTATGAACTCCTCGTCGATATAAATGGACAAAGGCGTTGCCTTCATACAGAGAAGAACCTATTGGTGTTGTTCTTCTCTCCTTGTCAATACAAATGGACGAAAGCGTTGGATTCATCTAGAGACAAACTTGCAATAAGATATAAAATAGAGAAATGTGAATACATCGGTGTGGTGTTCGCCAAACACCCTCTGAAAATTAAGTTAGAATGGTATTCAATTGAAGTATATTGTAAAAGAATTCAACTTGAGAATAGTTTTTGGGGTGAGGGTTGTGTGTCCCTTTGCCTTTGGTTTATGTGACTTTTTATAGCCCTTGTCTTCATTGTCTGAATGAATATCTACATTCATGAGATATGGAGCTATTGGTATTAATGGTTGGCTTTTATTGTCTACCAATGATTACTCATCCATTAATGCCCGTACGTTACTCCTTAACTGTCTTGGGCATTAAACGTCTTTTATGGCTTTGTTTTTCATTGATGTCTGTACGTTACACCTTACATTGAATAGCATTTTATTCATCTATTGAGAGATGGATGATCTTAACACTCATCAGTAACCACTGCGCATCCTTGTTGTGGTGGTCACTTCACAAGTATAAATGCTTGTAGGGTGTAAAGGACAAGGGCCGGGGTTCAAGTTTACAGGAGGAAACTTCACATATATATACACTTAGATTAGGCTAAAATAGAAATTTTATCTTGTAAAAAAAAAAAAAAAACACTCATCAAATAATGAATGCGGAGGCATTATAGACTTTAATGGTCTTTTTCCCGTTGGTCTGTCAGTTACGCTTTTGCCTATCTGGTGCGTTAACCTTTACTCATGTCATTTATAGGGAACTTATTTAATGTATGTTGTAGTCATTTATCACATTGATGATGCTAAATGGACGATGCTAGCTTGGTGGATGATGTTGGCTTTCTCTTTTTTTGGACGAAGGTGATTTTTCTCCTCATCAAGATATATTTAAATAGAGTATACTAATTTTTAGGAAAAAAGTTTCTCTAGTTTTTTTTTTTTTTTTTTTTTAAATAATTTTGTTGAATTACCATTTTAACCCTATTTTTTATTTTTTAAGAATAAGGATTATCTAATTAGTTTAGGGGTATTTTTGACATTTTCTGAAGTCATAACTAACTTTTTGAATCTTCTTAATATATAGAAATATATAGAGATGAAGGCTTCTGTCATTCAATCTCAAATATTATATACATACATACATACATATATATATATATATATATATATATATATATAAGGCTTTGATCTTGTTTAGCAAAGGACTAATACACAAGCTAGCTCGTACCAAAAAGCTTGAACATGAACATCTTGCGGGGTTTGATGTTAATCTTGTTAACTTATGCTTGAGCTCAACCACTTGCACGAAGATATCACCCCTCGTTGTCTGTCCAAGCCACTTCATCCTCCTATCTCCTAGTGCTCAAGGGAATATCCTCTAAGAGAAAGTCCAGGAATTAACCCAATATTTTCACAACACTCTTATTTTTAGTTGTGGTAAGTCTTTGTATAATTTTATTTCATTTTATTTTAACCTATGATGACTAATGAATGCTGCGACATTTTGTTGCAGCTGTTAAAAAAAAAAAAAAAAAACTATTCTTACCCATGTTGTAAGGTCGAATTTATTCAATCATGTGTTGGCTTTATTCCGTGCCAAATTTCCTTATATTTCAATAATTAGATACCTTGTATTTAGGTGGGAATCATGTAAGGGTTGTGTGTGAGAAAGCATGAAGAATTCAAGTGTGTGTGCATTCAAGACCATTCTCGCGACTGATGACTCGCCAAAATGCCACACGTGTGAAGGATGCCAGAAGCTGAAGGGTCACGACAACTGGAGCACTATAGGACAAAATAGGACAGTCTGGCTAGTCAGTTATTTTGTAACTTAAAGTCGCAACTCATCCCAGTCGCGAGTTAGTCACCAGAACACCTTATTTTGCAGAAAAGTGACTTTTCACATTCCTCACGTACCCTACTATAAAAACTCTTATTCTCATGAAATGTAAAGAGCTCCCAGAAAAAATTTTGAGAGAGAAACCCTAGAGAACAATAAGATTGACTTATCCACAATCTTATACATTTGATTCTCAAATTCCTCTACTCTCACCCTCTTTGTTGACATACCCTTAAGAGATTCATTAGCCAAATCCTTATCTCACCATACTTATATCAGTGAGGAGGTTTTTTTTGGGTGCTTGGGAAGCAGTTCAGAGAGGGCCAATTCATTTGGTTAATGTAATATGCTTATTGCGGGTTTCGGAAAGCTAAAGAAGACGCAGTTAGGCTTAACCTTGTTAGAGCAAGAAACTTGAAATACTTAGATGCATTGAGTAGATTAGGCTTGGAGGGTTTATTGCTATTCGTGTATCCCAACTTTATTCTTTAGTGGATCATTTTACCGCTTAGAAAGCGACGGAGAGGTTTTTTGTCGAATTCTTCGATTTCCTCTTCAATAACACGTGCCGGTGTTATCTTTGTATTTGCATCTCTCTAATCCTTACTCTTGCCTTTTAATTGCTAATGTGTTGTAATTACTTATGATTTAAAGTAGTTTGTTTATTTGGGTATTGCTTGTACTTATCTTTCTGCATATCTATTGTTTGAGTATAAGCTTGTGTTGGTATTTTGAAATTAGGGGTTTAAACATTCACTAGTGTTTTACACACCAAGTGAACTTTCACATGTTAACCTAGAAAAGGAGGAAGATTTCATCAATGAGGTTGGAATTCCAGGTATGTCAAGTTTGTTCAATAAGCTAACACATGAATTTTCAGGTAGTAGCAACGAAGGAGGAATGACTTATATGTGATAGGGAAGGAAGTCACCTATGTCACCCTTACCAATTCTCTATCTTGAACCCATAATAATGACTTGGCTTTTCTAGCTATAATTAATAAATTATATATATATATATATATATATATATATATATTATGTTATCTTCATCATATATATATTAGGCTAAAATGCAAATTGCACCTTCTAAGTTTGACATAAATTTATTTCAAGTCTCTAAATTCACTTTCGTTCAATTGAGTCATCTAAATTTCAAACTTATTCAATTCAAGTCTTTCGTCCATTTTCATTAAAAAAAAAAATTGTCATTAACTATACAATTAACTAATGAAAAAATATATTTTGAAAATAAATTCTCACATAAAAAATTTATAAAGTAATTTTGTTAATTTTTTTTTTTCGGGTGAGAAAAATATGTTTTTTAATGGTAATTTTTTTAATGAAATATAGAATCTTTGAATTGAATAAATTTGAAACTTAACTCAATTGAATGAAAATAAAGTTCTTTGGTTGAAATGAATTTCAGTCAAACTTAGATGGTACAATTTGCATTTTAACCTATATATTATCTTGTCATGTTATTTCTTTTATTTCACATCATCATATTCTTATTTTACATTATTGGCCCATATTTTTATACTTCTATTTTAAAAATGATTTTCTTTAAAAATTACTTTCATTTATGATTTCACCAAAACAAAGAGGAAGGATGAAATAAAGAGAAGAGAGAGCAAAAATTTATAGTATCGCAACTTTTATCACAATTATCCACGTGACAAATAATGAGTAATGAAGAAAAAATGATTGATCCAAATAAAAATGATAGATAAGTATATAATTGGAACTCAACCATATATGTCCTCCAATTATATCTTCCAAACTATCTATACTAACAATTGGTCCCTCTCCTCCAAAAGGGGATTTTAGTAAATAACCAAATATGACGCTTATAGGCTAAGAGTCAAGTTGGTAATTTTTCTTACCCCTATCCCTCCTGAAGCCCAAGTATCATACATGCCTCCAAAATAAATAGCTTGAATACTAGAAGAAAAGCACCTATGCCTAACACAATTAAGGATCGCAAATATGCCATGTAAGATAATTGTTGCTTCTTATTTTTTATACAAAATAAAAATTATACTCGAGTTTGAATGCTTGAATTCTAACTCTTGCCCCTCACACTTTACAAGTACTTATATTTGTGAAGTGATTATCGCACCAAGAGTGTATAGTGGCAGATACTTGTTGCTTAATTTAATGTAAGATAATTGTTTTTTTGGTACTAGAATTAGGCAAAAAACACAGGAAAAACACTAATATTAGTGTTTTAAAAAATATTACTGTTTACTTTAAAAAAAAAAAAAAAAACACAGGAGTACATGAAAGTCCACGTGGATAAAATAAAGAAAAGAGAGGATGATATCAACAAATAACTGGCTGAGGAAAATCCTAGTTTCTGGACAAGAGAGCGTTTTACTTTTGTGTTTTTCGATGTTTTAAAATAAAAGAGCGTTGGAGTTGGGAGATAGATGGCCACTCGTCATAGCAATGGCTTCGCTTTGCCTCACTCCGTTGCCACCTCCGCCACCTTCACAACCTCGTAAACTCTTGGAACCTAATTCTTCTTCTTCTTCTTTGAATTTAAAGCCCATTGTCGTAAATGGAAACCCACCAACTTTTGTTTCTGCTCCTGGTCGCCGAATAGTCGCTGGTTTGTTTTCGCTACTTTTATTATCTGTTCTTTTTTTGCTATAGTTGGTCCATGTTTTACTTCTTTACTAATATCTTTGTTTACCTCATGCTTTTTTCATTGTTAATGCTATTTCAGTTACTGGTCATTAATTTTTCAGAGCTACTTCTTATATTGTACTTGATGTCACGGTCATTTGAAATAATTATATAGAGAGAGTCCAATTAATTTGGCAATGGAAGAACCTGAGTGTTACAAGTTACAACCAATGTTAGTAGTCTGATAAGCAAAGTTATGGGTCCAAACCATTTTATTAAGAGCGGATGAATAGTACCCATTTGGTTCAATTGCAAATTCCCAATGTGAAGCACACACTTTTTTTTTAATGGTTAAGTAAATTCACAATTTTCTAACGGCTTAAGTTTTGGGGACAATCAGTAATTTAACGTGAAAAATTAAAACTTTTTTTTTTTCACTAACCAAATCATTTAGGTGTGCTAAGTTGTTTCACAAAATATTTTATATATTGTTTATTGTGCCTTCTTATTTGACATGCATGTACAGTTGGGGATCTTCATGGAGACCTTGACCAAGCAAGATGTGCACTTGAGATGGCTGGTGTCTTGAGTTCTGATGGTGAAGACTTATGGACTGGTGGAGAGACGGTATGCTATTTACTTACATATGTAGAACAGTTTAGAATTTTAGTTTCCTGTTGGAGTCTAAGTCTATTGTTAATTAAGTCTTGCTGTTGCTCTGACATTGCAATTGAGTATATCTATCATAGAAAGAAATGGGTAAACTTTGCAATTCTTTTTGTGAAAGAATAGTGATTACCATTAGAGTAAGTTTAACTGACACTTGACAAATTCAAGTTCTCAAGAATTTTTTTGGTTTATCTATTGAATAGCATGCAATTTAGTAAAGGGAATGTGAGGCAATTTGGTACCTTAAATGATATATAAATTTAGGAGAAATTACTTGCTTCATTGTGAGGTTGGGTATTTGAAATACACTTTTTTATTTCAAAAGAGAATTTCTATTTTCTTATTTGGGTCCATCCTGTGCATGAAGGGACTTGATATGCAGTTTTCTAAATGCATTACCTATGTAGGTAGCTTCTTTTGTTATTACTCTACTGCAAGCAGGTAAGTTCTTGACTACTTTAATTGAAATTTTACCCGGTGACCCAGGTTTTAATTCAGCTTGGAGATATACTTGATCGAGGTGACGATGAGATTGCTATTTTATCCTTGTTACGATCATTGGATATACAAGCAAAAGCTGAAGGTGGAGCAGTTTTTCAGGTTTGTCTTTTATAACTATACATGCTCAAGAGTCAAGTCACTGTTTTCATCTGTGATTTTCCAAAAATTTGTAAACAAAGGATGGATTTTCTAATTTATATGTTGTAATGTAGCTATTAATTCCAAGATACTGTCATCTGTCCTTTTTGATTCCCTCTGTCAAATTTCTTAGTTGCTCAGACCTCAATATATTTGATTGGCAAAACTATTTTTGAAAATTTTAGAATCATATTTGTAGACTTTTTCCCTCTCAATTTATTGGCCATTCAATATTCTTTTGATTTAGGTCAATGGGAATCATGAGACTATGAATGTTGAAGGGGATTTCAGATATGTTGTATCTGGGGCTTTTGATGAGTGTATTGATTTCCTAGAATACTTGGATGAATGTACAAATGACTGGGAAGAAGCTTTTGCCGGTTGGATTGGTGTGTCTGGAAGGTGGAAAAAAGAAAGGAAGATGTCCCGAAATTATTGGGGTCCATTGAATCTAGTGAAGGTACTAATTTCTCTTTTCTATCAATCTTTTTATTGGTGGGTCTTGAACTCACAACCTCACCCTCCACCTTCCCCTTAAAAGATGATTTGAGCTAGAGCTCAGTGGCTAATTCTCTCTTCTATAAATTAACTCACTAAACTTCTAGTTTTTGTCTTGTTTTTCACAGTTGCTAGAAATAACTAGTGATAAGAAGATGTCGTTGCTCTGTTTACTATTATTTTGTTGAGATCAAAAGAGTTGATGAGAAAAATTCCAGTTGGCAACTGCATTGTGTGACTTAATTGGAACCACATATAAATAGGCAGAAGTTGGAAGAGTAGATTTTAGATAAGTCAGGCTGAGGTGACTTTTTCCATAGCAATGATATTTTGATGTGGACAAGCTCATACTTTTATTTCCCCAATACAAATAGCTGAGTGACAAACCACCTCTTCTTCTTATCATAAAAATAAATGAATAAAAGAAGTTTTAAGCATCCAACCAATTCATGTTCACCATCTGCAATGTAGACTTATACACATCACCATAAAATGTGATAACAATCTGAGTCAGCCCCATAATGTATTGGCTATTATCTTGAGGTAGTGCCAAGGATTTATATCAGTATTGTATCTTCTGATTAGAGGCAGAGACTAGCAGAAGTAAAAAATATTGAGGAAAGAGTTATATATTTGGGTTCCATTTGAAACCAGCTTTTCATGCTTGATTACTTAAATAATCCATTAAATATCTATTGTCTCTTGAAAAAAAGTAGTAGTCCCCTACCCCCACCCTCTTTTTCTGGTTTCTATTTTTCATTATTCTTTCTTATAAAGCTATTCAAATATTAGGACAGAGGCAGAAGGGGATGATTGCCAGATCTATGCTCTTAAGACCAGGTGGTCCATTGGCATGTGAGTTGGCGCAGCATGCTGTTGTTCTTAAGGTTAATGACTGGGTCTTCTGTCATGGTGGCCTACTTCCTCACCATGGTAAAAGTAGTGCTGCCATTTGGATGAAGTTATTTTTTGTGTAACCATTATCAGTTCAAACTTGAGCAAGCGATTTTATCTTCTCTTGTTTGAAATGCCTGATAGGAGTGTTGATCCTTCCACAGTTGCATATGGCATAGAGAGGATGAACGGAGAAGTATCTCGCTGGATGAGAGGTCTCAGTGAGAGTGGTGATATTCCTCAGATCCCTTTCATGGCTACCAGGGGTTATGATAGTGTTGTATGGAACCGCCTATTTTCAAGGGATGTTTCAGATTTGGAGGACTATCAGATTAAACAGGCAAGTCTCTTTAAATGACATTGTATATTTTACTTTTCTTATTCAAGAAATATGTTGCCCTATACTTGAATGATGTAACTTGATTTTCATCTGGATAATACATGAGCTGTAGTAGTAAAAATAGGCAGGTAATTTGGCAGAATTTTTTTTTTTTCCTGTTGATTGGGCCATCTCTTGTCCTTGACTTGATTTTCTTTTTTCTTTTATTAATGATTCTGCTGAAAAGTGACAAAATTGGATTTGTTTTAAGAATAAGATTTTCTGCTGTTGCACTGGTTCTTTCAAATGTGCTACGTTACTTGATCAATTTGTCCTATTCATCCAATGAGATTATGAGTCAACATTGAATTACATAATGTTGTGATATTTTGACTTTTATGGCTCCTGGTACTAAAAATATCTGCTCATCAGATACATTCTATTCTTGAAGAGACACTGCAAGCAGTTGGTGCCACAGCAATGGTGGTGGGGCATACTCCTCAAACTCTAGGGGTGAATTGGTAATGGAATAAACTTTTGCTGGGTGTTTAATAAGGATAAGAGGTTATTGTGATCTCTCTTAAGCCTGACACACTTTCTAAATCCTGCAGTAAATACAATTGTAGCATATGGCGCATTGATGTGGGAATGTCCAGTGGTGTTCTTAATTCAAGACCAGAGGTAAACTGAATCATTGTCACCCAATATTGTTGTGCTAAGACTTGAAAGAACTGATGCAAAGGAACCACTCTATCACACTTCTCTGGCATCTTTCCACATAAAGAGCTTACCCTCTTCCATGGGGTCTGAGTTTACTTGAGCCCCAGGGTTAGAGTTTCTCTGTTTTGATATATGGTTGGGAGGAATATTTCGTGCCTCCAAGCTTCGATCTTGATTTGACCTAAGCAACTGCTTTCTTATTATATAATATGATCTGAATTGGATTTTATGACAAGTCCATATATAAAGCTTAATTTCCTTCTTTCAAGATTCAGTTTCTGCTTAATAAACTATATGATAAAGGTATTGTGAACTAATAATTTGAGGACTATTAACCAGGTTCTAGAAGTAAGAGATAATAAAGCAAGAGTTATAAGGAGCGGAAGGGACACATACAGTGAATTCGAAGCTATTGACTATATATAGAATCAATCAAATGAACTAATGAGGTATGATGGCTACTTCACTTTTTTATTTTATTGTTCTATTACAATCAAAATTAGAAATTGCTTGATTTGTGCAAGACACTCTACATGGTGCTGCAAGCCTGCACCTCTTATGTTGAGAACTAGGGATGCCTGTATCACGTTGCTTTGGCCAGTATTTCATTTCATAGGAGATTAGCATACAATTTCAATAGATAAAATATAGAGATTAGATGGGGTACCAATCTAAGAACGTAACATTGTCAGCACTGTACTGCTTTTGAGGCATTCATTAAATAATAATTTAGACTTCTTGAAATTTTAAACATTTTAGTGATGCTAGATAATTAAATGTTGACACTGCACTGCTTTTATTTGCAGCTCAGCAAGATACTAATTAAAATGAAAATTAAAATGTAAATTTTACTGATTATTGTTGTATTTGTTCACAGGAAATACAGGCTGTACTCTTGACCCTGAAACGATTTTGTTATACTTGCATTCTTTCAGTGGCTTACATTGTTTGCATTTAAAACAATAAGCCAACAATGATAAAGAAGCAGAGACGGTGCTGATCCAAGCACTAAAAGGGGCAAAGCAAGCATTCTATCACGTGCTTAAATTGAAATTATTCTTAGACCTGGCTTGGTATAAATGAAATTGTTTACACTGATTATAAACTGAATCAGGCTGTTAAATAAAGTTGCACATAGTTGAATTTGAATAAGATCAAGAGAAGATACTGTAATTGTGACAACATTGTTTAATGTAGTATGCCCATTTCTTGATACTTGTTATTTCCGGCTCTACTTGGCAAACTTTGATCAGACCAAATTAGTTTCACTTGTAAATGATTCATAATGGTTCTCAGAGATAATTAGGAAGAGCGTGTCATGGGATTATCTGGAGTGGCAACTAGTGTCGCCAAATTTGAGTATGCTTGATTTCAATGAGAAAATCCATCCACAATTCAAATTACCAAATGTTAGAAAAAGCATGCCATCTATTCTGCCATCACAAATTACCAGCTGTCAATTGTCATGAGTGGATTTTTGTCCCAAATTTTTGCCTAGTGATGACACTAAACCTACTTAGTCTCACCTAATAGGCTAATACCCAACACTCATACAAGGAAACTTGGGAACTGTTTGTGTGAATCAAGTCATACATGGCGCACACAAATTATATGAGAATCATCAATATTTTTTACTTTATCAGGCTCACTTATACAAAACAGTAACTTGAGATGTGCTTTAACTAAAATCAGCTCACTTTTACACAAAACACTCAACTTTTTTTTTTTTTTTTGACAAGTACAAAACACTCATTTTGAGATATGTTTTAATTAAAATCAGTAATCACCCATCAAAACTTATACAAAACACACAAAATACAATATTTTCTCACAGACTGACTCTTATAATCAACCAGTATTGTGAATAATTAAAAAAATACAGTCATTTCATTCTTATCTTTTAGTTTGTCTTCTTATTATAAGACAACTTTTGCTATAAATTGCTATATGCACTTTTGTAAAAAAGGAACGATAATTGAGGACTTCAACTTTTCTTTAGTTTTCCTTGCGTTTGTAACTTCTCCCCCCCCCCACACCCCCCCACAAACCCCCCAAAAAAAAAAAAAAAAACTACTTTTAGGAAAGCTGCTTGCTATCCTCTAGCATATCAACAAGGTTGTTTTGACAAGTAATTGCTTGGCAATTACTTTATCACGCTATTGCCACATCCCACATGTTATATTTATGCACTACATGCATGGGCCATACAAATACAACTAGCAACCCAAGTACTCTTCTCAGCACTCAACCTTGATCAATGTACACCAAGTGGAGGGCTTGGCATGTGTGAGAGTATCGATCAGCCCCCATCGATTTCAATAAGGGCCTCCAAAATGGGTTGCCTGGTGTGGGTACATCCTATGCATGGGCTCGAGAGTAGGCTATAAGTCTCTTGAGCCAGGCAATAAGGAGTCCCCATTTGGATTAACTTGTACACGTGGGACAAACCTATATTTTTAATCATTTTTTATAACATTAACGTTGGAACAACTTGTTAAGATTGTTCCTCAAAAAAATTTGTTTGTTAAGATTGTAATTTTTATTAGAAAAATGTGGCAAATTATTATTGGAATAATATATAACATTTTCAAAAATCCATAACTACCATGTCTTTTGTTATATGCCCATCACACATATAAATGACATAATTGTGCAAAAAATTGTCAAAAAGTTTTTATATCAAAATTTATTGTACTGGTTTCGTTTGTAAAAAAAAAAATAAAAACAATAATTACATTTAGAAAAAAAAAAAAAAATTGGTTCCAAAACAATTTGAAACTATCTTTTTTCAACCTATTGTAGTGATGGCAATTGAAGTGATGATCCATGTGTTGATGAGTTGTGTGATTTATTTAAATTATACACATTAATAGTTGTATGATATTGTAGGGGAAAAAATTTGGCTCGAAACATGTTTGGAGCATTGGACTCCAACCACTAATAAGAAGATTAAATGACATGTGTTCTTGTCATGTACACTCACTTAACTCAACTAATCAAATAAGTTATGTGTAATATGACAGACACACGTCATCTTTTTATTAATGGCTAGAGCCCTAGAAACATGTTTGGATCCAAAAACTGTCAAATAACAAAGCATTTACATCAACTTGTACAAAAATTCTGTCCTTTTTAACATAAAAACCTATTTTTTCTATTTACTTTCCAAAACACATGGCATCAAAGTATCAATTTTACATTATATTTAATTAAAAAATATTTTTTTTAATTATTCCTCTTTCTTTGCAAATAACAACCGCCATCAACTCTTTTTTTTCGTTCTAAAAAAATAGATAAAAAAAAATAATATTATATACAATTCCTTATAGCAATTATATGCAAGAAATTATAGCAATTCCTTTTTTTTTCTAACGCGATACTTTTTCTATGCAAGCAATGCTCTGACTAAACCCGAAAGGCAGTTGGCAGTTATCGTTGGTTTTCAAGCCCAATTCCAACGGCTTTTAACTTGGTAAACTCCGCCAATCTTAAACCCCTCTAACTCTCCAAAGCATTATATATCTGTCTCACTCGTACATGCACTCCCTCCTCCACCGTTCTCTTATTCAGCGCACACTTTCTTCTTCGTCTTCACGCTTTGCTCTTCCACCCTTCTCAAATTCACTTTCAACAATGGCTTCCTCTTCTCTCACTCTCCCTTCCATTTCTCTCCACAAGCAGCTTCCTTTCAATGCCTCCTCCTCCAATTCCCTGCGGATTCGAAGCCTTCGACCTCGGAATCCAGACCGATCTAGGGTTTTCATGAGTAGCGTCTCGGTTGGATCGCAGGCCCTCGTTAATGATTCCTTGTTCTCCGATTACAGCCCCACCTCAGCTTTCCTTTTTCCCGGCCAGGTTTGTTTTCTTAACGCTGCTTCATTCGCTTTTATTCATAGGCACAACACAAATCGCACATTCATTTATCAAAATTGAATTGATGGTTATTGGAGAACTTTTATAAGCTTCAAAATGTGAATGATTTGCTTCGAACCAAAAAAAAAAAAAGTTTACTTTGAAAACCAATTTTCAAATTAAGTTGCAGCTACGGGGTTTGTGCATTTTTCTATGTTCATTAGTGTAAAGAAGGTGCTGAATCATGTACTGTAGAAAGTGATTTAGGTTGTTTAGTGGAAAATAAGAGGAATTTAATTTGGGGAAAGTTATTGGGCACGGGGCAACAATTTGAAATTTAGTACTCCGGTTGCAATGCTCCGTCCTCTCAAGTGATAGTGAGTCCCATTAATTAAGTTTATGGTAGAACCTGTTATTCATGTGAGAAGACGGGCAAAAGGGAGTATCGCTTCCAGAATATCTAATAAATTTCCCAATTTGAAAAGTTTTATATTTTGCCTTTTGGAGTTTCATAAGGTATTATTATTAGGACAAAATTTAGGTTCAGTATCTTAAGGTCTGTTTCTTAGGTTTTCCTCTTAAAATTAAGTCATATAGTTATTTAACTAAAAAATACATTTTTATTTCATGTGAAAAAATTCACATTGTAAAATTTTAAGAGCAGAACTTAAGGAACAGCACCTAAGTACTGTACCTAAGTCTTGCTCTTATTATTATATACATATGCATCTGTTATGTTTGTGCAGAATCAATTAGTTTGATACTGTAAATTCTTGAAAATGGCCAGCCCAATGCATTCTATTAGGGAAAAAAAAAATGATGTAGTGGTTTCTAATTTCAGTGAGTGGTGGTTTCAACTGAACTGAGTAAAGATTGTAAAAATGTAAGGAACTATAATAAATACGCTAGGGAAAGAAATGGTGGTACGGAGGTGAAAATCTCATTAGTACAAGGGTTGGAGGAGAGGACGATGAGAAACAGAAGAAAGATGCTTTATTATATGCCAGAATTTACCACAAGAAAGCATCGTGAGACTAGTTTTTGCCTTATACAGCTCAAGCTGAAAACTGGGGGAGCTTTTCGTAGAAATAATTTATACCTCATGTAGAAGATAATGCATTAATTCATTCCAGTGTTTTTTGGAACTTTTTTCCCAGAAAAACATCATTTTATGGTGTGCTTCATGTTTCTTTGTTGTATTACATTTAATGTCCCAGGGTGCCCAAGCAGTTGGTATGGGAAAGGAGGCTCAAAATGTACCTATTGCTGCAGAATTGTACAAGAAAGCAAATGACATATTGGGGTAGCATAAATTGTTCATTTATTTTGGACATTATCACTTGGCCTAAAATGATCATTTTCTCTTCATTAATGTGAAATGGTAAATGTGTAATGTGACATTTCTATTGCATGCAGGTTTGACCTTCTAGATATTTGCATCAATGGACCAAAAGAGAAGCTAGATTCGACTGTTATAAGCCAGGTGTTATACCTGACCACTTTTGCTGGTTTCTTATTGTCTTCTATAATCTCGGCAATGGGTTGTACAATTGCAATGTATTGAAAGACAAGCTGCTCTGATATTATTTATATAATTCTGAAGAGACTCCACTTCAAATATATGGTCTTTCAAATTTTTAAGTACTTGGTTCAAGATGAATGATCTTTTAAGTACCCATAGCCTTACCAATTGACCTCTAGGCAAACAGGAATCTGTCAACAGGATCATCTGATTCTGATATGCATGTAACATTTGAGTGTTTTAACTTTAAATCTCCGGTTTATCACTTTTTCAAAGTTCTAAGATGTCCATATTTTATGTCCCTAATCTGCTTTACCATTTTCTTATGCACCAAGAACGTTTTCAAACTTCTACGATCTCCATGTTTTTAATCCCTTTTCTGCTTTTCCATTTTCTTTTTATTTGCAGCAAGAACCAATTTTCATTCCAAATTACTTTGTTGCATTGTTAATGCTAATTATGCTATCATACATTGATAATAAGCAATCTTAGCCATTTTATTTGTGGTATAATATTTCCAATTGACAGTTATTGGTTAGCATCTAATTCTGTACTTCTGCAGCCAGCTATCTATGTCACAAGTCTAGCTGCAGTTGAACTATTTCGAGTGCGTGATGGAGGTCAGCAGATTATTGATTCAGTTGATGTCACGTGTGGCCTAAGCTTGGGAGAATATACTGCTCTAGCATTTGCTGGGGCTTTTAGGTGAGTCATCCTGCTCAATAAATTTTGGTGCGTCTTGTTACTTTTTTTTTTTGTGTGAAAACAACATTGGTCTGAATGAACACACACAAATCATCCTTTATGTACTTGCATTCTTGTACTAACATACCTTTCTTCTGGATTTGGTTCTATCTTTAAGCTTTGAGGATGGACTAAAGCTGGTCAAATTAAGGGGAGAAGCCATGCAGGTATCCAATCCATCTGTAACTAGCTAACAGTTGTTGCAGTTTCATCTTTCTGACAAAGATGAGTTTGTAATATCTTCTAGTCAACTTTTTATTTTTTAAATGGCTCCAGGAAGCTGCTGATGCTGCTAAAAGTGCCATGGTCAGTATAATAGGACTGGATTCAGAAAAGGTTCAACAGTTGTGTGATGCAGCTAATCAAGAAGTTGACGAAGCTGATAAAGTTCAGATTGCAAATTACCTGTGTCCTGTAAGATTCTTTTATATTTTCCTTTGAATTTAATAGGCCTAGACAGATAGTTAATGTGATGTGTATTTGAATTTTTTCACCGAATGCATTTTACTCTGGTAGGGAAATTATGCTGTTTCCGGAGGTGTGAAAGGAGTGGAAGCAGTAGAAGCCAAAGCAAAGTCATTCAAGGCTCGAATGACGGTACTCCTCTCTTTAATTTTGAGCACTTTCTAGGGCCATCTTTCCATTAGCAATAAAGCTTATGACCACTTTCTTCAGGTGCGCCTAGCTGTTGCTGGTGCTTTCCACACCAGTTTTATGGAACCAGCTGTCTCAAGATTGGAAGCTGCATTAGCAGCTACGGAAATCAGAACTCCAAAAATACCAGTTATATCCAATGTTGATGCACAGCCACATGCAGATCCTGACACAATTAAAAAGATATTGGCTCGTCAGGTGAGCTACTCCTCACTCGTTTTTCCCCTTCTTGAGCTGGAAATATTAACCTGATCTTGAATTCAAAATTACAGGTGACTTCTCCTGTTCAATGGGAAACAACAGTGAAGACTCTCCTAACCAAGGGGCTGAAGAAGAGTTATGAATTGGGGCCTGGAAAGGTATAATATTCAGACTGCAAGCCTTGGGATATGCATTAAATCATGGGAACATATCTGGTCTAAATCAAAATAGTTATCTGCAAACATGAGTTTTCTCATGTATTCCTTGTCAATTTGTATCAGGTTATAGCTGGCATTGTGAAGAGAATGGACAAAAGTGCAGTCATTGAGAATGTTGGTGCTTGAGAAGGCCATTAATGGGTAGCTACTTCACTAGCATCCCCATCACCTTGTGAACACATCTGTAGCATTTGGAGTTTGAGCTGAGGATCCATACTCAAGTCAAACCCAGAGAAGACATTTGGAAATTCAATTTTTGGGTAGCATAGACCAGTATTAGATTTTTCATTCCGCATGATAATGGACCAATTTGAGAGTTGTTTCAGTCAAATTGTCAATTATTGTCCAGAGTTCCAAAATGGTTCTGTACCATCATGGTTATCTACTTCTTATGGTAGTGCATGAGAGTTAGTGGTGGTCATATTTATAGATTGCTGCATTGTATGAGATAAGATGAGTGAATAAATCATATGAGGGAGGTTCTAGTGGCAACTGCCATTGGTTTGAAATTTTTATCAGCCCGTAATGGATGGCATGAAATTTTATTTTTGATTTCCGATCACATCATGATTTCGGGTCCATTTGGTTAAAGCATTTTTGGAGTCTAAAAAAACGTTTTTAAAACCCAAATAGTAACTCAACAAAACGTACCCTTCATTTCCCATCAGTACTAGACAATTTTCTGCTGCTCGTTGCTGCAGAATACAATAAGAATTTTGTTCATTATAGCAACTAACAGTAGTACAGTATCCCACAGACCAATTCAACAAACTCTAAACTTGTTATACAGAACCAGAATGAAACAAAAGCAGTTCACAGAATCATTCAACAACTTTCAATTCAACGATTCCATATAAATAATAATAAATAAATAAATAAAAAAACCCAAAATCTCTCAGTTTTGGATTGTGCTTGATGAACTAGTCTGTGGTGGTTGCCTGAGTCTCCTCAGGCGATCAATCCACTGATCCTCAGGCACAAGGCCTACCCAATCCGGAGCGACTCCACCGAACGAAACCCCACGCATTGCTTCCATAACTCTGGTGGCATTCTCGGGCGACAGCGGCGCATTTCTTCGACTCTCGTCCTCGCTAAAAGCCCTCACAGTCGCCGAATCTGGAATCTCCCTAATTTCCTCCTCTTCATTTTCGTTCTCTCCTTCTTCATCACCCTCGTCTTCTTCACGCTCTACGCCGTCGTTTATTTCAAGAGACGAAATTCCGTTCGGGAGGCGGTGAAAGCCGGCGGCGTGGTCTTCGTCTGAGCTGAATTGATCGGAATCTTCGTCGTCGACGGCCAAGATTGGCTGATAGTATTCCGGTGACTCATCGAGATTCGTGTCCGAATCGCTCCCGTTACCGCTTTCTGCGTATGCAAGTGCAATACACATAGATGAAAAAAAAAAAAAAAAAAAAAAAAATTAAAAACTAGATTTTATAATTAGGCAATAAGAAAAAAAAAAAAACAAATTGGACGTAGTTATTAATGTTAAAAAATAATAGTTAAAATACAAAGTGAGAGTACCTTCTATAAAATCAGTGGAAACAGCATTCATATTTTTGGGAGATCCAGAGCCAGAGGTGTCGACTGACTCGAGATAAAGAACCAAATGATGGGTTTTTTGTGGAGTCAAATAAAATTAATTTTGCATCTTATTATAGAAAATTCAATAGTCAGAAAAAGTTCCTATATATATAAAAATTAAAAAATTAAACAACAAAAAGAGAAACGATGCACCAGCCGGGAATCGAACCCGGGTCTGTACCGTGGCAGGGTACTATTCTACCACTAGACCACTGGTGCTTGTTGTTATAGCATGTCAGATAAAAACCTTTTATCGCAGGTTTTGAAGTCTGAAATCGCAAATTTGTCTAAACTTGTACCACACATTCCAGCCTTCTTGTTGTAGGCTGTGTTGTGTGTACTGTGCAGTGAAGGCTGAGGCTGAGAGGGTGGGAGTGCGAGCCGGGAATGGCGATTTCTTTAATAAGGACTTCAATTTCTCAGTCTCAGTGTCTTTCTGTTTCTCACCCACTCATTCATTCTCTACGTTCTTCTACCTTATCAAGCATAGATGAATCTTTGAGGAGGAAAAGGTTGCTTTCTTCTTGTGCTCCCTCCCAACTCAATCCTATTAGGTGAGCCTCTCTTCATTTCTCTATATATATCTCAATTCCCAGCCTATTAATTGAACTTGTACTGTAAAGATTGCTTGCTCTACAAGGCTGCATAAGCTTAGAATGAGTTACGAGTAATACTCAAAACACACCTTTATTTTTTTTTTTCCACGTAGCAGAGTTTTTTTTTTTTTTTTTTTTTTTTTTAGCTATAGCTTTTTCACACAAACCAATTTTCAAAAAGCTGAAAAATAAGCTGTACTAAACGGTCACAAGTCTTGAATGCATTCAATATGATCAATGTTTCAGCCAAATATGGCTATTGATTTATTTGGAGATGAGTATAATGCTGTATTGTAAGCCGTCTAACAGTTATTGTCAATGGCCTAACAATTTGGTTGATGATGTATTTTAATTATGTTGTAGGTCAGAGGTGTCTTTCTGTGTTGGAACTCATCTTATTCCGCACCCCAACAAGGTAAGTGCACACTGCAAACCACCTTTTGTCTCCTTTATGCTCCATGCTTTCTATCGGTTTCAATAACTCTAGAGCCACAAAATATTTCACAACTGTGAAGGTGGCAAGTTATTAATGGTGATGATAAAATGATGTTAGTTTTGAACCAATGAAGTACACCAACTCAACTATTGTGAAAACTGTTGTGCTTGTAGCATTACTCTATCGGTTTTAGGGGTGGAAGTTTAGTGGGAAAAAAAGAAAGAGAGAGAAAACATGGTTTTTTTCATGTGTCTTTTTAACATTATCAAGTCTTGGTCTTTTTGAAGGTTGAGAGAGGTGGGGAGGATGCTTTCTTTGTGAGCGACTACAATGGGGGAGCTATTGCTGTTGCTGATGGTGTCTCTGGGTATGAGACAGGATTTTCTATTATTGGATGATTAAATTCAATTTTCAGTGTTTGAATTGTATTTTCCAATTGTGAACAGTAAATAATCAGTAGACTGGTGGATAAGTTGCATATCATTGTTCTCATTTGGAAAAAACCACATGCATATGAATAAATGAATCATAAGGAGTTGGCAAATCTGTCTAGGCTTGTGATGAATTAAGGAGTCCACACATGTTTCAGTTTTTGCTGTGTTAATTCACCAGAAATTTCTTGAATTTTGAATTTGTGATTGTTGACTTCTTATTCTATGCTTGCCAGGTGGGCTGAGCAGAATGTGGATCCTTCATTATTCCCTAAGGAATTGATGGCTAATGCTTCAAATTTAGTGGGGGATGAGGAGGTAGTGTTCTTCAATAGTAGGTTAGCAGTGATGTTTTGTGTTATTTCCAAGTTCCAACTTGTCTTTTGCTTCAAACCAATTTTCTAAGGATGCTACACCTAACAAGACCAAGATGATTATAAGCCTAAACTCTATGTTTGTGGCTTGCAAATGGCATTCACTAGGACTTGTATCAGTTAAAAGTATTTCCCAACCTAAAGCTATTATTTCTAATTGAATAGTTGTCATTCTGCTTAATCTGTTGTTAGCTAACAGACCCGAAGCATGTTTCCTATTGAGCAGGTAAACAATGATCCTCAGATTCTGTTAAGGAAAGCACATGCTGCTACCTCGTCCACAGGTTCAGCTACTGTGTAAGTTAACCATTTGTTTAAGGTCTCCTCCCTATAGTTGTCAATGGCGTGACGAGAGTGCACACACTTGTTCACACTGAAGAACTTGGTTTTTACACTTGCTTAATTAGGATTGTTGCCATGCTGGAGAGGAATGGGATTCTAAAGATTGCCAGTGTTGGGGATTGTGGCCTAAGAGTTATCCGTGAAGGTAAAACCCAATGCTTTAGCTTTAGTCCAAGTCATGAGCTATTTCTGAATTTAAAATCATTTTATCCTCAATGACGTGGTTGTTTAATCACTCAACTTACAGGTCAAATAATTTTTTCCACGTCTCCACAAGAACACTATTTTGACTGTCCCTATCAGCTGAGCTCTGAGGTGGTTGGCCAAACATACCTTGATGCAATGGTACAAGGACACAAATATCTAATATTTACATATTAAGTGACTATGCAACTCTGTTTTTGTTCATGCTAGTCACACCTGTAGAAATTTCTTTTATATTGAAAGACAAAATGAGTCCTGATGATTTTTCAACCAGTGTACTACTTGGGATAACTACGCACTCATGCTTAACTTCTAACAGTTCCCATCGAAATAATTGAAGATGAAATAGGGAAGAAATTACTTTCCTCACATGAAACTGAAAATGTTGACTATTTTAGATGATGTGCATAGACGAACCAATTGTTTATGATAAATGGGCGTTACATCTCCTATTTAGTTAGCCTAATGACTGAAGTCAATCTATTTTGCAACTCAATAACCAAGGTTTTTTGAACTTTAAATTGCATTCCAGAAATTCGTTGTCGCATGATCATCATGAATATGAGCTAACCCCTCACCAAATTTAGGTAAGCAGTGTGGAGTTGATGGAGGGAGACACCATAGTAATGGGCTCGGATGGACTGTTTGATAACATTTTTGACCATGAAATCATTTCAACAATAGCCAGATGCAGGGATGCAGTTGAAGCTGGTATATTTCTCTTGAAACAATTCACATCTAGGATTAGGAAGATTTATTAGCAACTCAATCTTAGCTGCATAAATCTCTTTACAACTGAAATCCTTTTTGATGCTAGCAAAGGCATTAGCTAACCTGGCGAGCAATCACTCTATGGATTCCAACTTCGATTCCCCCTATTCATTAGAGGCCAGGTCCAAGGTAATGTCATTTTTCAGATATGACCACCTTATACAAATGCATCTCTGCAATGAACAAGTCAAGTATATGTTTATGCTGATAATAACTCTTGTGCAGGGTTTTGACGTTCCTCTTTGGAGGAAAATTCTTGGCATGAAGCTTACAGGCACGACATTACTGTAGTTTCTACTTTCTACAACCATTAAAATTAAAATTAAAAAAGAAAAAATTTTTTTTTTCCTTGATGCCATGGCTTATCGGAGTCTTCTGTTGGGCAGGTGGAAAGCTTGATGATATCACCGTGGTTGTTGGCCTGGTTGTAAGCTCGTGAAAATTTGGCTCTTAGAGTAGGTCAAAGAATTATGGTCTAGATACAAAGAACCCGTTTGAGAGGTAGCTCTCAAATATTTTAATTGTTTCTTGTTCTTGATGACTTGGGAGTAGATATGAAGGATCCTCTACAGGATAAAGGACCATGTATTTTTTGCCATTAGCCTTGAGTTGTTTGAGGATTTATGCAAGTTCATTTTTATGTTCTCAATTAAAATATGGCAGGTAGATGTGTAATAAATATAAATTGTGAAAAGATACAGTGCGACTTGTGATCCTTCTTCAAACGGGGCTCATCTACCCTCTTTATTTATTAAAAAAATCGTGAAAGACTAGACTCCCAATGCTTTAGGCTAGACCTGGCAAACGGGTTGGTTGGGTGGGTATAGGTTTGATCCAACCGAATGCAGCTCAAACAAGAATAGGATAAAAAATGAGTTAGACTAAAACAAAATTTATGATCATGGTTTTAAAAACTAAACCGGATCGGTCGGTTCAACCGGTACAATTGGGAATTGGACCTTAATTCGGTCCGATTATCATAAAAACCCAGAAATTGAAGAAAAAAAAAAAAAACTGAAAACTATAAGTTCAACCGGGAAAACTGGGAATAGGTGCGGTTTAACAAGTTCTTATAAAAAAAAATAAAAATAAAACTAGAACCAACTTGCCAAACTTCTTAAATTTGCACTAAAATGATATTGAGGAAAATCTTTGATCCATTGGTGAAAATAAAATGAAAGAGATACTTATGTTGGATGAAATGAATGAGAAATCTATGCTTTTTGCCTTTGATTGAAATTAGATGTTGAAGAAGAACTTGTCTTAAGAAAGATTGAAGACTTGAGAGAGAGTAAATTTGTGAGAGAATCATTGTGTCCTGTGCCATGAGGAGGAAAGAAAATTGAAAAATGAAAAGAGTTTGAACTTTGAATATGATAAGACTTTAACATGTAAAAATACAGATTGATATAATAGTAATAAGTGACTGGTAACGTGTGGTGCTTGATTTTGAAGGTGAAAAAAAAAAAAGAAAAGTAAATCGATGTAAAGTGTGTGGCTAGAAAGTGGGGAGGTTGGGTTGTTAAGTCATAACATTTGGGTTTTAGCCTTTTTTTTTTTTTTTTTTTAAATAAACCATTAAAGTTAAATTATTAAACTATTATTTATAAATATAAAATTACAAACTTAGCAAATTATACTTTGTGAAATAATTACTAACTATAAAAAAAGTAATATGCGAAAAAAAAAATCTTTATATTTTATATATTTTCATAATATAAGTTATGAAAAATAAAAAATCATATAAATATTATTTAAATATTTTAATTATATTAATTATGACATCATTGATTGGATCACCGGTCCGACCCCAGTTGGACTAAAGAATTGGGAACCAGTTTCTTTTCCCATTCTTTGTCCGTACTGGTTTTTAAAATCATGCTGATGACAACCCATGTTTATGCAATATCACTTTTTTTTTTCTTTCATAAAGTACCAAAAAGAAAAGAAAAAAAGGAACTTGGACATATATTTTTAACAATTTTTTTCATATTTCTCTTAATATAAATAAAGGAATGTAGATTCTCAGCTAACAAACAAACAAACAAAAAAAGTTAAAAAAAGAAGGAAGGAATGTAGAAAACATTTAAAGGTAAAGATTAAATAATACATAAGTCTTTTCGTTTATAATCTGATAATTAATTCTAAGTCTATTAGTCCAAAAATTCCACAAAATAAGAAAATAAAAACATGTGCCTGTTGTTATACAAGAAATAAAATTAAATCACATATAAAAATAACTAAATAAATAAACATTTATGAATAAAATATAACATGCTAGATTAAAAAAAGAAAAAGAAAAAAAGAACTTCAATATTTGTATAGATTCGACATTGAAAATACTTATATTTGATAATTTCATGTTAAGCTGACAGGTAATCTACGATATAAATTTATAAAATCTGATATAACTAGAATAGAAATATACAATGAAAAAGGGTCCATATACAAATTTAAAGTTTCAAATAGAGGAGTGACAAACAATTAAACCGGGTATGGGTAAAAGGTTGCCACCCCTAATTTATACACCTTGTTGTCGTGCATATTCGGATGGACTGGTCTGATCCAATTTGCCACGTCAATTAGGCATGGCTTTCTTTTTCAATAATTTTATTGCAGACAAACATACCCAATGCTCACCCTTTAAAGCAAACATTGACGATCCAAATTCCAAACTAAAGAGCTTCTCCCAGAAAAGGAAAAAAGGATCACTCAAGTTCATACCATTGAAAGTTGCAAATAAAACATTATTCACAATCCAGCAAGTTTTCTCAAATCTCGACCCAATGCCTAGACACATACCTAGGTGACCAAGAATATTCAGGGGCAAAATAGCAATTTCCACTTTCTAGCAAGTATTCCTCTTTGGTTTGAAGTACCACTTCTCTAAAAGAGCAGACAGCATATACACTAACCAATACCTGACTCTAAGCCCTCAAAGGGGGATATACCTGTACAAGGCTAAAAGTAAATGCAGGCACACAATTTGAGTTTAACGAATTTCTAATTTTTTAGTTAACAGGGACTAACTTTGCAGCAAAATAAACTCGTGAAAAATATTAACAATTCCACATTGAACTATTAAAGTAATAGAAAGAGATGTTTAAAAGGGAAGAATAACCACATACATCTAGCAAAAAAAAAGGCATAGGTTTTGCAAGGCACCTCAAACTATATTTGGAAGACCACCAGTTCCCATGGCAAGTAGGAAGAGGCCCCCATAAGCAACCAAAAAATCGGGACAAAAGTATAGTCATTACATCAAGGAATTTTAGTAAACATATAAACCGGCAAAACAAAATATCTGAAATTTACCATAAAGATCGTAACAATCTGACAAGTGATAGCTTATACAACACGTTACATGAATCAATAACTTCTTTTAAAAAGAAAATGCTGATAACATACAGCTGCCCTCAACTTTCTGCTCTCACTAAACCTTACTAATTATGAAGCCAAAATTTAAATGGAAAAAAAAAAAAAAAAAAAACACAGTAATGATTTAAGGGGGGGTCTTAATCGACAAGGAAACTAGTTAAAAAAGTTTATCGATAAGATTATTAAAACTGACAATGTATATGACGCAAATGGATTCTACAACTCACCAATTACTCTGACTGTAACAATTTATGATATAGACCACAGCCAGGTCATTGGAAAAAATGCCTCGTCTTGCTAGCTCATTACTCTTGTGATGCAGACTTCTAGTTGTCAACTATATGGAGGTATCCAAATTGCAACATCAAAATAATGAATGCCCTAGTTCAGGTGACAATGCCACTATTACTGCTTCCATTTAGTTCTTGAAAAAAGGTTTTGGAGGCTTCATAAGTGGACCAGCAGATAGCAGCAGCAGGAGCGTGAAAAAGCATCCTTGGAATCCATCCCCGCATGAGCCCTCTGTATCCGTCCTTTTTAATTATTGTTTGAAATACATCTCTAATCGAGCCACTTTGAAATCTGTCACATCCGCAAACACCCTGTACAGCCAATGTAGTTTTTCTTCAACCACTTTTTCAAATTATTCATTTTTCCCTATTATATATTGTTGAATGATACAGTATACAATTGAGCAGGAATGCAGGACCAAATATTATGAATGCCTCATGAGCACCATTAAGAATACAGGACCAAATATTATGGCCTCATGACCCTGGTATCAATTAAATTGACCAGCTTTCAGTTAACTAAGAAGGTTCCCATTACAATAATACAAATGGATATGGATATCTCTTGGCTGTCTTTATGTTCTGTTATTCTCGGTTACATGCAAATCAATAAATTTGTGACAGTTATCTAGTGTCCGTCTTTACTATCCTAAGGCTTTTGGTTCCATGCTTCTTCACATAGGAGGAGAGAGTACTAATCTAAGAACACCTGCACAGATACAAGCAAGGTACAGGTACGGATATGGTACGGCGACATGGCAATTTTTGAAAATACAGGACACGGTTACGGCGTGGATACATATATTAATTAATTATAAAATATATTTTTATTTATATTTTCTATACATTGTTAAGCATTTATTTTTCATATAATGTAAAAATATATCAATTTAAGAGCAATAGTTTATGACCCGTGTAATTTGTTAATAGAGTAAATTAAAAACTACATGTCACTTGAAGTTGATACTTGCCCATCTAAGCAATTGACTAAATAATAAAAAAATTAATACAAAGTGCATAAAGAGATAAGGACGGTCTTTGGGAAAATCAAATAAAATGGGAGGCTTTTAAGCTGTTTGGCTTTGGCAGAGAAACCAAGAGAAACTGAGGTGAATGAAAATACAGCCTGTACTCGTCCCAACTTCAATGTAAAATTTAAAACAGAACAAGCAGAGCAGATGAAGAAGAGCGACTACAAACAGTGGCTAAAAAGGAAATCTGAGTGGCTAAAATGAAGAAGATGACAACGCTGTTGATGGTCTGGCGAGCTGATACTTCAATAATGGTGACCAGTTGGTGTAAGTATAAAGTTTTGACAAGAAAACCCATTTAAATTTGCACCAGCCTGAAATGCAAACACTGCCGAAAAGCTCTAAAATCTGCTAGAATAGCCGAAACAAGCCGGCACACCCCGGTATTTGGGATGGTATGAAATCGTCTTCCTTATCTTTAGTTATTTATTTATTTATTTAATTTTTGCCTGAGGCATCCCATCCAAGTCCACGCATGCAGTCGTGTTCAAGGAGTACGCCGTGTCCCATACGCATACAACATCGGCACAGCAGGCAAATTGCTGGGTCCATGCTTTCTTGGTACTAATGCTCAGTGATAAGTACAAAGTTAATTATGGAGGTTCCACTCCATTGTGGCCACCATTTTGAGAAATTAAACTTCACCAAACATAAATCAAGTAGATAATAAGTCTAGACAATTTGGTTTTGCAGCAGTAAACCTTAATAAGGAAAATTGCAATGCATGAAATTCAAATACATCCATTCTTTCAGGGCAATGATTGCTGCTCCATTCTCAATGGAGATCAATATTTTTTTTTTTTTGTAAGTATTCTCAATGGAGATCAATTAAAATAACTAGCTTGTATTTGGTAGCACGAGTAAATATTTGCAACCAAATTACAGTTGGTTTCTAGGATTAAAGTATACAGTAGAGTAAGCATAAATACATGTGGCTTCTGCTTAATTCTTGGGTTCCTACCTTAATTCAAACTCAACTAAAATTGACATACTGATTTCAACAATAGCACAGCCTAAGATAAGTCCCATATGAACAAATCTTAAAAATCAAAACAAGAACTATTCAAAGTTACACAAAAAGATTGATCATACCTGACACTGCAATTGGGTTTTGACCACATCGAGCGGTGTTGTCACTACAGCAGCCAAGGCCCCAGCAGCAGCCCCAGCAGTGGCATGAACAACCAACCGCTCGTCACTTGCATTCTCCGGTGAAATCTCCATTAAAGCCTTCTTTGCAGCCTCGTATGTGGCAAAATGCACTGCAGTAAACGGCGCATTCATCAACACCGTGGTCCTATATGATGCGTAGAATGCTCCAAAACCTTCCTCACTCAACACCCTCTTCACACAATCCCACACCCCCTTATATGGACTATTACTCAATTGCAGTCTCTGCTTCACCATATCCATGGGCGTAAACACGGCATCGCTGGCAACAGTGGCGCACACGCCGGAGACGGCGTGTGCAGCCGAGTTATTCGGGTTCCCACCGGAGAAATACTTCTTACATATCTCGTAAACCGAGAAATACACTGCGTGGGCTGGTCCTGCACCAAGACCCATTGCACCAATGCCTCTATAGAGCCCAGCAATGCCTTCTGACTTCAAAATCGACTGAAGGGCTTGTCGAACACCGACCGACTTAATCGGGCACGACCCGAGAGCCTGCATATGGGTCTTAACTGTGTCAACCGGGAACATGGCCATGTGCTCAACCGAACCAGCGATTGAACCAGCAATCATGAACTGCCAATAGTGGAGGCCATCGTGGGTTGAAACATTGAGCTCTGGGCGGAAATCTGGGGGCTGTGGAACCGGAAGAAAGTCCGGGTTTTTGAACTTGGCGGTGGCGTCTGTGGCCATTAAGATGGGTTTAGAGAGGAAGAGATAGTGGAATTGGGATCAAAGGTGTAATGGGTATTTGAAAAGATTGAATTTTGTGGTGGGTTTGGGGCGGATTCGATTTGAGAGTTTTGGAAGTTAGGGTTTTGGATTGAAGGAATTGGGGATTTTAGTTCTAGCTTTACTGCCATAAAGCACAGCTAATCCCCAATGACATATAGGGTTGTCGTATTTGTTGTTGACTTGTTGTGATGGGGTTTGAATTTATTGCGTGAAGAGGATGGAAGGAAATTTTAGCTGATGCTCTGACAAAGCAGAAATTAGGGTTCCAAAAGATTTGGAAGAGATTTAGGGTTTTTTTGGTCAATTTATGAATCAAATATTCATTGCTGATTTTTTCTTTTTCTTTTTTTCTTTGGAGAAACTAGAAAGTACTGTGTGAGTATTCCTATAATTACAAATATTTTATAATATTTTTACAAACAATTACCGGTTGTTCTTATTACTTTTTTGGTTTTCTTCTATTAAAAAAAATTGATTTTAGTTTGTGTAATGGGGGATAAAGAATAAGATTTACAAATATTGTCAATTATTCGGACAATGGGGTGAGGAGGCAGTCCGCACAAGATGGAGAATGGACTGTCACGGCCGAAATTGGGGCCCAATAAACATTAGATTAGAAAAAATAAAACAAATTAAAATCTGCACATGTGTGAGATTGCATTAAACTAAAGAAGAGCATAAACTATTTTCTCAGCTCCACTCATCAACTATTTTCTAGATAACCAAATAGAAAATAAGTAACCCATCACACAATACATGAAAGTAGAAGCAATTTTGAGATTGATTTTTGCAACCCATCTATTTCCTCTCTCTGTCGATCGTGAGTTTGGAGAGCAAAGGAGTGGTTTGGGGCGCACTTCCTAGAACTTGTAGAGTTTTTATTCAGTCATTGCATCTATATCTCAAATTTATAATTTCCACCTTTCACACGCACACCTTTCTCTTTTATTTCTCCAAATTCTTGTTCCCTTTTGGACACAAGTAGGTATATTCATTTCAACTTTTCAAGAATAGATGCTCCTTCACAAAAACCTTATATTAAATCCTTTTTTTTTTCCTTGTTTCTTTTTGTGGTCTAACTCTTGTTTTAAGTGTATTTCTCAATATGAATAACTGGTTTGTTGGTTCAAGATTGGGAAAAGGACATTGTAGTAGCTTTGCTAGGAACCCGATGGTTCTTGTAGCCAAGGGAAGCACCTTTCCATTTGGATACAAAGAGAGGAAACAAATGGATTTGTAAAAATTAATCTCAAAATTGGCTTCTATGTTTACTGTGATGGGTTCTTTTTTATTTTTTATTTTTAATTCACTTGTTTTTTGTTTGTTAACCTAGAAAATAGTTGCTGTAAAGGGCTGAGAAAATAGTTTATGCTCTTCTTTAGTTAATTTTTTTTTTTAAAAAAAAAAATTTCATTCCAAAGGTAGTACATGTTTAATCTAGTGTGGCATAAAAATAATTTTTTTTTTGTTTGCCATTAGCCATGTAAGCATTTTTTATCTATTACTTAACTGCGGGGACTATTTTGATACAATACCAAAATATTTAGGGACCAAATTGACATATAGTGTAAAGGTTAGGGATCAAATACACAATTTTCCCAAAAAAATCTAACAAACAAAAGTCAAAGGAGTTTATGAAGAAATTGCTAAATCCATGGACTTGAAAAATCAATGTGAACAGAATGGAGGTCGTTTGTACACTGCATTTTTACTCAAATCAGTTTCTTACCTTTTATTTCAATCTTATTATAATTTTGACAAAATTTGTCAACAAATTTTGTTGTAGTCAATGGTTATAACTCTTATTAAAAAAATTAACATGACTATTATATGTTCTTAATTTTTTTAATACAAATGTCAAATTTTGTAGCAAGCGAATGTTATCTACTATTTGATCCATTAAACTTATTTTTTATGTATACTTTTAGACTACAAAATTTTAAAATTTAAACATTTGATTGATAACATAACTATTGATTTTTAATTTTCTGAAAATTTTGTAAGCATAAAGGCCGGATACAGGAAGAAAATGTAATCCATTGATGGATTTTGTCAAAAATTCACATCCAATAAAAAGATATTAAATGCAATAAATAGCCGAACTTTCTCCTTATAATAAATAGAGTTAGCCAAATAGCAAAATAAATTCATACATTCATAAACTATATACTCTTGTATTAATGTGATAGAATGGGAAAATTTAATGTAATATGATTTTTTTTTTAATTATGAAAAAAATTGAAAGAAATGGGGTGAAAATAATCATTTTAGAATATTCTTTTTAACCACTGCACACCCTTGGTGCGGTGGTCACTCTACAAGTATAAGTGCGTGTGGGGTGTGGGGGGCAAGAGCTAGGATTCAAGTCTCCAGGAGAGAGTTTCACACACATATAAACTTAGATTATAATAGAGTAGAAATTCTATCTTGTATAAAAAAAAAAAAAAAATCTTTTTATTCGTTTATTTAAGAGTTTTAATAGAATAAATGGAAAAATCATTCCCTTGTTTGGAAATTTAAGTGAGAGAATGGAGTGGATAGTAATAGGATGAAACACTCATTCCTCCATTTTCTCTTAAAACCTAAAATTTTTATTTCCTCCAAAATTGTTAAAAATCAAAGAATATAGAATTAGATTTAATGAAATTTTAACTAAAACTCCCTGAATAACTTTATATATTTAGCCCCCTCTTTTCTTTTTTTTTCAAAAAGAAAGGTACAATGTTTTTATAAAATGATTTTCACTTCATTCCTTTAATGTTTCCAAACAATGTTACATTTCATTCATTTATTTTTAAACATCCAAACAATATTATTTGATTCTTTTCCATTTCTTTATTTTCTTTTCCTTTCCCCTACTTAAAATACGATTTATTTTATTTTATTTCTTTATGATTCACCCATTTCATTCTTTTATTAACTCTCAAGCAAGATCAATATTACACAATAAAAGGCCAATGGAGAGCTTGTATCGAGCTTTTCACAGTTGACATGATCTACAATACATAGGAGGTGTCTTCTATCCAAATTTGATCTTCTTGTCCAAATTGGGAATGCCTCGCCATATCATAGGCAGCATGATTTGCGTCCCTACTGATTTGATCGAAGGACAATCCCATAAAGTAGGAGCTACTCATTCTAATACCTTTCTCAATTCGACCAAATCACCAAACCTAGACCACAGGTTACTATTGCAAAGGATATATATATATATATATATATATATATATTGTCTAATTATGAAAATTATGTCAGGGTAGTTATTAGTAGGCATTTAATATAATTATTTTTATATATAGAACCATATATTCTAGTATTAGGCATTTATTATAATTATGTTTGTATAAAATTATATATTTTATATTTTAAAGTAAACATGATGTACCAAGATTTCAATCAAGGTATAAAGTATGCAGGGATGGAGCCAAAACTTTGAGTTAGGGGGGGCGGTTTTATTGTTGGCTATGTGCAATAGTTTCAATTTTTAACTTTGCTACTACTTAGGCTAAGTTGTTGAGATTTTTTTTTTTTTTTTTTTTTTTTGGGGTAAGAAAAAAATTATTTTTGTTTAGAATTTTTTAAAGGGCAGGTTATTTATTTTGGATAAAATTGGTTGGTTGAGCTTTTTTTTTTTTAGTTTTACTATTGGTAATTTTTGTTGTTGAGCTATTTTTTAGTTTTACTAGATTTATTTTTTATTTTTTATTTTTTTATAAATTATTGATATGATAAGTGGTTACTAGTAGGTAAAAAACTGATGAGAGTGGTGGGCCCATTATGCAAACTAATAAGAATTTGTTACAAAACAGAGTATAAAAATGTTGTAAAAAAGTTTGTGAGTATAACATTATGTTTAAAAAAATCAATGATATTTTTTAAGGGGAAAAAAAATGTAATTTTATTAAAAAAAAAAAAATTGCTAAAATTAGTATACATATATATAATAATATTTTTTAAAAAAAATTGGGGGGGGGGGGGGGGGTGTGGCAATTGCCCCCTTTAGTCCAATGATACCTCAGTCCCTGAAAGTATGTGTTTGAGCTTGGTGAGAGGGTGTAATTAAAGTATATGTATGTGTGTTTAGCAATTAATTTATTTCTCAAAAAGATTCTAACGAAGGTTGATTATAATTTATACCCAAGGTTTTGAAACCCGGATCGGACCATACGATCCGACCAGAAAAACCTCGAACCGTATATTTTTGTGGTTCTTTTAGCCTTAAGAACAGTTCTATAAAAAAAAAAGAAAAAAGAAGGGATTCGTGCGAATTGCGGTCGGACTTCACGGTTCTGAGAACGATGAATGGTTCTCGCGATTTCTTTTATTTTTTCAACAAATACCGATTGAAATTAAAGATGCTTGCATGGGAACTTTTTTCAGATCTGGAACCCAAAGATTTGTGAGGGAAAAAAAAAACAAATTGAGAAGAAGAAGATGAAAAAGTAAGGGCTGTGCAAAGTAGAAGTAATAAGTTAGCAACGCAATACAGATCGCCAATCACGGCCTTCAACTTCGTCTTCTGCTTCTATTTCTTCTTCTTTCTTCTTTTTCTCATTCTTCTCTTTCTTCTTTCCATCTCAACTGCTGTGGTTTCTGAGTTTCTCCCCCTTCTCTCTGTTTTTGCTTGTTTTGAATTCTTTTTTATATTTCCAAAGCCCCTTCACGTGACTTGCATTGGGAAAGAAGACAACTTTTGATTTTTAAATTAAGGATTTTACTAATGTGTAGCCTAAGGGCACACATTAATTTCCACTTTTGGAAAAAGTTTTCTTAAGAATTGAAAAAGTAATGACAATTTTTTCAATTTCCGAAAAAATATTTCTAAAAATAGAAAGATTAATGTGTGTTCTAAGGACACACATTAACCGGATCCTTTAAAACGGTCAGAAAGTTGGCCAGCTACAAAAAGTTGGCCATAGACTGAAGCTACAACACACATAGCTAAGGAAAAAAGCCACCTACAGAAAAATTTAACTCCGACCATAGACTACTTAGGGCACACATTAATTTCCACTTTTGGAAAAAGTTTTCACAAGAATTGAAAAAGTAATGACAATTTTTTCAATTTCCAAAAAAATATTTCTAAAAATAGAAAGTTTAATGTGTGTCCTAAGGACACACATTAACCGAATCCTTTAAAACGGTCATAAAGTTGGCCAGCTACAAAAAGTTGGCCATAGACTGAAGCTACAACACACATAGCTAAGGAAAAAAAGCCACCTATATAAAAAGTTAACTTCGGCCATAGACTACAGCTACAACAACGTAGCTAAGAAAAGGACACCGATATAAAAAATTAAATCCGAGATGCCATCAACTTTTGGTACTCATTTAGCAGGTATGGTACACTGTGGATATTATTGCATAGTGCACAAGATGGCCAAATAACGGAGTTGTTGAGTTTTGACCATTCAAACTTTTTTTTTTTTTTAATTTTTTATAGAAAAGACCATGCAAACTATGCTATATCATAATTGTGACAAAAAAATTGTGACATATTTTGTAACACTAGATTTTTTAAGTATAAAAAAATTGTAAATATTAATTAAAAGTACTTGTAAGGACTCAATTTGGATTGGACCCAGAAAAAGGATGGGTTTCTAGCCCAACAAGCCCAAATAATACATTTTTAGAGAGTGGGATGAAGAATTAGGCCCTAACAGACAGACAACTCTAAAAACAGAAATTCCAACCATTGGAGGTCGAGGCATCCAGGCTGCTCCTTAAGGTCGTTCCTCGGCACTCATCCGAGGAGCTTTCTCCCTTTCTCTTTTTCTTTTCCCTTTCTCCCCCCTTCTTTTTTGTTCTGTTTTGTTCTTCTTATATAGCCCCCTCTCTTTCTTCTCTTTCTTCCATCTGTTGATCATCCATATGCTTTCCTTCTGACCACCCGTCCCATCAGCTGTACTATCAGTACTCAAGTGATTTACAGTGACCAAGGTTATCCAGTCCAGGAGTCACATCTCCATTAATGTGGCCAGGGGATTAAGTGAGCCCATTTATTGTGGAGGTGACAACCTGTCCTGGGCTGGTCCCCCCCCCACCACTTGGGGTTAGTCTCGGTTTGCCAAAGACAGGGATATCCTCGGTGGGGATTCTAAGAGCTTAGGCCTTCATACATCGTCTTCGTACGATACTTCTTCCTCGGCATGGGCCCTGGGCTAGATGTGAAGTGGGCCGAGGTTACCAGACCCACAGGCCCCATAATAGCCCCTCAAAATCTTGCTGTCCGTATCTGCGGACAGGGAGGAGGGTTTTGATATCCCTAGGCCCTCCATATGATTCACCCAACCTCAGCCCACGTCAGCGTTGGAGCCTTTTTGCCTGCCCGATGTTTGTTTCTGGTGTTTTGAGACTCAATGTGCGCTCGCATTAAATTCTAGCGGCTTTACATTTCCCACTTCCTACGGTATGATGGTAATCACTCGGCAGGGATTTCTTGCTTTTATGGGCAGGAAGTTACGGTTGGTTAACTTAAATTAGAGGTATAAATACTCGTTTGATCCATTTGGCATTCTTATTTCCGCATTCACTAACTTCGATGCACGTACTCTAAATCTGGTTCAATTTCCACACCGTCCAGCACCCTTTTCTAGCGTCGAAAGCCTGTCCGAGGAGAATCTCCCCATTTCTATAAGTCTTCTTCCCTCTGTTAGCACAAAGTTTTCCTCTTTCTCTTTCCCTCTTTCGAATCCTTTAGTTATTGCTAGGAATGAGAAAATTTAAGAAGTTAGTTGAGTCTGAAGAGATGATGGAGAAATTCATTGCCGATTATGGGATACCTCATAATGTAGGCTTGAGGTATTGTAAGGAGGGGGAGTGGTACGCTAAAAGGAACGAGGGCGAAGTTGTAATTCCTATAGTAGCTTTCGTAGAGGGAGGCATGAGAATCCCTATGAGGCCAGTGATGAGAGATTACCTCATTTATTTTTGGCTGGCTCCTACCCAGTGTGCCGTTAATGTGTTTAGGATATTAGGGTGCGTAGACGCCTTGAATGAAAAGATGGGGTTGAGGTTAACCCACCATGATGTGAATTGGTGCTACAATCTTCAGCACCTGAAGGGGAAGTCATATTACATGAAGACGAGGGACGATAGAGTTCGGCTCATCCAGTGTCTCCCTGATTTTAGTAAGGGTTTGACTCAAGATTTCCTTATTGTGTCGGGGGAATGGCACGATGGTCTCCATTGCCCGATAGTAGAGGGAGAGCCAGATAGGGTGCCCGAAGTAAGAGGCGGTCTAAATTCTTGTATTTTTTTCTCTGGTGCATATCTGCCTTGGTTGATCGCTTATAGGAGTTTTGTTTCTCTTTCTGCAAATCTGCATGCCTTCGCGCGTCATTTACACTTGGTCAATAAGAAGGATTTGGAAACCGTTCTTAGGGCGGAACTTTTTCTGAACGAGGCTGATAACCAAGTTAGAGCTGCCTACAAGATCTTCAGATGTGATCTAGCCCAGAAGTCGTTCCCAGTCTCGAGGCATGTTATCAGGGCTTGTGATCCTCGGCTTAGGCAAATCATTGTGGTAGAGGACGGTTTTGCATTTTTCGAAAGATCCCCCATTTCGGAAGGCATTCTGTTGGCAGGTTCTTCCTCGTCATATAAAGCGGCAGAGACTGAGGAAGGGGGCTCGGAGAAAGGAGAAGAAATGGTTGAACTAAGTTCATCAGAGGACGAATTCAGTGTATTCGACTGAGTTGAACAACCGGAGGATCCTCCGGTGATCTAAGGGACCCCTACTTGTCCGAAGTCGATCTTCAGCCCCCAAGGGTTGGTACCCAAACAGAGATGGGTTTTAAGAGACAGCCTCAAACCAGTCTTCTTGATCTACTTAAGGGCAAGTCTGAGAAAAGTGTGCCAAAGAAGTTACAGCCTAAGGCCCCCCTCCCAGGACTTAAGCCTTCACCTGCACAGACTAGGTCGTCCTCTGTCCCTCAAATTTTAGACTCTCAGCCTAAATCCTCCGACTCGAAAAGGAAGAGATCCTCTAAGGGTAAGGATCCCGTGGATGGGGGTAGATCCCATTCTTCTCCAGGGGAAGATGAAGCACGCCGACCTCCTAAACAACTGAGAATTGGTAGCCAGCACAAAGGAAAAGAAATCGCTCAACAATCTGAGCCCCAGGCTTGGCTGCCTGCTGCCATGCTCCATGGAAAACCTTTGATGGATGACGCTACAATCCGAGAATCCCAAGGAAGTGAAGGGGCTCGTGTAGTTGATGCACTGGAGAGATCCCTCATTCTCCCCGTCGACATGGCTGAATGGGGAGCATGAATGAGCCAAAAGTTGCCTATAACCTCAAGAGATACCTGGGCATGGTAAGACCTTTGATACTTGTTTATTTTGTTTGAACTTTATTGCCTAGCATCACCCCTCTCCTTTACGACGTATTTGTTTCGGTTGGCAGGCCATCCAAGCTGTTTTCAGGTTGGGCGAGGAGGTCGATGGCCAGAGTAATGCTCTGGCGCAGGAGCGCGACAAGTTCTTAAAGGCTGCAAGTACCCTTAAGAGATCTGAGGCAGATCTCAAGAAAGCGATCGGAAGTCTGGAGGAGAATGACAAAGGATAGAGATAAAGCGGCCTCTGACCTAGCTGCGACTACGAAGCAAGCTGAGGATCAGACAAAGTGCTTGCAGGATGCCGAGGGCTAGCTGCGGGCTGCCAAAGAGGACGTTGCCGATCTGAAGAAAAAGTTGGTTGAGGCAGTTGGGGCAAAGGGTATTGCCTGAGGGCTAAAGAAGAGGCTGTATTTGCAAGAATACACGCTGAGCATTCCTTAGAACAAGCAGAGGAGGAGGCCTTTGCTAAAGGGGTCGCTAAGACTAAAGCTACCTTCAAGGCTCAGATCCCTAAAGTATGTAGGCACTTTTGTTCCCAGACTTGGAATGAAACCCTCAACCAAGTGGGAGTTGATGCCTCGTATGACCTTAGGAGGGCAGAAAGAATATATTATCCCCCCACAATTCGCGAGGTTACCCCCATTACTTCTGAGGAGGAGTCTGCATTACCCACAGTAAGTGAAAGTCAGACCAAGACTGCCGAGGACACATCTTCAGCTGATAGACCTTTTGAGGAGGCTGAGCCCCATGGAGCGTTAGAGGGGGCTGGAACGAACGGTCAAGAGGTGCCCTAAGGTGGGGTGAGGCCTCCTGCTGACTCCCGAGCCACCCTCATTGTCCCTCAGATTTCACCTATCGTGGAAGGGTCCTCTGAAGTAGCCTCTTCGAATCAGGGTCCCTAGGTGTTTCAACAGGCTCTTCTAGACAAACTGCCTACCGAGTTGGGGGAGTAAACCCTCTCGTTGGATCACCCCGCTTTGATGGCATAGGACACTTTTATTTGTTTTCTTTTTCATTTCATTTTGCTTTTTGACTTGGCGACATTGTAACGAGACTATATATTTTCTATTTGAAATATATATTCAGTAGCTTACTTTTAGTTTCTTGATTGATGCTTCCTCTTACTTGTTATACTCTAATGTTTTGCTCAATACCTTAGTTTGTTCTGGACTTAGTCTTGTGAAGCAATTAGCTGTCCCTGAAGCGTGAATCCGAGGACGGTACCACCACTCAGTTCTATCCAAAGCTTTTGTTCTTCCGCAAATAGTTAGCTTTCCCATAGGCTTGAGTCCGAGGACCATGCAAGGCCTTGGTTCTGTCTAACACTTTTACTCTTCTGTAAGTAGCTAGTTTCCCCATAGGTTTGAGTCTGAGGACCATGCAAGACCTTTGTTCTGTCTAGTACTCAGGTATATTTGAGTGATTAGTTTTCTTATGGGTTTGGGTTCGAGGACCATGCAAGACCTTGGTTCTGTCTAACACTGCTGTTCTTCTGTAAGTAGCTAGTTTTTCTATAGGTTTGAGTCCGAGGACCATGCAAGACCTTGGTTTTGTCTAGTACTCAGGTATATCTGAGTGGTTAGTTTTCCCATATGTTTGAGTCTGAGGACCATGCAAGACCTTGGTTCTGTCTAACACTTCTGTTCTTCTGTAAGTAGCTAGTTTCCCCATAAGTTTGAGTCCGAGGACCATGCAAGACCTTAGTTCTGTCTAGTACTCAGGTATATTTGAGTGGTTAATTTTTCTATAGGTTTGGGTCCGAGGACTATGCAAGACCTTGGTTCTATCTAACATTTCTGTTTTTCTGTAAGTAGCTAGTTTCCCCATAGGTTTGAGTCCGAGGACCATGTAAAACCTTGGTTCTATCTAGTATTCAAGTATATTTTTGAGTGGTTAGTTTTCCTATAAGTTTGAGTCCGAGGACCATGCAAGACCTTAGTATATTTGAGTGGTAGTTTTCTCGTAGGTTTGGGACCGAGGACCATGCAAGACCTTGGTTCTGTCTAACACTTCTGTTCTTCTGTAAGTAGCTAGTTTCCCCATAGGTTTGAGTCCGAGGACCATGCAAGACCTTGGTTTTGTTTAGTACTCAGGTATATGCCCTGCTTCGTCAGAAGTGGGTCACCCTGTGGACTTGATCCTTGACCTCTCAATGCCCTGGTAAGTGTGGTTTGGAATTCTAACCTTACGCGTGGCAGTAATCCCACCTTCAATTCAAGTTTCTACCCTCTTCAGTTACAAGGCGTCTCCTGACTATTCTCGTTCCCCGCTTGACGTTTCGATGCACGAGGTGTGCTCTCATTACTATTTTCGTAGATTAATGCAGATCCAATGGTCAATAGCCACCTTGGAATTTGGTCGTGATTAATGTCGCCGATAATTCTTCTCGCGAGTTTTGCATAGATCAATTCTCACCAACTTCCACTCTCTATATAAGACTATTAGGAGGGAGACGTCCTTCTGCACTTCATGAACCTTCTAAAAAACAGGAAACATGTCTTCCCAACTTTCCAAGCTCCTTCAATAACCCTATCAGAATTGTGATATGAGTTTGGAGAAATGGGGCAGCCCTGGATGTGAGTGAGGGCGCACAGGCTAAAGGCCCTCCTCCCTCGATCGAGAGCCGTTACGGCTATGGTCTGCGTCAGACTTCTGGCGTGGCAGAATTTGGGCATCACCGTGATAGTGTTGTGCATGGCGGCTAAGAGGGAGGTCCCTGAAGTACATAACGCTTTTCTCCGGGGCGCATTCCTGCCGGAGGAGATGCACAAGATTACGTCATGTTTGGTGCCCGGGTGTTGCCGTCTCTAATGGCCAACTGCAGTAGAGCTGGGAGAAAATCAAGGGAACGTCAGGAGGAGGGGTCGCTAGGCGCCCATGCGTCTGCTCCTCTCTTATCGCTGGCACCACCACACTGGCCCAAGAGTTGTTGGCAACCTTGAAACAGGCTTGCCTCAACCTTATTCCCTCTAGCTAGCTTTAGGACAGGCCCTTCTGGGCCTCTGTTTGTAGCCTTAGCTTTAAAACACGCCTGTCTGAGCCTCTGTTTGTATCTTGTATTTCTTTTTCATTTAATAAAATAATGCGATACTTCATCTCTTTTCCTTTGAATCTTCTACTTTTCTACAAAAATTTATTTATTCATTTATTTATTTATATTTTTTTTTGTGGTACATTCTTGTTAACCTTCCGTAAACTAGCTATTTAGGAACGATTATCCGTTGCGCCTTTTAGTGCACAAATTCTCCCCACAGGCAGCGCCAATTATAAGGACTCAATTTGAATTGGACCTAGAAAAAGGATGGGTTTCTAGCCCAATGAGCCCAAACAATACATTTTTAGAGAGTGGGATGACGAATTAGGCCCTAATAGACAGGCAACTCTAAAAGCAGAAATTCCAACCATTGGAGATTGAGGCATCCAGGCTGCTCCTTAAGGTCGCTCCTCAGCACTAATCCGAGGAGCTTCCTCCCTTTCTCTTTTTCTTTCCCTTTCTCCCCCCTCTTTTTTTGTTCTGTTTTATTCTTATATAGCCCTCTCTCTTTCTTCTCTTTCTTCCATCTGTTGATCATCCATGTGTTTTCCTTCTGACCCTCTGTCCTATCAGCTGTACTATCAGTACTCAAGTGATTTACAGTGACCAAGGTTATCTAGTCCAGGAGTCACATCTCCATTAATGTGGCCAGGGGATTAGGTGAGCGCATTTATTGTGGAGGTGACAACCTGTCTTGGGCTCGTCCCCCCTACCACTTGGGGTTAGTCTCGGTTTGCCGAGGACAGGGATATCCTCGGCGGGGATTCTAAGAGCTTAGGCCTTCATACATCATCTTCATACAATACTTCTTCCTCGGCATGGGCCCTGGGCCAGATGTGAAATGGGCCGAGGTTACCAAGCCCACAGGCCCTATAGTACTTATAATATTTTATTTGTTACATTTTTCGTGTGTGTTCTAATAAGTATTACTGTTTACTAAAAAAAAAAAAAATTAAATAGTAAAAAAAAATAGTGAATACAATTAAGTATATAATAATTATTAAATAATTATTTTTGTAGGGACTCAATTTGGATTGGACCTAGAAAAAAGATGGGTTTCCAGCCCAACAAGCCCAAACAATAAATTTTTAGAGCGTGGGTGCAAGAACTAGTTCTACTTGATAGAAAAGGTCATGGTTACAGTGCAGGCAAAGACACTTCACGCTAACTGTATGATCAAAACTCTCCTCGACTAGGTTTTTAGGGGGTATCTTTCTGAGTTTTTTTGTTCTTCTCCCTCTCCTTCCGTTTTCCTTCTTTTTTTTTTCCAAAAAAGTCTCCCTTAATGTCACCCATTTTCTTCTTATATATTCCGTTCCTCACTCCCTTTTCATTGTACACGTGTAGGCTTTGTTCTTATGACTCCTTTCTATCCCATCCAGCGCCTTCCGGGACCTTCACTTAGCTGCCATAAGGTTGCTTGATTACTGTTCAAGTATCATCTCCACATTAATGTAGCCAGTGAGTTAGTTGGGAAGCATTTAATGTGGAGGTGGCAGCTCCAGAAGATATTTGTTATCTCCCCCGGTTCTTCCCTTGTTCCATGTTCACCATTCAGTTCTAATGTAACTTTGTGAGGTGCCCTGAATAGTCAGATAGTTATATCTACCTCGGCCCATGGTATCCGAGATGGGTTTTATCCTCAAACACGGTTTGGGCCACCGCTCATGACCTCCATCCCTCTTTTTCAGACTGGCCCTATAATACATTTCTTTAATCATCCTCGAACAAGTGAATGTCCTTGGACTGGGCCATTGGGCCCCAAGCCCATATCCTATGGTTCCTGTATCTTTTTAGATAACTGGCCCCACAATAGCCCCTCAAAATCTCGTTTTTTGTCATCTTGGAAAAAAGGAGATTTTGATATCCTTTCCTTATTTCTTTTGTGAACTTTTTTAACCTTCAGAGTGTCTTTCTGTCTGCCCAAGGCACGCTCTTGACGCTTCGGCGCCAGGAACACGCCATCATTAAATGATGGCGGCTTCTCTGTCCCCCACGTTCAACGGCAAGATGGGAATCTGACGGTGGAAGGCTCTCAATATTTATGAGTGGGATTTTTCCCGCTTACAATTTCTGTACCACTATAAAGAGCTTTTCAAATCAACTGTCTTTTCAGTTACAAAAATCACACCGTCTTAGCGCATATTCATTACACCTACCTCTCTCTCTTTCATCATTCCACGACCTTATAAATACTAAGAGTCTGTCCGAGGAGCTCATTTTCCAAACCTATAAGTTTCCTTCACCCTCTTTAGCCTTCAATCTTCTTCGCTAGTTTTTCTTCGCAACTTTTAGGAAATGAGTAGGTTCAAGCATCTATTTGAGTCCAAGGAGGATATAGAGATGTTTAGAGTTAAGTGTAGGATCCCCCCAATGGTGGGTATGAGGTATGCCTCCATAGAAACGTGGTTAAATGATAGGCAAACAAGGGAAGTGGTCATCCCTATGATTGCCTTTATAGAGGGAGGGATGACTATCCCTATGGGTAGCCTTACTAGAAGTTATCTTAGGTTTTTTAGGTTATCTCCCACACAATGCGCCTCAAACATGTTCAGGGTATTAGGGAGTATAGAAGTACTAAATGCAAAGCTGAACCTAGGTCTGACCCATCATGACATGAACTGGGTGTACAATCTCAATCATTTGAAGGGTCAGGGATACTATTTAAAATCTAGGTTCCCTGAAGTAAGATTGATTCAGTGTCTCCCCACATCGAATAAGGGCTTAAAAGACAATTTCCTTATTTTTTTTGAGGAATGGCATGATGGTTTACCCTGTCTGACCACAGAGGGAACACAAGGTGGGGTTTTTGGGTTATAAGCCCCAGTAAATTGGATCGTGATCTTTAGTTTGAGTTATCTCTATTTCTGACAGTTTTTCTTCTATTTTAATGATTTTGCAGACAGGCGTGCTACCAAACCTCGGTTCAGATTGGTTAATAGGGAAAGTTTAGATAAAATCCTGCAATCCGAGGTTTACGTAAACCCATCGGACGGTCAACTGAGAGCAGCCCATATAATCCTTCAATACAAGCCGATTTCCAAGGTGTTTCAAGCTCCCAAGTGCATGATAAGAGCCAAAGATCCTCGGCTTCACCGCATCAGTGTAGACTTTGAAGGATTTATTGTTCCTGAGGGTGCTCTGATTCCTGAAGGCGTTCCCTTCACTGAGCCGTTATTCGAGGCCATTTCCTCCATAGGAGCTTCATCATCACGCTCCATTCCTCGGGAAGTGAAGGTAGAAGAGGCAGAAGAGGAAGAAGAAGAAGAAGAAGAAATTTCAGAGGGAGTTGTAGAACTGTTGGATTCTGCGGACGAGTTTGAAGTTTTCAACCAACCTCAATCTCTCGAGGGGACTTCTGAAGAAATGGGCATCCAAAGGAAGATCCAGATGAGCTTAATGGATGTGATCGAAAGCCAGCCCAAAAGAGAGGCGTCGGGGAAGTCAATTCAACCTAACCTCCCCCTCCTCTTCCTCGTCAGCCACCCCAACCACATGGAACCGAACCTAATGACCCAAAGAGGAGGAGAGAGCCCAAAGACAAAGAGGTGATAGAGCCTGGGAGATCTCGCCCACCTCGTGAAGATGAGGTCCAACGAGCTGCAAAGCAGCAAAAGGTTACCCATGGATCTCAACGGGTGGTGGAAAGGGCAATCACTCAGCCCTCGGAACCCGAGGCGTGGCTCCCCGCACTTATACTCGGTGGGGAGCCTCTAAGGGAAGATGCCTCACTTAGAGATTTCAACGGTGGAGTTGGGTGTTGCGTCGCCTCAGCCCTAGACGAAACACTCCTTCTTTCCAAGGATATGGCCGAGCTGAGAGGCCTCTAGAGGAATGAGGTCATCCAAAATACGAAAAGATATTTGGGCATGGTATGATACTCTTATCATTATCATTATTGTTATCATTATTTTTTCTTTTATGAATGTTGTGCAAACACCTGTATATATTGTATCGCTAACTCTTTTTATTCTAGGCCGTTCAAGCCACCTTCATGTTGGAGGAGATAACCAACGCCTACTACCAGCAGATAGACGACGAGAGAAAAAGGCAGGAAACAGTTGTGCATACGCTCACCATTGTTGCGCAAACTGCTGAAAAATTGAGGAAAAAGCTGGCCAAGGAAGAACATGCTCGGAAGAGTGCTAATTCCGCCTTGGAAAACACCCAAAGGCAAGTTGAGGACCAGAGGAAACTCTTGCGCGACGCTAATGCCCAGTTGGCAACCTCCAAGGAACAGATATCATCTTTGCAGAAACAATTGGAGGAAGCCCAGAGACTTAGAGATCAAGCTGAAAAAGTTCAGGCCGAGGTTGAGAAGGCAAAAGCTGAGGTTGAAAAAGAACGAGACTCAGCCGAGCAACATGGCTACGATGTTGGCGTTGCTGAAACCGAGGAAAAATTCTGGGCAGAGGTGCCTGTGGTGTGTCGAGTATACTGTGCTTTGACCTGGGGAGAAGCTCTCAACCGAGCTGGGGTTGAGACTTCATCTGAACTGAGAAGGCCTGAAAACATTTATTTCCCCCCAGCCATTCGAGCCCCAGGTCCCTTTGCTCAACAAGAAGAGGCACCCTCTGCAGCTGTTGAATCAACCAAGGAAGCTCAAATTCAAGTTCCTCCCCCTCTCAATCAGTAGGAGCAACCTGAAGTGCTCGAAGGTGCAAAAGACATGTCCTCGGATAAGGGAGCAGAAAGGCCTAAGGATGGAGCAGCTTCTCAAAGTTTTGAACAAGTCTTAGCCACAACCATCTTACTTGTTGGAGAAGATCCAAAGGTGAAGGAGAAGGATGTTCCTCCCAAGGCAACTGACAGAGCCCTTCAACCTAAGTTCCAGATCAAACTAAACAAATAGTTAATATAGTTAAATTCTCTTTGTTTTTCCCTTTCCCTTTTTCTTTTTTTAAAACTTTTTGAGGACATTTCTAATCGTAGTGTATATTTCTCTTTCTAAATTTGCCTGAGATATTGTTATTTTGCTTATCACTTGTACAATTTCTTGCACGAATAGTCTTTATTTCTACCTGTCCCCACACCGTAGAAGGATAATATTTCATGATATAAGGTAAGACTTGACTTTATATACACTGATTGGTAACTAAAGCAGACAATAACTATGAGCTTCGCAGCCCTACAAAGGCTTACTTTAAATGTACTAGGAATTGTCCATATTTAAAGCGGTGTTCGAAATGTTTAACCCAGGAAGGTATTGAATACCTTTAGATGCTTTAAGTGATGCTCATGGAGTTTGCTTTGATATACAAGTTTAGTTGCATGGATCCCACATAAGAAGCATTGATTCCAACTAAATTTGCTGCATAGACAATTTGCCACATCTTAATCTTTGTTCCCTACTTCAATTGAGATCACGGGATATTAATTTCCACTAAGTTGTGGCCCGAGGATCTGATATCAGTGTATTAATTTCCACTAAGTTGTGGTCTGAGGATTTGACATGACTTAGTTTCTGTTTAATACTTCAATAGATTTCAGTGTATTAATTTCCACTAAGTTGTGGTCCGAGGACTTGACATAACTTAGTTTCTGTTTAATACTTCAATAGATTTCAGTGTATTAATTTCCACTAAGTTGTGGTCCGAGGACCTGACATGACTTAGTTTCTGTTTAATACTTCAATAGATTTCAGTGTATTAATTTCCACTAAGTTGTGGTCCGAGGACCTGACATGACTTAGTTTCTGTTTAATACTTCAATAGATTTCAGTGTATTAATTTCCACTAAGTTGTGGTCCAAGGACCTGACATGACTTAGTTTCTGTTTAATACTTCAATAGATTTCAGTGTATTAATTTCTACTAAGTTGTGGTCTGAGGACCTGACATCACTTAGTTTCTGTTTAATACTTCAATAGATTTCAGTGTATTAATTTCCACTAAGTTATGGTCCGAGGACTTGACATAACTTAGTTTCTTTTTAATACTTCAATAGATTTCAGTGTATTAATTTCCACTAAATTGTGGTCCGAGGACCTGACATGACTTAGTTTCTGTTTAATACTTTAATAGATTTCAGTGTATTAATTTCCACTAAGTTGTGGTTCAAGGACCTGACATGACTTAGTTTTTGTTTAATACTTCAATAGATTTCAGTGTATTAATTTCAACTAAGTTGTGGTCCGAGGACCTGACATGACTTAATTTCTGTTTAACACTTCAATAGATTTCAGTGTATTAATTTCTACTAAGTTGTGGTCTGAGGACCTGACATCACTTAGTTTTTGTTTAATATTTCAATAGATTTCAGTGTATTAATTTCCACTCAGTTGTGGTCTGAGGACCTGACATGACTTAGTTTCTGTTTAATACTTCAATAGATTTCAGTGTATTAATTTCCACTAAGTTGTGGTCCGAGGACCTGACATGACTTAGTTTTTGTTTAATACTTCAATAGATTTAGAAGCACACATCGCAGAAATAAGATAAATTATAGAAGGAAGTAAAACAGAACTTGTCAATAATAATACCTCTTTAGGTTGCTTACATTCCAGGGATGGAGTACAGTTTTTTCATCTAAATCTTCTAAGTAATAAGCACCTATCCCTGCTATGGATGTGATAAGATATGGCCCTTCCTAATTAGGCCCCAACTTTCCCCAGTTTGGATTTTTGGTAGTTCCCAAAACTTTCCTAAGCACCAAATCTCCTGGAGTTAACGGTCTCAACTTGACATTCGCATCATAACCTTACTTTAGCTTTTGCTGATAGTAGGCCAATTGAACCATCGTATTTTCTCGTCGTTTGTCTATTAAGGCCAAATTCTTCTTCAATAGTTCATCATTTCCATCCGATGTGAATGAGTTGGTTCTTAGCGTTGGAAAACCTGTTTCAAGAGGAATCACAGCCTCAACCCCATACGTCATTGAGAATGGGGTTTCTCCTGTTGACCGCTGAGGTGTAGTTCAATACGTCCATAGGACATGCGGCAACTCCTCCACCCATCTTCCTTTTACATCATCCAATCTTTTCTTAAGCCCGCCTACTATGACTTTGTTGACAGTCTCGGCCTGTCCATTTCCTTGCGAATAAGCGGGAGTGGAGTATCTATTCTTTATCCCCAAATCAGAACAATACTTTCTGAAAGTCTTGCTGTCGAACTGAAGACCATTATCCGAGATGAGAGCCTGGGGAACTGTGAACCAGGTAACAATATCTTTCCAAACAAATCTCTTGGCATCCACGTCCCTGATATTGGCCAGAGGCTCAGCTTCTACCCACTTCGTAAAATAGTCCGTGCCAACTAGTAAATATTTTTTATTCCCTACTGCCTTAGGAAAAGGGCCAACGATGTCTAAACCCCACTGAGCAAAAAGCCAAGGGCTAGAAAGAGGATTGAGGACTCCCCCCGGCTGATGGATGTGTGGTGCGAACCTCTGGCACTGATCACACTTCTTAACATACTCCTGCGCTTCTTTTTGCATGCCTGGCCACCGATACCCCTGGGTAATTGCCCGGTGAGATAAGGATCTTCCTCCAGTGTGACTACCACAGATCCCTTCGTGTAGCTCTTCTAGAAGTGCCTCTGATGTTTCGGGATGTACACAGAGCAGATATGGCCCGGAATAAGAGCGTTTATACAGTTTTTTGTCCTCGGATAGCCAAAACCGAGGAGCTTTTCTCCGTATCTTCTCTGCCTCAGACTTGTCCTCGGGCAGTATATCTTTCTCAAGGAATAACTTTATAGGATCCATCCAACTAAGTGCCGACCTGATTTGATTGACCTGAAGTGAGTTCCCCGTCATTGGGGTGGGCGTGTTTAAGTTTTCAACCATTATCATCCAGGGTAAGTTTTTTGCTGAAGAGGTAGCAAGCGTGGCCAAAGAATCTGCGTAGGCATTTTCCTTCTTAGGGACATGAGTTACTTCAAAAAATTCGAAATTTACTTGTAGATGCCTAACCTTGCCCAAGTACTCCTGCATTCTGGTATCCCAGGCTTCCAATTCCCCTCTGACCTGGCCCATGATCAGTTTTGAATCCGAGAAAATCTCCACTGTCTTTCCATCCATCTTTCTAACCATCGCCATCCCTATGAACAAGGTTTCATACTCTGCCTCATTATTAGTGGTTGAGAACCCTAACCTTAAAGACTATTCAATAATGACCTATTTAGGAGATGTCAGAACCAGCCCCACTCCTGACCTCCTCTGATTTGCTGCTCCGTCCACATACACTTTCCAGGGTAAGGCATGTTGCGCAGAGATGAGGCCAACTGATTTTTCATCCATGCCATACGGGCTTGTCTTTGTTTCTTCAGAGCCTTCAGCAAAACTAGCCACCAGGTCGGCGAGAACCTGACCCTTCACAGAGGTACAGGGCATATACTTAATATCAAAAGCCCCTAAAATCGTGCCCTACTTGGCAATCCTATCGGTATAGTCTACACTCCGAAGTATTGCCTTGAGCGGATATTGAGTTAGGACGACCACAGTATGTGCTTGGAAATAATGGGGGAGCTTTCTCGTAGCGTGCACCACTGCCAAAATGGTCTTCTCCAACGGTAGATAACGTACCTCAGCCTCGTGAAGCGACTTGCTCACATAATAAACTGGCCGTTGTACGCCATTATCTACTCGTATCAGAACAAAACTAATCGCGTAAGTGGCTATTGCCAGATAGGAAAAAAGCACCTCATCCACCTCAGGACTAGACATAATGGGTGGCCGAGATAGGCACTCCTTAAGCTGCTGGAATGCCAGGGCGCACTTCTCTGTCCATTCAAATCCTTTCCATTTGTGGAGCAGTAGGAAAAAAGGTCTGCACCTGTCCGCCGACCGGGAGATGAATCTGTTCAAAGCAACGGTCATCCTGGTTAGCTTTTGGACCTCCTTGGGATTCCGAGGTGGTTGCAAACTGCTTATGGTTTTAATTTGATCAGGGTTCACCTCAATCCCTCGGTGAGTCACTATGTAGCCTAAAAACTTTCCTGAGCTTACCCCGAAAGAGCACTTGGATGCGTTCAGTCGCAATTTATGTTTCCTTAAAACCTCAAAAGTGTTGGCGAGGTCTGTCACATGCTCGGCCACCACCTTGCTCTTCACAACCATATTGTTAATATAGACCTCGATGCTGCTGCCCAGCCGTGGCTCAAACATCTTCGTCATCATCCGCTGGTAAGTAGACCCCGCGTTCTTTAAGCCAAAAGGTATTATCTTGTAGTGATAATTTTCAGTAGGAGTAAGAAAAGCAGTTTTCTCTTAATCATCTAATGCCAGTGGGGTTTGATGATGGCCCTAAAAGGCATCCAGGAAACTCATCCGATGATGGCCCACTGTTGCATCCACTAGCTGATCTATACGGGGCATAGGAAAAGGGTCTTTTAGACAAGCTCTATTAAGATCCGTGAAATCAACACATACGCGCCATTTTTCATTTTTCTTTTTTACCATGACCGTATTGGCTAACCACTGAGGGTAGAACACCTCTTTGATAGCTCCTGCCTGCTTGAGCTTGGTCACCTTGTCTTTGATAGCCTCGACATGTACTCTAGATGGATGCCGATGTGGTTGTTTCTTCGGGATAACAGAAGGATTGACATTCAAATGGTGAAAAATGAAGTCTGGATCCACTCCTGGGGTCTTGTAAGCATCCCATGCAAACACATCAATATTCTCCCTAAGAACTTCAACCAACTGCTCCTTCTCTAATGAAGGTAACTATGCTCCCACCTGAAAGTATTTTTCTGGATCATCACCAACACTCACCCTCTCCAAATTCTCACACTCCGTTTCCCTGGCAGTGATGCTGAAGTGGGTTCCCTGAGTCTTTGATTGCTATAAGTCATCTTCGGCTGTAGCCGAAGTATCTGTCTCTGGTCGATGTTGAATGGCCATTATCAAGCACTGCCTAGCCATGGCTTGATTTCTTAAGATTTCTGAGACCTGGCCTTTTGAGGGTTACTTCACCTTCTGATGAAGAGTGGAAGAAACAGCCCCCAAGGCATGCAACCAGGGCCTACCCAAAATAGCCGTACACAGAGAAAAACCATCCACCACGATAAAATCCACTTCCACCACTTCTGAACCAGTCTGCACAGGTAATCTAATCATCCCCACCGGAATGACCGATCTGCCCTCAAAACCCACCAGTGGGGAGCTATAGGCTGTCAAATCCTTGGGTTTCAAATTCAGCCCCCTAAATAGGTTAGGATACATCACCTCGGCTGCACTCCCCTCGTCAACCATCACCCTTCTCACATCATACCCTCCAATCCTAATCGTAACCACCAAAGCATCATCATGTGGTTGTATGGTTCCTCTCTTGTCTTCCTCTAAAAAACCTAACACCAGTGAGGTGCTCAGTTTGGCTCTCTTCGGCCTTGAGCTGGAGCCCTTATCCAAGCACTGAGACACCGACATTACCCTAGAAAGGCAAGACCCAGTTCTTCTTGGGGCAGCAAATATAACATTTATAGTGCCTAGATGAGGTCTTGAAGAAGCATTCCCATGAAATGTTGAACCTGTCTGGCCTTCTCGGCCGCTGGAATGGTGTAGAAGCTGGGTCAACTTCCTTTCTCGGACTAACTGTTCCAAGTGGTCTCACAAGTTTTTGCAATCTTCAGTAGTATGTCCATGGTCTTGGTGGTATTGGCAGTAAAGGTTCCGATTGCGTTTCACAGGATCTCCTACCATCCTATTGGGCCATTTGAAGAATGGCTCATCCTTTATCTTCTCCAGAACCTATTGCACTGGTTCTCGGAACACAGCATTAATCGCCTGGGAGTTAGCAGATCCTGATTGCCCTCCAAATTCCCTCCGAGGTCGGTTATTATTGTACCAGTCTGACCTAAAATCCCTCCTCTCTTAAGGGATTGCCTCAGACTTTCCTCTGCCTTGTATCTGATCCTCTTCTACTCTTCTATACTTGTCTATCCGATCCATAAGCTGACGCACGCTAGTAACAGGTTTACCAGTAAGAGATTTCCTCAGGCTATGTCCAGTTGGAAGGCCTTCCTAAAAAGTATTAATGGCCACGTCATCATGAGCTTCGTCTACCTTGTTGAACATTTCCCAATATCTATCATAATAGACCTTCAGGGTTTCCCCCTCCCGCATAGACATGGATAGTAACGATCCCAAGGGTTGAACAACCCTCCTGCAGGTGATAAAACGAGCACCAAAAGCCTGGGTGAGCTTCTCAAAAGAGTTAATAGTATTAGCCCTTAGGCCATTGAACCATCTCATTGCCACTAGACCCAGGCTTGATGGGAAAACTTTGCACATTAAGGCCTCATCCCTAGCATGAATGGCCATTCTTTGACTGTTGTGGCTAGCATGTTCTACTGGATCTGTTCTGCCATTATAAATGGTGAACACAGGCTGATGGAACCGCTGAGGAAGATTCACATCCTCAATGCGTCTCGTAAAGGGCGATTTGGAAACTTGACTCAGTGCTTTGTTCAGAGCGTCATTTCCCAAGCCCTAACGAGGTGGGCTCTTATGCTTTCAGTCACGGTGATACCTCTCATCAAATGAAAAAGACTCATTGGGTGGAGTTCTTGACCTCTGTCTGTAACTGGTGTCATCTGACTCCTTAGAGGACTGCCCAGAGTTGTGAGCCATATGCCTTCGTCGCTCATGTCGCAATTCCCTCTTTAGCTTGTTAATCTCACGCTGCATATCCCTTTCGTTCTTTACGTGGGAAACATGGCCTTTCCCCCTAGAATGACTTCTATTTGTGTGGGTTATTCGTGTACTTCCCTCACGATCCTCCCTATGTTCATGGACTACCAACGGATTACTATGTTGAGAGCCCCTAGACTCTGCTTGATGTGGATTAGCGTCCACCTATTGTGGGCCAGCCACTGGTTGCTGCAGTGTTCCCCCTTCCATCATAAACATTGCACTTGTCTTTCCTTGTGAGTAGATCAAGTTCTTCCCACAGATGGCGCCAATTGTAGGGACTCAATTTGGATTGGACCCAGAAAGCCCAACAAGCCCAAACAATAAATTTTTAGAGCGTGGGTGCAAGAACTAGTTCTACTTGATAGAAAAGGTCATGGTTACAGTGCAAGCAAAGACACTTCACGCTAACTGTATGATCAAAACTCTCCTCGGCTAGGTTTTTAAAGGGTATCTTTTTGAGTTTTTTTGTTCTTCTCCCTCTCCTTTCGTTTTCCTTCTTTTTTTCCAAAAAAGTCTCCCTTAATGTCACCAATTTTCTTCTTATATATTCTGTTCCTCACTTCCTTTTCACCGTACACATGTAGGCTCCGTTCTTATGACTCCTTTCTATCCCATTCAGCGCCTCCCAGAACCTTCACTTAGCTGCTATAAGGCTGCTTGATTACTGTTCAGGTATTACCTCCACATTAATGCGGCTAGTGAGTTAGTTGGGAAGCATTTAATGTGGAGGTGGCAGCTTCAGAAGATATTTGTTATCTCCCCCGGTTCTTCCCTTGTTCCATGTTCACCATTCAGTTCTAATGTAACTTTGTGGGGTGCCCTGAATAGTTGGATAGTTATATCTACCTCGACCCATGGTATCCGAGATGGGTTTTATCCTCGGACACAGTTTGGGCCACCGCTCATGACCTCCATCCCTCTTTTTTAGACTGGCCCCATGATACATTTCTTTAATCATCCTCGGACAAGTAAATGTCCTTGGACTGGGCTGTTGGGCCCCAAGCCCATATCCTATGGTTCCTGTATCTTTTTAGATAACTGGCCCCACAATTTTAATTTAAAATTACTAAGTGTCCTTCCAATTCCTATATTATTACAATATTACTATCACGAGTTTAACTAATCAACATATAAAAAAATATTATATCTATGTGTGCTTAGGATATGATATTTCTTATTTGTCCTGTGAAAATTATGATATAAAAAAATATATTTGAAAGATAGATTTCTATATTTAGTTGGGTTATTTAATTTAATTTTTCTATTTATACTAATTTAATATATTTATTTATATTTAAATAATTATTAAATTAATTATGACGTCATCACGGTTCAACCCCGGTTCAATCTCGGTTCGACTTTAAAAACTTTGAATCTCTTCCTTTTACGGTTCAATAAACTGTCCGGGTTTGAAAACCTTGATTATACCTTGATAATCAAGATTCTCACAATTTGGATTTTATCCCATATATTTAAGAGGCGATTAAGATTTTACTTCTTAAAATTTAGGAGTGTTTTGATTTTACATCCTAAAATTTTGGAATTTGGGAGTATAAAATCCAAACACTCCCTAACTTTAGGGGATAAAATTCAAATTTTGAAACATCAGGATGTAAAATCTAAATATCCCAAACTTCAAGGGGTTAAGTCCAAAGTTTGAAACTTTAAGTTGTAAAATCTAAACACCTCCAAACTTTAGGGATACAATTTGCAATTTACCCTTATTATTATTGTTGTTGTTGTTGTTATTATTCTAAAAAGAGTTGTTAAAATTCAGCTAATCTAGGAAATATTTATGCAAAAACTCGAACTTAGGTTTTTTATAAAGGTGATACAACTCCTCATGTATTACTGTTTATCCATTGATGGATATGATTTATTCGTCACAATTGAATTTGTCTCTTGCATGGATTTATTGTTAGAAGATGGAATGCAATGGCTGTTAGGACTTCTCCAAGCTGTTTACCGTTGGACCCTTTTTTATATATAGATTAACTACTAGATAACTTACAGTGCTCCTTCTCAATCAAAAAAAGAAGGAAAAAAAAAAAAAGATAACTTATAGTGCTGAGTCATTATTAAAAATATGATAACTTATAGTGCTCTTTTTTTTTTAATGGATATTTTGACCGTATTAAAATCAAATTGAGGGTCTTGCCGAGAATGATTCTCTCAAAATTTGGGGTGGGAACATGCACAATTAATTGGTAGCCGTTAGTTTCCGCTTTTGGGCCAGCGTTGAGTTTTGGGCTAAACTCTCAAATATGCTTCACCACAAAAAAGGATTTCACTAAAATCATGTTGATTATCAGGTAATCTCATAACCAAATTTAAGATCAACATGGAATTCTCAAAGACAAATGGCCACTAACTTTTATGTAGCGGTGCCACCAAAGAACAAAATGGTTACATTTACTCAATAACCATGGCAATCTAAAAGGTTCTTAATGAAGGCACTAATGCTTGTCTCAGCTGATCCACCTTTAGCAATTGAATGTTGACATATTTGCTAAACTTCACCTGCTTTTGTCCTAATTTCTTTCACTTCATCACTCTCCAAATCCATAAATTTCTGCCCTAACTTTGCAATTTCCACTCTTGTCACCAAATTGTCTGCTTTGACATTTTGCTTCATCCTCCACCCAATTTTCCAATCCTCCACAATTAGCTTACTATTAAAGAATTGATCAAATGCTATGGGGAAGGTTAGAAAAGGAAGACCATAGAACATACCTTCTCGAGTGGCATTCCAACCACAGTGTGACAAAAATCCTCCAATGGAAGAATGAGATAAGACTCTCAATTGGTCGCACCAAGGCACTATTAACCCCATATGACCACAAACCTCTTTTAACTTGCAAGTCTCATCACGTGCCACCCATAAGAATCTGACACCACTATCACGCAAACCAGCTACAATTTCATCCATTTGGGCACAAGAAACTGAAAGAAAGCTTCCCATTGAAATATATGGAACAGAACTTTTAGGTTGACAATCTAGCTAATGTAGATAATTGTTGTCACTAAGATTTGTATTTTCTCCAAGATCCAAGTCATGTATGGTCGGGCCCATAGCATATACAGGGAATGAAAATTTTTCTTTTAGGACATCGATTGCTTTGGATTCCAGCTCATAGATAGAAGTGAATAAGAGGTACTGTGCTTTGCTTACCCACGAAAAAATTTCAAGTAACCAGTCCGTCATTTCTTGGTTTCTACCATCAAAAGGAATATCCACTCGCCGCGTGGAAGAAATTCCAGGAATGTACTCTACACGCTCCTCATCTTTTGTTGATAAGCAAAAAAATAATGCATCAGTCAAAATCTTCAATTGGGTGACACGTTATTTCTTTGAGTTGCTTTGATGTTTTGCTTGAGTTACATGAATGCTAGAAGTTACGAAAATCAAAGTGATTGTGGTCAAAACATTATGTCAAGTTGAGAAAGCATTTCCTCCAATTGAATAAAAAAAAAGAAACCAAAAGCCGGAACAGAGAAGAAATAAAAGCTACGGAAGAAAAAAAAGAAAAGAAAAAAGAAACGGATTTTAACGTTAATGTCAGAGTTATCTTATTTAATGAGAAAAACTAGTTGTCTAAATTTTATTACTATAGTATGAAGTGGAACATGAAGTAAAGCACAATTGATAAGACAGAAGATTTACACTTTTCAGATAATCCATGTTCACAAATTTTTTGTGTCTCACTTTATCTCAGGCGCAGATGAGAAGTTCACCAGCTTTTAAGGAGTGAAGCTTGGTAATAGCTTTATGAGTATTAATTAAATAACGAAAAATAACCTCGTTGGTGATGCAACGTAACTGAAACTCTGCCCAAACAAAATAAATAAATAAATAAAGGTATACTTTTCAAAGTTTCGAATACACAACTGTTCTGCATGCGCATTCAAACAAATATAAGTATGGAGAAGTTCGATACCTTTGTCGGTAGTTCAAACAAATATAACAATGAGGTGGAGAAGTATGAGAAAACATATATAAAAATGAAAAAGAAAAAGTTGGGTTAATTTCGATGAGGTGGGCTGATGGTTAGCAGCCGGGCTAAAATTATATTATGTACCCGGCTTGCAGCCGAGGGAGAGAATTGTTATCATTAATATTATTATTATTCAAAGATTATATATATATATATATATCAAAATGCTATGCGAGTGTATATACTATATATCGATATTGATATATTGTGTTCTAGTGACCAAAGCAAAATGTTTACTAGAACGGTTGGTAGATGTTGATAGCACCAAGTTCATCAATGGGAGTGGGTTTCAGAATAATTAATATATATATATCTATATATATATATATATATATATGTAGTGGTTTTATTAGACAAAAATTATTATTCAGTGAAATCCATTTGTAGGGGAGAATTTTTTGTTCAACCTTTGCAAGCCATTTGTCCTCTTTGGGGGAGTCAAGTCCGTAAGGTTTTGTTACGAAGGGGTGGGAGTTCAGGATCTTCACCTTAGAGGTTTCCATCATGTGTAGTAGTGATACACTCATGCAAGCTCCAAAGGCATATAAAGCATGAGTGGGGCGCTTCCTTAGGCGATGTGGGACAACCCCACCCCTTGGGAACAAAACTTTCACACGCTTGGCATCGTGGGGGGATACAAATAGATGGGCGGTGGTCGTTATCCTAACACACCTCACCCAAAAAGCGGCTGTCTGGCTCCTCGGATGGAGAGAAGGATTTTGATGTCCTCGGGTCTTTGTCATGACTTGTCAAATCTTCTCCTCCGTTAGTGCCAGAGCCTCTTCGTCTATCTAAGGCACGTTCCTGGTGCTTCAGAATACGGAGTGCGCTTTCATTAAATTCTGGTGGTTTTGTGCTCCCCACGTTCAACAGTGTGATGGTAATCTAAAGGTGGGGATTTCTTTCACTTTATGGGCGGGAAATCCGCACGATTCTTTTTAATTGGAGGTATAAATACCCATTTGAACCGATTTGCCTCTATACTTTTACACTCAATAGTTCTTGCGCAAATATCTTGAATCTGGTCAAATCTCCAATCAAACTCACGTCTCTTTTCAGCATAAAAAGCCTGTCTGAGGAGCTTTTCCTCATTTTTGTAAGTCTTCTTCTCCCTCTAATTCACGTTTTCTCTCTTTCTTTCGTCCTTCCCTGAGTCCTTTAGCCATTCCTAGGAATGGGTAGGTTTAAGAAGTTGATTGAGTCTGAAGAGGAAATGGAGAAGTTCATGGTCGATTATAAGATACCCCATAATGTAGGTTTAAGATATTGTCAAGAAGGGGAGTGGCATTTTAGGAGGCAAGAGGGGGAAGTAGTGATTCCTATAATCGCCTTCTTGGAAGGTGGTATGAGAATCCCTATGGGGCTGGTGATGAGGGACTATCTTAGGCATTTTCGATTAGCTCCCACCTAGTGTGCTATCAACGTGTTTAAGATCCTGGGTTGTGTGGACGCTTTAAATGAGAAAATGGGGTTGAGGTTAACCCACCACGATGTAAACTGGTGCTACAATCTCCAACATCTAAAGGTAAGTCCTATTATATAAAGACGAGAGACGATAAGGTTCTGCTTATTCAATACCTCCCTAAGTCCAACAAGGGGTTAAATAAAGACTTTCTCATTGTGTCCGGGGAGTGGCACGACGGCCTTCATTCCCCGATAGAGGAAGGGGTACTAGGTGGGGTATTTAAAGTAGGAGAGGGTTGATCTTTTGTGTTTTCACAGTTTGCATTGTTCGGTTGTTAATATGAATGTGCTTTCTTTTTATAGATCCACACGCCTTTGAACGACAGTTCCACTTGGTCAATCGGGAGGATTTGTAAACCATCCTTAGGGTGAAGGTCGTTGTGAACGAAGCTAATAACCAAATTAGAGCCGCTCACAAGATTCTTGGGTACGATCCCCTACAGAAATCGTTCTCGGATCTGAAGTACGTGATCAGAGCCAAAGATCCTCGACTTCACAAGATCATCGTAGCAGAACACGGGTTCTTGCTTCTTGAAGGATCCCCAATTCCAGAAGGTGTTCTGTTGTCAGGCCCTTTTTCATCCCAACAAGCTGCAGAGGCCGAGGACGAGAGTGCAGAGAGAGAAGAAGAAGTTGCTGATTTGGGTCCGTTCGAGGACGAATTTGGTGTTTTCGACCAAGTCAATCCATCCGAGGACCTCTCTGGTGACTTAGGCAACCCCAATTTGACCGAAGCAGATATCCTATCAGAAGGGACTTCTTCTTAGGCCGAGATGGGTTTCAAGAGGAAACCTCAAACCAGCCTATTCGACTTGATTGAGGGCCAGGCGGGGAAGGACGCACCGAGGAAGCAACAATCCAAGCTTCCTCCTCCTTCACCCAAGCTTTCCCCTCTTCCTCCTCTTGTTCAGACCAGGTCATCTTCCACCCAGCCAACTCCACCTCTTTGGCCAAAGCCCACCGACCCAAAGAGGAAGAGGCCTGCCAAAGGCAAAGAGCCAATGGATGGAAGATCTCGCTTCTCTCAGGAGGAAGATGAAGCCCGACGAGCTTCGAAGCAGTTGAAGATAGGGCATTAGGGTCAAGAAAAGGAGGTCGCCCTGCAGTCTGGGCCCCAGGCCTGGCTGCCTGCCCCCATGCTCCATGGGGAGCCCTTGACGGACAACGCCTCCCTCAGGGACTTCCGAGGGGGTGAAGGCACTTATGTGGCCGATGCCCTGGAGAGATCTCTGCTACTCCCTACCAATATGGCCGAGTTAGGGGGCTTGAGGAGGCAGGAGGTTGTCCTTAATCTTAAGAGGTACTTGGGCATGGTAGGACCTCTAACACTTATGCCTCTATTGATTTCTGTTCTTTGATTTGTAACTTATCTTGTACTTGTTTCAATGGGCAGGCTATCTAGGCCACCTACAGGTTGGAGGAAGAGGCTAATAACTAGAGCAGGGCCTTGGATCTGGAGCGTGACAAGCGCATGGATGCCACTCGGACCTTTAAGAACTTTGAGGCTAATCTCAAGAAGGCAAAGGAGGATCTGAAGAAGATGATGAGGGCCAGAGATAGTGCGGTATTCGGCCTAGTTGGCGCTCAAAAATAGGCCAAGAACCAGACAAGGCACCTGCTGGAAGCTAAGGGTTAGCTGTAGATTGCCAAAGAGTAGATCACTGTTCTGAAGAATAAGCTAGCTGAGGTAGAGGGGGCCAAAAACATCGCCGAGTGGGCTAGAGACGAAGCCTTGAGGGCTAAGGGGAAGGTTGAATTCGCCAAGACAGAGGCTGAGACCTCTAAGAAGAAGGCCGAGGAGACGGCTTTTGACTTAGGAGTGGCTGAGACCCAGGCCCTTCTCAAGTCTCAAGTACCTGGGGTATGTAGGCTTTACTGTTCCTAGGTTTGGAATGAAGCCCTCAAATAGGCTGGGGTTGAGGCTTCATCTGACCGTTAGAAGGTAGAGAGTGTATACTACCCTCCTACCATCAGGGAATCTGCCCCCTCTAGCTCCGAGGCTGAGGTTGCTCCTAAGAAGGCTGAGGCTGCTCCTAAGAAGGCTGAGGCTGCTCGACCTGAGGCTGCTCTAGTGATGACTACTCCTGATGAGCTAGCCGAGGAGGGTGAGCTTTCTAGGGCGTTAGAGAAAGAGATAACCAGGAACCATGAAGCACTGCACGAGGTGGTAAAGCCTTCAGTCGACCCTCAAGCTCTTTCTATTGAAAAGACGTCGGACTTGGCCTCTTCTACTACGCCCTCTGAAGTCACTCCCCCAAGCCAGGATCCTCCAGCTTCTGACATAGCCTATGAACAATCTTCTAAGGACTAATTGACTATAAAGTTGAAGAAGTAGGCTGCCTCTGTTGTGCTTTTGCCGCATGTTTCTTTCTCTTCTAGTGTACTTGAACTTTTGTAATGGAACTAGTTTTTCTAGCCTCATGGAACTTTTGTAAAGTTGAAGAACTAGCTCATTTCTTTTAATGGTGATGTTCTACTATTCATTACATTTTCACGCTTTTGCTAACACTTAGTTATCCTTAGTGGTGTGCTCCATTCTTTATTAATCGGATAGTTAAGGATGTTAAATTCACCACATAAATTTTAATTCAAACTTAAACTGATAATTGAACATCCTCAACAATGAAATTTGTTTTCTGTTAGGTGGGCTACAAAAGAACTTACGTTTATAACGCGGACCTCATATTCTTTAGGCTCATAGGTCATGGTAGTATATGCTAACATGCACATTTCTTGTGAACTTACTGACCTTAAGGAAATATTACAACGTTGATTTTAAAGGAAAAGTAATTGATGCTTTAAGTGATACCTTAGGTGAAATGACCTAGGCGTACCTTGAAATGCTTTAAGTGATGCTCATGGACGGGTGGGGCAGGTGATCCGAGGAGTCAGGCTCCATTTTGGCTATATTTGTAACTCAGATAAATATTCAAGCTCGTTAATTTCCTTAAAGGTTATGGTTTGAGCAGTCACATAACACTCGAAATCTGTTTAACGCTTAGGCTTTTGTTGAAAATAGTTAGTTTCCCCATGAGACTAAGTCCGAGGACCTTGCAAGACCTTGGTTCTATCTAACACTCAGACTCTTCTTGAAGTAACTAGTTTCCCCATAGGTTTGAGTCCGAGGACCATGCAAGATATTAGTTCTGTCTAGTACTTAGATCTTTCTTGAAGTAACTAGTTTCCCCATAGGTTTGAGTCCGATGACCATGCAAGACCTTAGTTCTGTCTAGTACTTAAATCTTTCTTGAAGTAACTAGTTTCTCCATAGGTTTAAGTCCGATGACCATGCAAGACCTTGGTTCTGTCTAGTACTTAGATTTTTCTTGAAGTAGTTGATTTTCCCACAGGTTTGACTCCGAGGACCATGCAAGACCTTGGTTCAGTGTAGTACTTAGATTTTTCTTGAAGTAGCTAGTTTCTCCATAGGTTTGAGTCTGAAGACCATGCAAAACCTTGGTTTTGTTTAGTACTTAGGTTTTTCTTAAAGTAGCTAGTTTGCCCATAGGTTTGAGTCCGAGGACCATGCAAAACCTTAGTTTTGTCTAGTACTTAGATTTTTTTAAAGTAGCTAGTTTCTCCATAAGTTTGAGTCCGAGAACCATGCAAAACCTTGGTTCTGTCTAGTACTTAGATTTTTCTTGAGGTAGCTAGTTTCCCCATAAGTTTGAGTTCGAGTACTATATAAGACCTTGGTTCTGTCTAGTACTTAAATTGTTACCAAAATACAAGACATATAATCATAATAGACTTAAAATTTGAGATAGAGAAATGCTTTTATTACTAATAATACATTCTCAAGTTATTTACATTCCAGGGACGAAGTACAGCTTTTCCATCTAAGTCTTCTAAGTAGTATGCACTTATTCCTGCTACTGAAGTAATTCGGTATGGTCCTTCCCAGTTGGGTCCCAGCTTTCCAAAGGATGGGTTCTTGGTGGCACCCACAACTTTCCTCAACACTAAGTCCTCTAGTGTTAGTGGTCTTAGCTTCACATTGACATCATATCCCTGCTTGAGCTTCTGGTGGTAGTAGGCCAGCTGGATCACTGCCCTTTCTTTTCGTTCATCGATCAGATCCAGGCTTTTCTCCAGTAGTCAATCATTACTGCTTAGAGTGAAGGAGCTCGTTCTCAGCATTGGGAAGCTTGCCTCTAGAGGAATGATAGCCTCTGCCCTATAAGTCATGGCGAAAGGTGTCTCCCCTGTTGACCATCGTGGTATAGTCCAGTAGGTCCATAAGACGTGTGGCAGCTTTTCTACCCACCTTCCCTTGGCGTCATCCAGCCTCTTTTTAAGCCCATTGACTATGACCTTGTTGACAGCCTTGACCTACCCATTTCCCTGAGGGTAAGCTGGAGTTGAGTACCTGTTTGTGATCTCCAATTCGTAACAATATCTTCTAAAGGCTTTACTATCAAATTGGAGTCCATTATCCGAAATGAGGATATGAGGGACCCCGAATCATGTGACAATGTTCCTCTAGAAGAATTTCTTAGCATCCACGTCTCTGATGTTGGCCAGTGGCTCAGTTTCGACCAATTTGGTGAAATAATTTGTGTCGACCAACAGATATCTCTTATTTCCTGCTGCCTTAGGGAAAAGGCCTACAATATCCAAGCCCCACTAGGTAAACGGCAATGGACTGGACAAAGGATTGAGGACCTCTTCTGGCTGATGAATATTTGGGGCAAACGTTTGGCATTAGTCACATTTCTTAACATATTTCAGGGCTTCCTTTTGCATCCCTGGCCACCAATATCCCTAGGTAATGGCTCAATGAGACAGGGATCTTCCTCCTATGTGACTCCCACAGATCCCCTCGTGTAGCTCTTTAAGCAGTAGTTTTGATGCTTTCGGGTGAATACACATTAAATATGGCCTAGAATAGGAGCGCTTGTAAAATTTGTGGTCCTCGGACAACCAGAACCGAGGAGCATTTCTTCATATTTTCTCAGCCTCTGACTTTTCCTCTGGTAGAACATCGTCTTTGAGGAATCTCACCATAGGGTCCATCCAACTAGGGCCCACACTAACTTGATAGATATGAACTACGCCTTTTGCAACCTCATTTGCCCTATCCAGATGCTCGACAATAATAGTCCTAGGCAGGCCCCCTGCCGAGGAGGTAGCAAGCATGGCTAATGAATCTGCATAGGTGTTTCCACTTCTGGAGACATGTGACAAGTTGAAAAGATCGAAGTCTGACTGCAAGCATTTGACCTGGCTTAGGTACCCTTGCATCCTTGCGTCTCTGGCCTCCAACTCTCCCTTTACCTAGCCTACTACCAATCTCGAGTTCGAGACCATCTCTACTGCTTTTCCTCCTATTTTCTGCACCATGGTCATTCCCTGTAACAAGGCCTCGTACTCGGCCTCGTTGTTTGTGGTTAAGATCCCAAGTCTCAAGGATTTATCTATGATGGTCTTCTTTGGAGAAACTAGGACTAGCCTCACTTTGGACCCCCTTTGATTCGCCGCGCCATCAACATACACCTTCTAACATGGAGGTCTTGGCACAAAGATTACCCCAACGGATTTTCCATCCATGTTTCGCTCCTCAGCTACTATTTCTACTGGTGGTTCAGCAAATTTAGCCAACAAGTCAGCCAGGACTTGGCCCTTCATAGAGGTCCGAGGCATGTACTTGATGTCAAAAGCCCCTAGAATTGTGTTCCATAGGGCAATCCTTCTAGTGTAATCAACAGACGGAAGCATAGACTTCAAGGGTAGTTGGGTCAGGACAACCACTGTGTGGGCTTGAAAATAATGGGGAAGCTTTCGCATAGCATGGACCACAGCTAGTATGGCTTTCTCCAAAGGTAAGTATCTGACCTCAGCTTCATGTAGTGACTTGCTCATGTAGTAGACTGGCTTTTGAAGGCCATTATTGTCCCATATTAGCACTAAGCTCATAGCATGAGGGGCTACAGCAATATATGCATATAGGACTTCATCGGCCTTAGGGCTGGACATGATAAGTGGTCAGGATAGGTACTCTTTGAGTTGCTGGAAGGCCATAATACAATCCTTGAACCACTCAAATCCTCTCCACTTGTTGATTAAGAGATAGAATGGTCCGCATCTATCCGCTGACCTGGAAATGAATCGGTTCAAGGTTGCGATCATTCCAGTAAGCTTTTAGACCTCCTTGGCATTTTGTGGTGGTTTTAAATCATTGATAGCCTTGATCTGGTCTAGGTTAACTTCACTTCCTCTATGAGTAACCATATAGCCTAAAAACTTGCTTGATCCCACACCAAATGAACACTTGGAAGCATTTAGGCGTAGCTTGTGCTTCCTTAAGACACCAAAGGTGCTGTCGAGGTCTCCTAAATGCTCGGGCACCACTTTACTCTTCACCACCATATCATCGACATAGATTTTGATGTTCTTACCCAGATGCGGCTCGAACATCCTCGTCATCATCCTTTGATAAGTGGACCTTACGTTCTTCAAACTGAATGGCATCACCTTGTAGTGGTAGTTCCTAATAGGTGTTATGAAGGCTGTCTTCTCCTGATCCTCTAAGGCTAGTGGTATTTAATGATAGCCTTGAAAGGCATCTAAGAAGCTCATCTGAGGATGGCCCGCAGTTGCATCCACCAACTGGTCTATCCAAGGTATGGGAAACGGGTCCTTGAGGCATGCCTTATTTAGGTCCATGAAGTCTACACAAACCTGCCATTTTCTACTTTTCTTCTTGACCACCACGATGTTGGCCAACCATTTGAGGTAAAAAACCTTTTTGATGGCCTTTGCACGCTTAATCTTCTTCACCTTGTCTCTAATCGCATCGGCGTGCTCTCTTGATGGGCATCGAGGTGGTTGCTTCTTGGGAGTTATAGATGGGTTGACATTGAGATAGTGACAGATGAAGGCCGGATCAATCCCTAGAGCATCACAGGCGTCCTATGCGAACACGTCTATATTTTCCTTGAGAAACTTAATCAACTCTTCTTTCTCCTATAGAGGCAACTGAGCTCCGACTTGAAATAACTTCTCTGGGTCATCACCAATGACCACCTTTTCTAGATTTTCATATTTTGCCCCATTAGCAATGTTATTAGGAGGTGACACCAGGGCCTTTGATTGCTATAATTCCTTTTCAGTAGGGGCTGAGGACTACGCATCGAGCCGATGTGGAATGGTAGCCACCATACACTACCTTGCTATGGATTGGCAACCACGGATTTCGAGGACCAGATCCCCGGATGGGAATTTCACTTTCTGATGTAAAGAGAAGGTGACAGCCCCTAAGGTATGAAGCCAGGGCCTACTAGTGATGGCTGTATATGGAGAGTAGGTGTCCATCACGATAAAATTCACCTCCACTATCTTTGGGCTGGTCTGGATGGATAGCCTAATCATGCCCTTTGGAATAACAAGCTTCCCTTCGAAACTCATCAAAGGAGAGCTATAGGGCGTCAAATCTTTCGGTTTTAACCTCAACCCCTTGTAGAGGTCAGGGTACATAACTTCGGCCCCACTGCCGTCGTCCACCATCACTCTTTTTACACCGTAGTTCTTAATTCTGAGAGTGATCACTAGCACATCATCATGGGGCTGGGTAGTTCCAATCTTGTCTTCTTCTAAAAAGCTCAGGATTAGGTGAGACTTCATTCTGGCCCTCTTCGGCTTTGGTTGGGACTTCTCACCAGGTATTTAAGCCACAGATAACACTTGTGATGGGCGCGTGCCTGTTCTTCATGGTGTGACCAAAATTACATAGATCGTCCCTACAGGTGGCCCTAGGGCAGTATCTCTCTGGGACTCCTGATGGGTCTGGCCCTGATGACGACTGGAATGATACAGAAGGTGCTTCAGCTTTCCTTCTCGGAGACTAGCTGGTCTAAATAGTTCTAAAGGTTCTTGTAGTTCTCCGTGGTATGTCTGTGGTCCTAGTGGTATTGGCAATAAAAGTTCTGATTGCGCCTTGTGGACTCTCCCACCATCTTATTCGGCCATTTAATGTATGGCTCGTTCTTGATTTTCTCCAACACCCGGTGTACTGGTTCTCAGCATACAGCATTGACAGTTTATGTGTTGGCTACTCTAGATTGTCATATGAAATCTCTCCTCGGGCGGTTGCTATTATATCGGTCTGACCTGAAATCCCTCCTCTCTTGAGGGATAATCTTCTCTTTTCCCTTGCCTTGCTGCTGGTCTTCCTCTATTCATTTATACTTGTCGATCCGTTCCATCAATTGGTCCACACTGGTGGCAGGCTTGCTAGTTAGAGACTTCCTTAAGTTGTGCTCGGCGGGAAGACTATTTTTGAAGGTGCTAATGGCGGCATCGTCAAAATTGCCATCCATTTCATTATACATCTCCTAATATCTGTCCGAGTAGGCCTTTAGAGTTTCTCCATCATGCATGGATAAAGACAGTAACGCACTCAAGGGTCGAGAAGCTCTGCTATTTGTAATGAAACGGGAACCAAAGGCTTGGGTTAGCTGCTGGTATGAATCTATGGAATTCATCTTTAAGCCATTGAACCACCTCATCGCCATCGGTCTCAAGTTAAATGGGAAAACCTTGCATATTAGCGCCTTGTCTTTAGAATGGATGGCCATCCTTTGGTTAAACTAGCTCACATGCTCCACGGGGTCTGTTTTGTAGTTATAAATGGTGAAGGTTGGCTGCTGAAACCGTCGGGGAAGTGTAGCCCCTTTTATGTGGCGTGTGAAGGGGGACTTGGAGAGTTGATCCAATGCCCTGCTTATGGCATCGTTTCCTAAGCCCCTAGGAGATGGGCTTTTACGTCTACACCTTGTGCTCTTCTTCATGAGAGAATGTCTCGCTTGGAGGAGTTCTCAATCTTTGCCTATAGTCAACATCACTTTCGTTATCGGAGGGCATGTCAGGATTAGAATAAGGCCGCCTTCACTGTGCATGGCGCAACTTTCTCTTCAAATCTTCTATCTCTCGTTGCATGGCCTGATAATTATTCTGTCTCTGGGATACATGGCTCCTAACTTCTTCTTGTTGCATGACTTGGTTGTCATCTTTCTTTGGAGTACGTGACTGCCCACATGAGAGTGGCTTCTGTTTGTTTGAGTGGTGTGCACACTTCCTTCTCGAAACCTTCTATTCTCTTCATTTCGATTATGCTCCAAGTTGGGAAAGTTACCCTGTTGTTGGGACCTAGTCGGTTCAGGCTAATGGGAGCCTGCTTGATGAGGGCCTGATCCTACTATGTTTGATTATTTCCCTTACTAACACACAAGTTCTTCCCACAGACGGTGCCAATTGTAAGGACTAGGTTTGAGTACTACCATTGTTGGATGAGTGAATTATGGCCTAACTAGCCCAACACAATAAATTTATAAAGAATGGGTCTAAGAACTAGGCCTTAGTAAGGGATATAACAACTAGACATGGTTACGAGTTGATTTGAACAACAAGAACATGGACTAAAGTATGAAATTTTGTCCTCGACCCTCATTTGAGGAGCATGTTGTTCTTATTACTTCTTCGGTGCTTGGTTACAAAGGCTTCAAAGACCATATAAATGGCTATTGTGTCTTCTGTTTCTAATTTCTTCCATCCCCCTTCTTGGAGGATTTCTTACATTATATATATCCCCTTTCAGTTGATCTTGGTACTCCATTTGTTGACAATGCAGGTCACTACTTAAGTGCTTGTCCGGTCAGCCATCTTCCCAAACCTTCTGTGATTTGCAGCAACCAAGGTAGTACTGTTTAGGGGTCATTTCCTCATTAATACGGCCATAACGTTAGTTGTGGGCATTTGATACAGAGGTGACAGTTTCTCCTTGAATTGCTCCTCCACCATGCTCCCATGACTGGTCCATTGTACTCGTCATTCTTTTTGGAATGCTTTAGGAGGCTGCCTTTGATGGCGTGCCGCTCTTCCCTTCTATGATCTTGGTTGACCGAGGGCAGGATTGTCCTCGGCGATGTTCCTTGGCAATTTGGACTTTCTTTGTTCGTCCTCAGACGTTCCTTCCTCCTCAGTGTGGGCCTTGGGCTTAGTATAAAATGGGCCGGGGTTGCCAAATTATTAGGCCCCACACCATCAAACTTAATTTCACCCATAATTGTTTGGGTATATGGGTTTTCTTAATGTGAATAGTGTTCATTCAAGATAATGTATCTCTTAATTACAGTCCCTTATTTCAAGGAAAGATCATTTGATTCCAACAACATTGCCTCTGTCAGTGGCGAAGCTAGGAATTTACCTTTGAGAGGCCGAGTAAAAAAAAAAAAAACAGCTAATCATTTTTTTTTCTTTGTATATATTATATCCATATTATTTATACTAATCTAAACTAGTATTATAAACAAAACTAACAATACAAGCCGAGTACTTTATAACTCATAGTTTTTAACTTGCTCATAAACCTAGATTTTCAAATTAAATTGCAACCTATGATTTTAATAATTCTCTAAAAAAGTTATAATAATTAAGATAAAAATTTATTAAAGACCACTTAAAATTAGATAAACAACCATTAAATGCAGAAAAAAATATAACCAATCATTTTTGTGCGTACCCAAAATATATGGCTATTGGGCTTAACCTCTATTTGGGCTCACAATTTATTTGTTTCGTGGGCTTTTGAGTTTCCTAATGTGGGTGGTTCTATGCTCAGTAGACCCAGATACCTTTTTATTTCCTCAAGCTTTTCTCTCTTCCTTACAGATTCGCTCCTCTGCTCTCTTTTTCTCTAAGTGTTTGCTCTCTTCTCTTAGTACTTTTTCCAGAATTGCCAACCCCCAATCTCTTATCTCCTTCTCATATTTATAGGCTAAGATAAGTGGAGGTTTTATGATTACTCTAGGTCATTAGTGGGTATAGGGGTCCAATTCCTTTCGTTCCAAAGTGGGTGTTTAGGTGGGGGTGGGAGGAGTGGCATTGGAATTGCTTCCCATCTCAAAAAAGTCACTCAGCGGCGATACTCCCCAAGCTATTGCCAGGAAGCTAGGAGGCGGCACCTCGAGCAATTGCTATCTTGTTCGGGATATATTAGATGGGGCAAATCCCAGGTGATGAAACATGATGTGCACAGATTAAGAGTATTTGCCCGATGGACTCTGGGCCAGCATGAGGCCTGGGCCCATGGCCCTAGAGGGCTTAGGGCTTGGAGTTGGACAAAAGGGGTTGGGGTCACGGGCCGAACCATTGGGCCCAAGTGGGCCTGGGGACCCTTATGCCGTACAATTTTATGTATATATATATATACAAGAAAAATGTTATATCCATAATATTTTTATAACAAATTCTATGTGGCAATTTGTTACTGGTTGTTATTGTTGGGAAAAAAAAATAATTTAAGTAGTAGATTCAAATTTGAACCAATAACAACTAACCACCTATGATTTGTTGTGAAAATGTTGTGAACATAGCACTTCTATATACAACGACAGAGCCACGTTAGGAGTTAGAGGGGAGATGCCCCCCCCCCCCTCCCCATTTTTTTTTTTTTTTTTTAAAGTTGATAAGTGTTATCCTACTTTCTTTTTTTCTCAAAAAAATTAATGTGTATATCCTTTCGTTCCTCCCTCCTCCTCCCATTCAATTTTTACTTTTAGGATTTGATTTCTGAAATATATACATTAAAAAAAAAAAAAAAAATTGAACAGGAGTAAGAGGGGGGACGGAAGGATATACACTTGAATTTTTTTGAGAAAAAAATAGGATAACCCATACAAGAGTCTATACTTATCAAATTGTTTTTTAAAAAAAAATTGAGGGGCCATGTTCCTTCTAACTCCTAACGTGGCTCTACCACTGGCCTTTGTACATGAGTTTATTTTTCGTGTTTGGGGGATATGTGTTTTTATTTATTTGTTGCTGCACCTAATAATGTATTTAGGTTGCCTACATATCCTTGGCGAGTATCAAGCCAATTTGTAGTTCTTAAATTCGGGTTTTAGATTTAAAATCCTTATATATGATTTTGTCCACTTTAAATGATGGAGATTTAAGTCAAATACTAGGTATTTAATTAAGCATTGACTTAATTTTGTTTTTGGGTGAGATAATTTATTTTAATCTCAAGAATAAGTCAAGGACCTGTGTTTTTATGGAAATTGAACCAAGGATTCTCTTTTTGAGAAATTGAATGTCCAAACAAATTTCCCTTTCTTTCATTTGCTTCTTTGTTTAGGAATTTCAACAAGTAATATTATTTTGATTGAAGTCCCCAAAATTAATTGAGGTATTGAAAATTCCTTTGAAGCAATTTTATTTTTATGAACATTTTTAGAAATTAGGAATTGAAAATTTTTCTCAAATTAATTTTATGAACATTTTATTTTAGGAATTAAAAACTCCAACTTTGGTTAAGGAATTGGTAATCCCAAAGAATTAATTGTATTGAAATTAAATACTCCATTGAATTATTTTGAAAGAATTAGAAACTTCACTCTATTTAAAATAATTTTGGGAGTCAAGGACTCCATTGAAGCATATTATTTTAAATTGGTGATGTCAAGAACTCCAAATTTTTAATTGGTGGAGTCAAGGACTCCATTGATTTGTTTGATTTATAGAGTCAAGGATTCTAATATTTTAATTGGTGGAGTCAAGGACTCAATTGAATCAATTCATAAGGTACTCCATTAATGTATTTGATTTAGTAGAGTTAAGGAATCTAATATTTAAATTGGTGGAGTCAAAGACTCCATTGAATCAATTCATAATGGTCGAGTCAATGACTCCATTGATGTATTTGATTTGGTAGAGTCCAGGACTCCATTAAATTAATTCATTATGGTAGAGTCAAGGACTCCATTGAAGCATTTGATTTATATGGTAGAGTCAAGGACTCTATTAAATTAATTCATTGTGGTAGAGTCAAGGATTCCATTGAAGCATCTGATTTTGTAGAGTCAAGGACTCTAATATTTAAATTGGTAGAATAAAAAATTCTATTGAATTAATTGAAATGGTAGAGTCAAGAACTCCATTAAATTTTGAGAAAGCATTGGACAAAAGCTTTAGAGAATTTTTATTTGGTAATTCTCATGTAGGATATGCGAGTCAAGGACTCATACTCCAAGTTTTATATATGAAATTAGGAACTTCTCATGAAACCCAACCTAATTTGTTTTACTAAATAAAAATTCAGTTTTGAGAAAGAGGGAGAGAGAGACTTATAGAATAAAGGGACAGGTGAAGTCCCACATATACAAACCTATTGCTGAAACTACTTTAAGCCTCTGTGTCCTCTTGTTTCTTCTTTTCACTTGTTGCGCTCTCTGCATTCTGTCTGTGTGTGTATTTTCTTTGTTCTTGCTCTGTGTTTTTTCTTCCCTTTTCTAACTTGCTGAAGCCTTCTCGAATTTATAGAGAAATTGAAAAAACCGATTAGCTCCTTCTTTTTCTCAACTGATGCAGTACTGCACTTGCTTCTTTCACGAGTTGTTGGTGTGGATTGTAGTTGATTTTCAGCTACATTTTTCTTTTGGAATTAGGGCAAATTACAATTTACTCACTTATGATTTGACCGAAATTTAAGTTGCCTACTTGTGATTTGAAATTTGACATTTTTCCCACCCGATGTTTGCTTAGTTATAGTTCCGTAACACACCTTGATTAAAAACATGGCTAAATATGTAATTTCGTTTCACTTTTATGTCTCTCTTCTCAAAAAATACAAAAAACATAAAAATATAAGATCAAATAAAATAAAAAATAATTTAGCAGAATACTTGCATTATGAAATTTCAAATAACAGGTAATCAACTTAAATTTCGGTTAAATCTCAAGTGGGTAAAGTGTCAAATTTCAAATCGCAGATAAAAAACTAGGGGTGTGCAAAAAACCGACGAACCGAACAAACTGGCCGAAACCGACCGAACCGTTGCCAAATTTTCGGTTCGATTTCGGTTTGGTTCGGTTTCGGTTTCATTTTTTAAAAACCGAAATTTTCGGTTTCGGTTTCGGTGCTGGATTTTTTCACCCGAAACCGAACCGAACCAACCGAATAATAATAATAATAATATATATATATATATATATATATATATATATATATATATATATATATATATATATATATATATATATATATATTTATGTAACCCTGTTACATACCTGATCTGTGGCTTAGTGGTAGGCTACTTTGTGGTTTGGCTTCTAATCTCAGGTTCGAGCCTTCGCGTGGGGGTGTTTGATTTTTTTGCTATTTAATTTTTTTAAAACCCTAGAGCATGGGTTAATACGAAAATACCCCTATGATTTAAAACCCTAGAGCATGCTATTTTATTCTTTTTTTCAGCCGCCCCCTTCCCCATCTTTTTCTCTCAATTTTTTCACACGCACACACAGAACAAAATGGAAGAAGAAGCTTTCTCAAGCTTTCTTCACTCAAATTCTCAAGCTTTTTTCACACACACACAGAGAACAAAATGAAAAATAGCTTTCTCAAGCTTTCTTTCACACACACACAGATCTCTACTTCTCAGCCCCTCCTCTTCTCTCACCGCTCCATGCCTCCACTCGTCGGCCTTCCTGCAGCAGCCTCCACACACTGGCCTTCCTACACCAGCCTCCACACGCCGATCTCCGTTCGCCAACTAATCTTTTCATTCTCACGGAGTCACGGTGACCCTCTCTCTCTTTAATTTCTCCATAGTTTCCTCTATCTTTTTTATATTCTGGGTTTGTTTGATATTGAATCAATGATATTTTTTCAATTTTTATGTGCAAATAAAGTTAGGGTTTTGATTTTTGAAAAAGCCCATGTGCTTGGTTGTTTATTTTTTCAATTTCTTCTCTCTTTTTTATATTTTGGGTTTGTTTAATATTGAATCAATACTATTTTTTCAATTTTTATGTGGAAATAAAGTTAGGGTTTTGAAAAAACCCATATGCTTGGTTGTTTATTTTTTCAATTTCTTCTCTCTTGGGTTTTTTTTTTTTTTTTTTTTTTTTATTTTTTTTTTATTTTTTTTTATCTTTGTTTGCTTAGAAAATAAATGATAAGGAACCGAAACCGACCAAAAAAATGACCGAAACTGAAACAAACCGAAGCCGACGATTTTTTAACAATTTCGGTCGGTTTCGGTTGATACTTTTAAAAACCGAAAATTTCGGTTTCGGTTGGTCGGATAAAAAAAACCGACCGAACCGAACCAATTACAGCCCTATAAAAAACTTAAATTTTAATCAAACCACGTATAAATAAGTTGTAATTTACCATTAGAATTATTTGAGTGGTGTGGCAGAAAGTTTTTTTACTCAACCACATGTCCCACTCCCACCTACATCTTCTCCTTTTTTCTTCTTTTTTTTTTTTTTTTTTTTTTTTTTTTTTTTTTTTTTAAATGGGTAATGACATTGGGCTTGGCTGCCAAGCCTGCCATACCATAAGTTTAGTTAGCAACCCCACCTCTTTTGCACGTGACGTGAGTGTGGGCTGGGGTTTGTTTAATATATATATATATATATATATATATATTTTTTTTTTTTTCTTTTTATATCATCCTTATATTTTTGTTTGCACTATTTGTTTTTATAATTAATTTTGTTAATTTTGGAGGGCATTTATTTTTTGTTCCTACAAACTTGTCCAAAATTTATATTCTTTGATAAATCCTACTTGGATATTTTTTTTATGTAACCAATTTTTTTTTTTTTTTTTTTTTTTTTTTTTTTTTAATTTCACATTTCAACATGGTTATTTTATTGTGATTGTTGTGTTTGTTTTGTCTTTTAGTTTGACATTTTTATAATTACATGAAAGAGACAAAATAAATAATTAATATTTTAGTTTAACAATTTTTGAGCTCACATTTTTTTTTTTAATTTAGATTTTTTTCATGTATTTTACTAATTAAAATTGTAGCAAAATTTAGTATAGATCAATCATAAATAATTTCTGACATTTAAAAGAATGTCAAGTTTCTTTTTGATAGATAATTGCATTACAAGAAACAATTATTTTGTGTCTTCTTGATAGTTTGTTAACACTATTTAGTTTTTAATTTGAATTTTCATGAATTTATTTGTTCATATCTCGGCCCTCCTAACAATTGAAATCCGTCCTCCGTACCTAGTTGCAATGGTCCTCTCTCGTCTCTCTCTTAACTTCTGTGCTAAAACATGGTCACTTGCCTCTTGGCCACTAAGCTTTACCCAAGTTCACCAAGATCCCTGCTAGTTGTCAACACTTGATTGCAACCACACAAGTTGCAATGAGCTCACCTCGCTACCTAACATGCGTGGAGTTATTGATGAGAGTAGGGGTGTTCACCAAGTTGCACCAAAATCACCCGTAAAATGGTATAACTATACCACATCGTACATAATAGTGCACTGCACCCTCTCTATATATTAATATATTTATTTTTTTAATATTAAATATATTATTAATAATTTAATAACCTTAGTTTTCAAATAATAATAATAATAATAATAACCCTAGCAAGTGTTGATTAGGAAAGCCAACTCAAAATAAAGAAAAATTAACTCAATAGTTTAAAACTTGGCCCAATACAAAAGGAAAAATCAATGCTAGGCTAGGTAGAAAAAACCCAAAATTTGAAAAATATACCGACTTTAAACCGTTTAAACCACATCTTATATACCGTACTCCACATGTGATCACAAAAATGAGGTACGGTGCAGTTATGGTTTTTTGCTAAACTCTAAACCGCATTGCACTACACATGTGATTGCAAAAATGACATGTGATGCGGTTATGATTTTGGGTAAACCGCATCGCAAAGTGGGGTGCTAAAAATGGCTCAAAATCGCACCACACCGCACTGTGAACACCCCTAGATGAGAGTCATATCAAGGTCCATAGCCTCCCCAATGGCCAAATGATGACATAGGTTTCCATCAATTTGGCTTTAATTTGTGGTTGATTATAAGAAAATCTTTTGGGATGTATGCATCAAGGCACTTGATGTAATCGTCGATGCCACATATTTGGGGCCCATTTGGTTGGGAGAATAGAGAAATAGGAAGATAAAAAAATATGGAGAGAATGGAAAAGTGGGATGATAGAAAAGATTTTAGTTTCCCTCATTTATGTTTGATTAAGAGGGTAGAAAAGTGGAGGGATAGAAAACTTTTTTTGTTTGGTTGAGATGAAAAATTAGAGGACTGAAAATAGAGTTTTTATAATTTACTCTTATGTCCCTATTAAAAATAAAACAAAAAGTAACACATTATATACTTTAAAAATTGTGTATAGATGGGCACTTCATTAAAATGAATATATAAAATAAAGAAATTAATCTAAAAATGTTTTCAAAAAAAAAAAAAAAAAAACAAAAACCAACCAAAACTGACGAGAAAAAAAAAAGTAAGAAACATATGAGCACCCACAGAAAAAGAAGGAAAATAATAATAATAATAATAATAAGGAGGAAACATCTAGAAAAAGACACAAAAATAAAAGCAGTCAAAAGGCCTAAAATGTCCAGAACGTTTTTGTTGGGTTATATTTCTTTAAAAGTAACAAGGAGATTTGCTCCTTGTTTTCTCTACTATAATCTCCCAAATTTGGGGAGATTGAGTTTTGGTGGACTCAAGGAGAAAACACCTAGGCTCAACTAGTTTTCTCTCCCTTCTCTCCTCCTAACCAAACAGCTACTCCAACCATTTTTTCCTCATTTTTCTCTTTTTTATTTTCCATCCAACCACTTTTCACTCCAACCAAACATACCCTTTGGGGATTTTTTTTTTTTTTAATAAGTTTTCTTATTGGGATATCAAGTGGGATAAGGTTATCAATGTGAGGTCGTGTGTGATTGGGTGTTGGTGCTATTCTTTGTTGCCTTTTTTTTGGTCACACCTTTTTCGCCAATTGGGATTGGCACTCCTACCCAAAACTTGTTCAATGTGTTAGGTTTTAAAGACTTAGGATTTGATATATTTAAAACTCTAATGTGTAATGTTGGCAAACCATGATCAAAACAATATGTTTAGCCTTGTTTAGGTTTGCTCAAAGTTGTGTAATTCATGTAAAGTTAGAATCGAGAGGCTGCAGATATATTGGTGCATTTTGGCCTAGCTCGATCGATCAAAGGATAGACTCGATCGATTGAAAGTCGGCCAGAATGTTTTTCTGCAAAATTTCCAACTCAGCCCTATCTCATTAAACGTTTTGGGTTTTCTGATTTTGCCCTAGGTATATATGACAAAACCCTAGCCACATTTTTGATAGTTGCTCTGGTTGTATTGTTGCTCATATTTTACAGTTTGTGTGTATCTCTTGTGAGATCCTTGAGGAGCTTTCCTTCACATAAACTTGGGGTTTTCTAGGTAGAGATATTATCAACACCTTGATGATCAACTCAGTTGCTACCATTGGAGCTTAAAGAAACACAAGCAAGAGTGCTTGTAACTGGTGGAGAATTTAAGAAAGAAGGAGTCCATGGATTCAGAGCTTGCACGTGGTCGTGTCAGTAAATTCTACTGGTGTATAGTATTAGGAAGTCAAGCGTGGGCGCTTGTAAGTCCTTTTGTATGAACTTCGATTCTTTCATATAGTGGATTCAAGTTTACCTTGAGGATAGCTAGGTTAAATCTTCCCCAGGTTTTTACCGTGTGGTTTCCTGTGTCATCATACATTGTGTTATTTACTTTTCCGCTGCTTTATATTCTTGTTATGATTGTTTGATTGTAATAACCTAGATTTGCATAATTTGACTAAGTTAATCACTTGGTTAATTAACTGGGTTAATCTGGTTGGGTTAAGGGGTCTAAAACCGTTCACAATGGAATACTTATGAATGGACGGTCTTTGAGAGAGCAATATGGGGTTTGAGCTTCTTGACCACAATGGTGGTATGGTGTCATTCTTAGTTGGGGTCTTTTTTTTTTTTTTTTTTTTTTAATATTTTTTTTGGTCCTGTCCAAGCATATGGGTGACATGACTTATGGTGATAGCTAGCATAAAATGGATGATATCATATATGTTTTAATGACTAAGCAACCATCAGACACTTAATCATAAGACTACTAACAGAGATGGATGACAAATCCTTTGTGAAGATGGAATCAAATGTTAGAGCCTATTAAGGACATAATTTATGTTATTGGCTAATCATTTGACAAAATGCACTTTACTTGTAATTGGGTAGATCTATGATGAGTTTAGTACTTCAAGAAATATGTTGTTCATTAAGATTGGAGATTGGACCAAGAAATAAGTGAAGAAAAGTTGTTCATTAAAACTTGACAAATACCTCGACAGAAACAGTATCTATTGAGACTTAATGAAGAAAGCTCAACAGAAGATGAATCTGTCAAGATTTATGAAATCAAAATTTCTAGATTTGATTTTCGGCTCATGTTGACATATATGTGTAGGGTTTATTTTCTCACAATTCTAGACATATATAAGGCTTATTTTAAAGGCCGTTATACATGAGAATACATGCAAAAAGTGACTTAGTGCCTTATTCTTTCTGTAAAAAGTTACTGCGTCTTTGCGCCTTAGAGTTTTGTAACCAAGTATTTCTTAATCTTCATTGTTAAAGAAGTGAAAAACTTTGCAGCAAACAACATCTTCTTCAAGTTGTTGGAATTAGTCATGTATTGGGATCCGTACATCATTGGTGGTGTTCATATATTGAAGAGTTTAGAGGTTTTGAAAAGTTAGACGGTTTCTGCTGTAAGTTTATCTACAGGGATTGTAAAGTCTAGGGACAAAAGTTTTGTACTAGATCTGAAACTTCTCTTTACTATAGTTAGGCTGTCCACGGGTCGGGTCGGCTCGAGTTTGGCCTTCCACCACTCCAATATCTCAAATTTCACATCCCCTCCTTCTATTTTCACAATTTTCAACCAAATATTTGTTAATCTCATTGCTACAACCTATGGACTACTTAGATTCCAAGAAATGATCAAATCTAGAATTAACCATCGCATATGGATCGCTACAACCAATTGACTCACTTTCTATGTGTGTCCTTTCACTCCCACTTGGTACTTGTACATTTGGTGAATCAACACAAGAGTAATAATCATACAACTTGACCAAGGAACCCCTCACCAATTCAATCATCTCATCAGCTACTTCAATCCCATAAATTTCAAAAAAACAAAATTTCAAAAACCTCAACTTCTTTCTTGGATCAAGAACCACAGCCACATACAAGAGATGATTAATTTTATCCATTTTCCCCCAATACTTATCAAACTTAAATTCCATTTTAGTTGCCATGTTTTTCAAGAGATGGTTTTGAGATTTACTTAAATGGGAAATATTCTCTTGAATGATAAACATCTCACCAAAAAAGTTGTTTTCAGTAACATACAAAGAACTTGAAAACTTTTTCGTTGCATTGTAAAAAAGTTTCAAAAACCCACAAATGTCCTACAATTTTGGAAATCAATACCACTAGGAGATCCCATACTACCACTATTCTCCTTGTTCATAAAGTATGAAGAATAACTATCATCCTCAAAGTCCATTCGTATGAACACTTTCTCAAATTTTTGTGTGGTTTCTAACATGAGGAAGGTAGAGTTCCACTTAGTTGGTACATCTAAACAAAGAAGAGAATTAGACTCAATACCTAATCTCTCCACAAAACCCATAAAAAATTGATTCCTATTTGGTAAGGACTTCACATACCTCACAGCTTTACGCACCTTAACAATGGATGCATCAATTTCTCTCATACCATCCCCCACAATCAAATTTAGGATATGTGCACAACACCTCATGTGTAAGAACTCATGCTCTAAAATAGTCCCCTCTCAATCTTTAGTTATAGTTTGCAAAAACTTAATGGTGGCACCATTTGAGCTAGCATTGTCCACTGTTAAAGTGAATATGCCATTAATACCCCACTCACGTAAATATATCTCAATTTTTCTACCTATAGTCTCCCCCTTATGGTCTTCAACTTGACAAAAATTCAAAATTCTCTTATGCAACTTCCAATCATTGTTAATAAAATGACCTGTAAGGGACATATCATTTAGATTTTGAATACTAGTCCATGTGTTCGTAGTAAGACACACCCTATGACCCTTCAAGGCCCCCCTTAGTTTCTCTTTCTCAACACCATAAATGCTAATCATATCCCTAGCCACAGTTTGATGAAATGGGATATCCCTAATTTGCAACTTAGGTTGTAAGGTTGTCGAATATCTTTGAAACCCATATCCTTCAACAAACCTAAAAGGCAACTCATCTATTATAACCATTTCAGTGAGTATCTTTCTAAAAGCCTCAATAGTAAAGGTTGTTAGTACAAGCTGAAACCCTTCCTCCCCATCCATTTTAGGTTCAAACACTAAGGTTTGTTGCCCTTTAAGTGTATATTTATTAGGGTTCTTAACACAAATTGGCATATGATTCAATAAATTAGCAGTACCATACCTTTTACTATCAGCTAAATAAGTTTTTAACAATAATTGCAAACAACCTTAAAATGACCCTCACCAATATCTACTTTTTCAAAATGGTCCCAAGTAATATACTTTTTCCTATTAGTACACACCTTGCCTTTACCTTTAAGTGGAAGTGGGGGAACCTCAGCATTAGTTGGAATACAAATAGGTACAGTTTGGGCAATAAGTTCAACTTGGGTAGTAGGTGTTGTTTGGGAAGGGGGTGCATCATTAAAGGGTTCCATAACTTAAAGACATCAAATTTATGCATTAGCAAACTACTTTAACAATGATACTACTAAACTAGTAACAAGAACACACACAAGTGACACAACAACAACAACAATAGGTCAAAACAACAACAAAAACAACAACAAAGTAACAAACAAACAACAATAAGTTAAAAGAGAAACAACTGAAGATAAATGATACCTTAGAGAATCCTTAGCTGTTAGGGATTCAACCTTGAAGAGGAAGCAAAAAGAGTAGCCTACTTGAACAAATTTCAACTCCTGTATAAAATTAGAGTTTCAATTTTTTAAATTAGGAAAACAAAATGAATCAAACAAATTAGTAATAACATACAATCAAATAAACAAAATAAAAATGTGTTAGGATTTCATCTTTTAAAATTAGGGGTTCATCTTTTTATTTATTTATTTATTATTAATTTTTATAGTGAAGATAGACTTATTGCTCATTAAAAAAAAAAAAAAAAAAAAAAAAAAAACAGAACAAGGAATAAAATTAGGGGTTCATCTTTGACCCAATAAATCAAATCAAGACAAGTAGGGTTTCATATTTGAATCCAATCACTTGATCTGTTTTGATCCCCTAATCTTTGAATCAAACAGAAAAGTATAGAATCAAGCACATGCAACTCTAGGGTAGTACGGTTAAGCAATCTAAATAAATTGAACAAGATGAACCCCTAATTTTCAATAAATTAAACAAGATTAGAAACCCATATATCAAAAAATTAAACAAGATGAAAAACCCATATCTCAAAATAGAGAAAAAGATAGATGAAAAAGGAAGAAAATATACCTGAGGCTGAGAGTCTTGAGACTAAGAAGCTGATTCGTGAGCAACTGAGCATGAGAAGGCTTAACCCATGGTGGAAAGTGAGGTGAAGCCGTGACTGTGGTGATGAGGTGGCTACGACAACAGCTAGGGTTTGGAAAGGAGTGTGGATTATGGAGGGTATGGAGTGAAGGGTTGAGACTAGAACGGGGACTGAGATTGAGAGTAGAGAGAACGGAGACTGATATTAAGAGTGAGATTTTGAATTATGAGAGAGTGAGATATTGTCATTCTGAGTACAGGGAGAAGTTTGATGGGATTGAACATTGAGGCCATTTCAATTTTATGCTTTTAGCCGTTCTGATTCTTTTGAAGTTCAGGTGATCTGATATTTTCTTTGGTGATTTGATCTTTGCTTTTCTGTGGAAGGAAGACTCTAGATGCCTTGTAGTTCTCAATTAGGCAGTGCTTAGTCTTATCATCCTCAGTCTCACACATGCTTACCTCAAATGAACCGAGTTATAATTTTTTTTTTTACCTCTAAAACTTCGGTCAGGTCGGGTTATACAGGTTTTTAAACCATTAACTCGCTACTCGAACCGAATACTTAGGTTTTATTAGAGAAGGACTCGAATCCGACCTACCATGGGCCTCGGGTCGACTCGCTGGGCTTTGGGCGGTTTGGTTAGGTCCTGGACTCATTGGATAGCCCTAACTATAGTGAATTGCTTTTCGGGAAGGTTTCCCCCTAGGTTTTTACTGTGAAACTAGTTTGTTTCATTGGTTTTTCTTGAATCATCATATCTTGTCTTATTTACTATTCTGCTGTGCATGATATTGACATGATATTGATGTTTATTTGTTTTAATAAGGTTTATTCATAATAAATCTAATTAACAACTTGGGTTTAAAACTTATTAATTCTATTAACCGGTGTCTAAATTTCTCAACAAAGCCCAAAATAAAAACAACCTCAAGAGTTAAAGGTCAAAATATAGTTTACTCTTTAAAAAAAAGGACCAAGTTTGGGATGAAATACTATGAATTCATATCATCAATATTATAATTCCATAAAGAAATGGAGATTCAAATCTTTATTCTCCCTATAAAGAAAAATAAGCAATGCTATTGAGTTACAAGATTTTTGACACCTTTAAAGGCATTCAAACTCTTGTTTTACGATAAATATTCAAAGCTACCGGATCACGGGAATTTTAATAAATTTTTCTTCAAACCACCACCATTGCCAATGATGATGATGATGTTAATATTATAAGATACATAGTTAATTTCTATTTGCTAGACCATAAAATAAATAAATACACACATATATAAAATAAAAATAAAAAAAGAAAGAAAGAAGCATGGATCCAACTTTATTGATGTTGGTAATTGGTGAACCTTACAACCAAATTTAGTATTAACATATCAAGAGCTTTGTAGCTCAACTACACTTCTCAGTATTTTTAAAGGAGATATCTAGAGATCAGAGTCCCCTCCTTAGCCATCCAATTATCCAAAAAAAAAAAAAAAAAAACAACAACAACAACAACGACAACAACAACAGCAGCAACAGATCAACATGGATTTTTTCATAAAACAAAGGGACACTATCATTCTATGGTTGTGAAACCAAGAACAAAAAATTTATTGTTAACTCAATAACCATCGCAATTTGAGAGGTCCTTGATGAAAGCATTGATGCTGCTTTCAAATGATCCTCCTTTGGCAATCGCACGTTGACATATGTGTTGAACTTCACTTGCTTTTGATCTAATTTCTTTCATTTCATCACTTTCCAAATCCATAAATTTCGCCACTAACTTTGCAATTTCCGCTCCTGTCACCAAATTGTCTGCTCCCACATCTTTCTTCACCCTCCACCCAATTTTCCAATCCTCCACAATTAGCTTACTATTATGAATCTGATCAAATCCTATAGGATATGTAAGAAAAGGAATACCATAGAACATACCTTCTTTAGTGGAATTCCACCCGCAGTGTGACCAAAAGCCTCCTATAGAAGAATGAGATAAGACTTTCAACTGGTTACACCAAGGCACTACTAACCCCATATCACCACAAACTTCACTCAACCTGCAGGTCTCATCACGCGCAACCCATAAGAATCTGACACGACTATCGTGCAAACCAATTGCAATTTCATCCATTTGGGCACTAGAAATTGAAAGAAAGCTTCCCATTGAAATATATAGAACTGAACTTCTAGGTTGGCAATCTAGCCAGTTTAGATAGTTTTGGTTACCGGGATTCATATTTTCTTCAAGATCTAAGAGAGGTATGGTTGGGCCCACAGCATATACGGGAAATGAGAATTGTGAGTTTAGAACATCAATTGTCTCGGATTCCAACTCATAAATGGAAGCCAATAAGAGATATTGTGCTTTGGTTACACATGAACAAGCTTCGAAGAACCTCTGCGACATTTGTTGAACTCTCTGATCATGAGAAGTATCCACCACACGCTCCTCAGCTTTGTCTAAAACACCCAAATTTAGTTGTATCAATAGAAATTGGGAGTTGGCTAACTAGTAGTAATTCACATATTTTGAAATAAAATTAAATGAATAATAATTCTGAAATTAATTTTATACTTCCTACTTACATAAACTTAACAAAAAGAAATTTGTGAGAGACTGTAGAGATGTATTCACCTGAGATGAAATCAGCTTGGATATGTTGAATGGTCGTGAACATAGACGGCGACATAGTCCAAAGCGATGCAACCGGAATATTCCTCTGATTGCCGACGCCAACTACCCAGGAAAGCACAGTATCAACTATGATAACCGTAACGGGTAGCTCAAGCTGATCAAGGAGCTGCACAAACGGAGCTTCCAACTTTGTCATGGTAGCTTCGAAGAAGGAGTAAATGTCAGCGGCGCGGACTAGCTCCGATGGGATAATGTTAGGTATGGTACTGAAGCGAATGTTGTCGGGCTTAGGATCGGAACCGATGAAACTGAGCCATTCTTCGGTGACAACGAAGGTGACGAGAATATCCTTCTGTTTGGAAGCTAGTATCTTGCAGAGGTTCATCATGGGGTTGATGTGGCCGCGACCTGGATAAGGCATAGCCACCACATGGCACTGCGTAGTTGTTTTAACTTTGACGGAATTCATGTCCGAAATTGGGATGTAAAGTGTTTGTGGTGAAAGGAGGACACTTCTCAAGTATATATCCTCCTGGCTTTAGGCAATTTTTTCACGCGTAGTCATTGTAGAGTACTTTGATTTGATGACTGAAAGTGTCAAAAGGCAAAAGCTTTTTTACATCCTTTTTTTTTTTGACTAGAAATTTGTATATTTTGGTTCAACCACCGGTAGGTTTAGGGTCCATTTGGATACAATTTATTTTTATCAAAATTAAAAACTGAAAACACTGTAATAAAATAATTTTTAAATGTGTGAATAGTGCCGTAGGATATATTTTTAACATTTTTAAATGCATAAACAATGCTTGAACAATACATGCACTATTCATGAACAGTAAATTTTGTCTCTAAAAACCAATAAATACGGCTTAAAAAAAAGAAAAAAAAGAAAACGCGCACTTGAAAACGCAGCCATGGGATCCAAACACATAATTATTGGTATGAATTTAATACGTTTATCTTTATCGTTATCCTATATTAAGTGTATTCTTCTTCTTCTTCTTTTTTTGGTTCAAATGGTAGGATTTTTTTTTTTTTTTTTTTGAGAAACACTTCTTGAAATAGTAGGGGGGTGTTTAGTAGAGTAGTTTGAGTAATATTGTTTGTAGTTTTTTGAAATACGTGTAGGTGAAAAAGTGTGTGAAAATGTGTATAATATTGTTTAAAATGTAAAAATGTGAGTTTGAAATAGGGTACCAAACAGGCCCTAGGAGTTTGTTGGTTTGTTTATTATTTATTTGATTTAGTTATGAAGAAGCCTGGCATCATGGGTTGGATATATATTCACCATAAAAGTGAAAAGTTGTCATTAGGCAAAAAGGTTGTTGGCTATTTACTAATTACGAGCACTAGTAATAGTGGTGCTAAAAAACTAAAAAGCTATTTTTAGCACAACTATATACTAAAAAGAGTGTTGCAGCAGTAAAGCTATAGTTATAATTTTTACCTATCTTGCTATAGTGTATTGGCTGTGCATTGTAGCTGAGAGCGAAAATAAAAAATACCTTTTTATTCTCCCAAGCCGACCTAAGCCCTAAGTCGCCGATCCACGCCTCCACTTAATCCTCCATCTCACCACTCACCCAACGCCAACAAGCCTAGGTTTCTCTAGATTTCGTGGGTTTCATTGTTGATCCAAGCTCTGGGTTTCTCTGGGTTTCATCATCGAAGCCGTTGCTACCTTCCTCAGCTCATTGCTTTGGTTTTCCGCCGATCTCAAGTATGAGTATCACTCTCTCTCTCTCTCTCTCTCTCTCTCTCTCTCTTAATAATGATTTTTGCGATACAATTCGTGGTTAAGACTTACAAGTTAAGATATGTGGTTTGTGGTATCTGAGATTTTGAGTAGTGATTTGGGTATTTTTAAATTCATGATTAAAATGGTGTGGTTTGTTTGTTCACTCTATTTTGGTATCACTCTGTTCTGTGATGGGATCCTTGTGATTTGGTTGTGTTCTCTTCGTTTCTGCAGTTTGTGAGGCTTTAAGTTACTTAATTGCATGTGAATCAAATGGATTTGTTGGGGGAAATTCGGTGTTTGAACATTTTTGGCTGGGGTTTTATCAAAATGCTTAGTTAGTTTAAACATTTTGGTTGGCTACTGAGAAAATGTCGGTAAAGAGGAAATTTAGGCTCTCAGTTTAAAGTTTTATTGTTATATACTCAATTTTAAGGAATGTCTTTTGATTGCAAGGGGTCAGGGTAGTTGAGAAAGGTCAGGATTAATGCAAGCGTGTGACTTAAAGTAATGTTTTAAAGTAAACAAATCTCAATGAAACTCTTCCCCTAACATTATCACATGTTGCTGTAATTGAGTTAGCCCCTCTTTGGACCAAACTTTCTCTAATTCAATATTATGAAATTTGAACGGTTTTTAGACCCCTTAACACAACCGGATTAACCTAGTTAATTAGCCAAGTGATTAACTTAGTCAAATTATGCAAATCTAGGTTATCACAATCAAACAATCATATCAAGTATATAGCAGCGGAAATATAAATAACACAAAAATATGATGACCCGGGAAAACCAAATCGGTAAAAAACCTGGGGAGGATTTAACCTAGCCATCCTCAAGGTAAACTTAAATCCACTACCTTGAAAGAATTGAAGTTCATACAATAAGACTTACAAACCCCCACACTCGACTTCTTATTGCTACCTACCAGTAAAGCTTACTGACATGATCACATGCAAGCTCTGAGACCATGGACTCCTTCTTTCTTGGATTCTCCAGCAAATACAAGCACACCTGCTTTTGTATCTTTAAGCTCCAATGGTAGCAACTGAGTTAATCATTAAGTTCTTAAAGAAATCTTCTCCTTGATAATCCTAAGCTTGTGTGAAAGAAAGCTCCTCACAGATCTCATAAGAGATTCACACAAACAGTAATATGAGCAACCAGAACTTCTCTAAAAAACGTGGCTAGGGTTTTTTTTTTTATTTTTTTATTTTTATTTTTATTTTTTATATACTAGGAGAATTAGATCTGAAACCCTAATCCTTAATGGGCTTGGGCTGAGTTGGAAATTCTACAGAAAAAAACATTCTGCTCGAGATTCGATCGATCGAGTCTAAGTTTTGATCGATCGAACCAGGCCGAAAGTCACTAATACTTCTGTAGCCACTCGATTCCAACTTTACATACAACATACAACTTTGAGCAAGCCTAAACAAGACTAAACAACCTGTTTTGATCATAATTTGCCAACATTATACATTAGAGTTCTAAATACATAAATTTCTAAATCTTTAGAACCTAACAAACTCCCCCTTTGGCAATCTATGACAAAACACAACTAAAAGTTCAAAGTTTACAAAGAAAAACCCTATACAAAAAATGCTCATTACAACAAATCCAATCCTAACTACTATCCATCAGTTGCAAGTGTAGACAGCAGCTCAATTGAATCAACTTGTATATTTCTTGAAATACTAAACAAAACGCATAAACGCATGTGTGACAAAAAAACAGTAAATTAACAAATATGCAAACTAACTCTTCCCTTAAGTTAGATACATAAAAAACAATGTCAACTCCCCCCAAACAGAACATTCTTGTATTTTCCACACATATTCCCACATTTCATCTAAATCTCCCCCTTTTTGTCACGTATTGACAAAAATAACTCCAAAAAAAAGTAACAAAGGTCAAGAGAAAATAGACAATCAAGGGAACACAAAACAATTCAACTCTATAGAAAATAGAAATAACTCCCCCTATGAACAACAAAGGTTAAAAATCAAGCTTCTCCCCTTATAAAAATAGGAAAAACAAAACAAGTTTTGAGAAAAACAATTTGGGAAAAATAGGAGGGGGGGAATAAAGACACACAAAGCAAAGTTAAAAACTTAGGTGAGGATACACATGAAGAAAAATATTCTCTCTTTCAATAAATGCAAACTTGACACTATGTGACCCATAAATAGTTGCATGAGTTGAGAAAATATTTGCACATTGATTATTCATCATATCTCTTAAGAAAAATATTTTCTGTAGTTCACACATAAAAAATAGTATATACTAAAAAGTACATAACTAAAAAATTAATCAATAAATTTTTAAATCAAGTTGAGTACCCAATTTAGCAAAGTATATGCATGTGTGAAAACTGCAAAAGTGCAAGATGGATAAAGAAACAATGTAATGCAAGTGAATCCTAAACACAAATGATGCGTGAAAAAAAATTTGGTCAAAAAATTAGAAACTGAAAATTTTTCAGTTGCGATCGATCGAACATCAATCGAGTCAGGCAGACTCAAACCAAAAATTTTAATCGCAATTTCGATTGATCAAAAAATAGGTTCGATCGATCAAAAGTTTGGAAAAATCAGATTTTTGAAAAACAGAGCATTTTAATGCAGAAACTACTCAAAGTACATTGTTTTATAAAAAAATGCATGAGTATAAGATGAAAAGTTTTTCAAAAACACTTGAATTCAACCCAGATTTTCCAAAATCAAGATTTTCAATCAATTTGTCCTTAAAGCGCAAACATTAAACACATTTTGCATTAAAATCAAAGAACTTTTAATCTTTGATGGCCACAACAAAAACACACAATATAATGTACCAAGTTTAGCAAAGAGTAACTTGTGTAGTCTATACAATTAGCAAAAGTTTGAGATACATGTGAGGTGATATGTGAATAGAAATCAACTACAAAGTTTACAAAATTCATCACATAGAATTTGAAAGAGACTATTACCTAAAGAGTTACATCATATAACTCCTACATCTCCTAGAAAACAAGCTTGCAATTATGTAAGTTTCTTGATTTTGCCTCATATTGTACACATCAATTTTAATTTTTTGATTTAACTTTAAGTCCAATAATATACACACCAATTTTAAGCATTTAAACCGAGGTTACACCTTATGTTTTTTTTGTGCATGTACTACACATTCTCGAACACAAAATCTTATGATATGTACTAAGGTGTTCATGATTGGCTAGTAAACAATAGTTGGATGATTATTTATGCCTTTCTCAATAGGATCAATTCCAACAATCAAAAACATGTGACTTCAAGATCAAGACAAAGTGATCAAAAACTATAAACATCTTTCCACACAACATGCACTACAAAGCTCAAACTAGTAAAGTGTAATAAATAAGCTCATCAAATCTAAGCAAGGTACATTAATATGTTATATAAAGATAATATGGCCAATCCTTGATTATAAATCCAAGATGTGAAATACAAAACAAAAAAATCTTTTTAGTTTTAAAAAATTATGACCAAAAACAGAAAGTACACACTATGCTAAATGATTAAAAATGCAAATGCAATGCATGATAGTGCTTAACTAAGCTATAGAGGGTACACAAACAAGAAATATTAATTTCTTAATTAACCCTTAAGTACATGTACAAACTAGTACATACTCATACAAAATCAGAAATAGCTTAGCACATACTATTCAAGTTTCTCCACAATATCAAGTATGTTCTAAATCAAGAGAAGACATCATAATTCATGTAATCCTCAAGAAAAATCTAGACACAAAATAAAATATTTTTGTCTTTTTGAAAATTTTCAATATTTTTAGATTAAAAAAAAAAAAAAAAAAAAAAAAAAAACCAAAAACTAAAAGAAAACAGGTCCACAATTAATTGAAAGAATTAAATCAAGGACAAGTAAACAACACTCACCTTAGAGAAGCTTTTCTCACCCATACAGCACGAGTCTTTGGTTTTGTAAGTGAAAATTCATGTGAAGCAGAGTGTATTTGAGGGATTACACTAATCTTTTGAAAAAAAACTAAAATCCTGCAAATTCCTTTCACAAGCCAACAAGCTTAAATTTTTCAAAAGCATATGAAACAATTTATTTGGACTTATGGCAGAAAAAATATTGTCACATATCCTAGATTGAAATATAGAATGTTTAAATTTCAATTTATGACAATTAGGACAAATGTGACCAGAGATACCACAAAAGTGACAAACATGAACAAATTTAGGAACATCAGTATTCCTAATAACAAATCTAGTATCAGATTTTGGTTTTTGCCTTAACAAAGAACAATTTGGTCTAATATGGCCAACAACACCACAAATGTGACAGGTAGGCACAAAAACAGATTTATTATGCTCTCTAACAGTAGGTTTAGATTTAGGTTTAGAAATTTCAGCGTCTACATTAGAACTTTTACCTTTGTCTAATCTAGCATAAGTATTTTCTTTATTATTTCTTTTGAAATGAGGGATATAAACTTTCTCAGTTTTAGGCTTAAGAGAAATAGAAAACTTCTGTTATTAACAGCAGGTTTGGTACTAGTCAAATTTTTAATTTTAGCCTTAGATTCAACTAACTCTTGTTTCGAGCTTTTCATCTTCTTATCTTGAGAGGAAATTTGATTTCTCAAAAATTCATTTTTTTTATTAGATTCATCTAATCTAACAATCAATTCCTCTTTTTCAAGATTAGCCAATTTTAACTCTTTCTTGAATTTTTTAGAAATTTTCATAGATTTCAATAATTCCTTATGGAGAGTTTCACAAGCATCAATAAAATCAACAGAAATAATAGTGTCCTTTTTATTCAAATTATCACAAATATGAGTAGAAAGACACTTCAAATTATCCATGACAGCAGGGGTCAAGATCAGTTTAGAAATCAAAAAATCTACAAACAGAGAGCTACCTACTCTGATACCACTTGAACGATTTTTAGACCCCTTAACACAACTGAATTAACCTAATTAATTAACCAAGTGATTAACTTAGTCAAATTATGTAAATTTAGGTTATCACAATCAAACAATCATATCAAGTATATAACAGCGGAAATATAAATAATACAAAGATATGATGACTCAGGAAAATCAAATCGGTAAAAAACCTAAGGAGAATTTAACCTAGCTATCCTCAAGGTAAACTTAAATCCACTATCTTGAAAGAATCGAAATTCATACAATAAGACTTACAAGCCTCCACGCTCGACTTCTTATTGCTACCTATCAGTAGAACTTACTGATACAATCACGTACAAGCTCCGAGACCACGGACTCCTTCTTTCTTGGATTCTCTAGTAAATACAAGCACACCTGATTTTGTATCTTTAAGCTCCAATGGTAGCAACTGAGTTAATAATCAAGTTATTGAAGAAATCTCCTCCTTGATAATCCTAAACTTGTGTGAAGGAAAGCTACTCACAGATCTCACAAGAGATTCACACAAACAACAATATGAGCAACCAGAACTTCTCTAAAAAACGTGGCTAAGGTTTTCTTTATATACTAGGAGAATTAGACCTGAAACCTTAATCTTTAATGGGCTTGGGTTGAATTGGAAATTCTGCAGAAAAAAACATTTTGCTCGAGATTCGATCAATTGAGTTTAAGTTTCGATCAATCGAGTTAGGCCGAAAGTCACTAATACTTTCGTAGCCACTCGATTCCAACTTTACATATGCGGGGTCTGTTTTTGTAGCCCAAGCCCAAAAGATATGGGTTAAAGGCCCAACGAATCCAGAACAATGAATTTGTAGAGAGTGGACACAAGAGTTAGGCTAGTTATGAAATAAACAGTGGTTGGCTAGGTTACTTGGCGTGATGATAACATGAAATAATGCTTGAATAGCTCTATGAAAGAATATTCGAAGAGATGTTTTATTGAGTGAACAGTGATTACAACATTCAGTGCTACAGTGAAGCCTCTCCTTTTCTCTTTTTCTTACTCTCCTCCCATCTTATTAGGGACCCTTCTTCTTTATATAGCATCCTTTCCCGTCATCTCCACCATCCACCTGTTCTTCATTTGCATATCCACTCAAGTGCATGTCACGTCAGGTGTCTGCTTTAGTTCTTGGTGAGTAGCGGTAGCTGAGGTTGCACTGTTCAGGGGTCTTTTCCACATAAATGCGGCCAGAAAAGCTGTTGCAGTGCATTAAATACGATGGTGGCAGCTTTTCCTTTAGATATCTCATCGTTCTGATCATCTCCAGACCTACCCAGAACTTATCATCATCATTGGGATCACTAGGAAGATCACATGGATCTTCCACACGTTTATTTGATCAAGGCTATTTGTGGCCGAGGAGTGAGACATCTTTGGACCAGTAGTGACTCTTCGGACGGTACTCCCCCTCTACTTCTGGGCCTCCTACCTTCGGATGGGTCGTTCCCACCTAACTATTGCTCCTTGGAAATATAATACTTCTTAACCCGGTACCCCGGGCCCGTTAAGTAGCTCTGGGTTTTTACCCCCCACAACAGCCCCTCAAAATCTTAATTTTTCCCTCGCATCCGAAGAGAAAAAATAGGATTTTGACCTGTCATGGAATTAAGGCTTGAAAACGGACAAAAATTCGGTCTGGTGCGTGTGTAGGTATAGATGCGCGCGCTCCATCATTGCTGCTGTTGTTTTCCATATTCCCAAAGCGCTACATTAATTACTTCAGGGGGCGCCTTGTCCTTCGCATCCAACGGTGGGCTGTTGATCCAACGGACGGGGTTCCTCCTTGGGATTTGGGCGAAATAACTTTTGCCCCTTCGTTTGACCTCGTATAAAATCTCAGAGGTGCATATTTTTCCTTTACTTTGCAACTCTCAGACCATCCCACAAGAACAAGCACGCAAACACTCCGAGCTCTTCCGATCGCTGATTTCGATCCTTCCCAGAGTCCTCAGGCATCCTTCTGCAAGTTCAGAGGTCAGTCTCAAGTTCAGTCCCTATAAGTTTTCATCATTTGTCCTTCAGTTTTCTCTTCGGCAGTCCTTTTCCTCCTTTGAGCGACCATTTCCTCACTTCTACATCGTACCTCCATTTTTCCGTTGAGTGATGGGTAAACTCGAGTATTTGGTAGACAGCCCTGCCCAGTTGGAGAAGTTTAGGACCACATACCGCATACCTCCAAACATGGGTGTTAGGTATTGCCCCCCGGAGAAAATACTAACTGATCGAAAAACTGGGGAAGTCGTGATTCCTGTCATCGCCTTCCTAGAAGGGGGAATGACGATTCCTATGGGGCCCCATCACCACTAGCTACCTTCAAAACCAAAGGATCACCCTTTAGTAGTGCGCGCCTAACATGTTTAGGATCTTAGGAGCCATTGAGGACCTTAACCACCACCTAGGATTGGGGCTCACTTGGCTCGACGTGGTGCACATGTATGAGTTCCACAGCCAGCAAGGAGCGGGATATTATTTAAAATCCCGTTCCGACATTGTTAGGCTCATTTCCTGCCTCCCCAAACCCAATAAGGGGATGAAGGATGACTATGTGATCATCTCGGGCGCATGGCATGACGGTCTTCACTGTCCGACCAGACCAGGAGAGCCAGGTGGGACACATTAGACTTAGGCACACTAACCCTTGGCTTAGGATCTTCGTCTTTTAACAGTTTTTGACTCTTCTTGTGTTGCTGCTTTCCAGTTTCTAACAAAACTCTGCTGTGACTTGTAATAGATAAAAGAAACATCTCTCCTCAGCTCAGCCTCACCAACTTCGCCGCGCTCAACTTTTTGCTACGGTCCGAGATCTTTGTAAGCAAGGATGGACAACTCCGATTGGCTCCCCTCATCCTAGGGTACAAAGCAAAGCCAAAAGACTTCCAACCGGTTGGCAACGCCATAACCCAGGGTGACAAACGTCTCAATCGTATTGACGTTGCGTTTAAGGGTTTTTTGGCACCACACGACCTTCCACCTGTACCACACCCAAACCCCCAGGGTATACCCCCTCTCATCCAGCCACTCCAGCAAGCTCCCCTCGAACTAGAGGTTCAGGGGCGAATCAAGTGGTAGAGGTCTCGGACGCTGAGGAAGAAGGTGATAGGCAGTCCAGTGTCCGCCCATTTTTGATAACTGCCCTCCCTGACGACTCTTCGGACGAAGATATGGCGGATTTGAAACGCCTAATGAGGAACAGGGGCCAAAAGACCGAGCAGAAGGGCGCTGGGACCTCTCAACCAATTGTGACCCTGCCTCCAGCACCTCCCAAGGCTCCTGAAGTCGGCTTGAAGCCCATGCCGAACCTACAGAAGAAGAGGCCCTTCGAGCCTGAAGAGAGGGAGGTAGGGGTGCCACCAAAAGTAAATAAGCAGCAGAAGACGGCGAGGGACCGAGGCAAAAGGGCCTCTTCCACTAAAAGCCGCGACGAGAACGTTAGGGCTGAGGTCCGCCGAGAAGTAGGACCTCGTATATGGTCTCCAAGGCTTGAGCTGGATGGCGCCTCCATTCCTTGGGATACATCCCTCAGGAATTATGATGGGGGAAGGGCAGGATACGTTGCTGAGGTCCTGCAGCAGCCACTCCTCCTCCCTCATGATATGGAGTCCTACAGGCGTTTCAACCAGCAAGAGCTCTTCTTATCCCTTAAGAGGGATATGGCCATGGTAAGTGAACTCACTCTCTTAATTCGGGTTTTGTTTTCAATTTGCTTTGCTTCCTTTCTTCACCTTATGCTGAAAATATTGTCATGCAGATCACTCAGTAAATCTATGTGGCTGAGGAATGGAACAAGAAGTCCTACATCAAGGCCCAAGTGGCAGCCCAGTCTCAATCCGAGGCGGAAAAAGCTCTTGGCCAGCTGAAGGAGGAGTATGCTCGCACGTCTGAGCAGCTTAAAGCAGTGACCAAGCAGAGGGACAACTGCAAAGCCGGCCTCTAAAACGCCGAGACCCAGGCCGAGGAACAGCGCAAACAATTACGCATGACAAAGATCAACCTGGCAACCGAAAGGGAGCTGGTAAAGGGTCTCAGGGCCGAGCTTGAGAAAGCCAGGGAGAATGCCCGAGTGGCTGAGGAGAATGCTCGGCTGGCAAAGGAGGCAGTTGAGGCTGAGAGGAAGGCAGCTTACCAGCTGAGGGTAGAAGAGGTCGGGAACCAGCTTACAGAGCAATTTGCCACAGTTGCCCGAGATTACTGTGATGTAACTTGGCAAAAGGCATTGGATGCAGCTGGAGTCCCCCTCGATTCCAACCTGAGGTTACCTGGGAGCGTTTATTATGATCCTGAGATCCAAGTGCTCCCAAAGTCTGATCCTCCTCCCCCCACACAGCTTCCAGAGGCTTCGAAGAAACCTCTAGTCGGCCAACTTCCCTAAAATATCCTCGAGGTTGCAAAGGAATCTGGTCGGTCTGACACGCCTGTTGAAGCTCCTCAGGACGAGGGCAAAGCTTTGACGGAGGAGAAGAAGACCCTCCCAGAGTCCAAAGACAAAGTTGCTGACTCCTCGGACGCATAGAGGAAAGCCTAGGGACTTAGGGGCCTCTCATGTCGTGTTTACTATATATATATATATATATATATATTTTTTGGTGAGGATTTTGTAAACTTGTCTCCCATTTGGTTAATGAGGACTTTTGCTTTTATTTCTCGTGTCTCCTGTTACATTCTTTATGACTCGTTATTGCTGCACATGACTGTTGCTTTTAATTGAGATAACAATATAGCCAAGCTCATTCATCACATTATGCAGAAGATGTAAGCAAAAGTTAGTATTGAGATAAACCGCTAGTATAAAACTTACTAATAAGCTACGAACGAGCTTAAGCCGTAATGCTTAGGAAAACCGCAAGGGGATGCCAACCAACCCAAATCATCTGGTCCGAGGACTACAGGCATGAACGGGTTTAAGTTTAAATATTTAATGAAATCGTAATAGAGTGCTAACTAACCCATATCATCTGGTCCGAGGACTACAGGCATGAATGGGTTTAAGTTTAAACACTTAAAGAAATCGTAATAGAGTGCTAACTAACCCATATCATCTGGTCCGAGGACTACAGGCATGAATGGGTTTAAGTTTAAACACTTAATGAAATTGTAATCGAGTGCTAACTAACCCATATCATCTGGTCCGAGGACTACAGGCATGAATGAGTTTAAATTTAAACACTTAAAGAAATCGTAATAGAGTGCTAACTAACTCATATCATCTGGTCCGAGGACTACAGACATGAATGGATTTAAGTTTAAACACTTAAAGAAATTGTAACGGAGTGCTAACTAACCCATATCATCTGATCCGAAGACTGCAGGCATGAATGGATTTAAGTTTAAACACTTAAAGAAATCGTAACAGACTGCTAACTAACCCATATCATCTGGTCCGAGGACTACAGACATGAATGGATTTAAGTTAAAACACTTAAAGAAATCATAACAAAGTGCTAACTAACCCATATCATTTGGTCCGAGGACTACAGGCATGAATGGGTTTAAGTTTAAACACTTAAAGAAATCGTAACGGAGTGCTAACTAACTCATATCATCTAGTCCGAGGACTACAGGCATGAATGGATTTAAGTTTAAACACTTAAAGAAATCGTAACGGAGTGCTAATTAACTCATATCATCTGGTCCGAGGACTACAGGCATGAATGGATTTAAGTTTAAACACTTAAAGAAATCGTAACCGAGTGTTAACTAACCCATATCATCTGGTTCGAAGACTACAGGCATGAATGGATTTAAGTTTAAACACTTAAAGAAATCGTAACGGAGTGCTAACTAACCCATATCATCTGGTTCGAGGACTATAGGCATGAATGGGTTTAAGTTTAAACACTTAAAGAAATCGTAACAGAGTGCTAACTAACCCATATCATCTAGTCCGAGGACTACAGGCATGAATGGGTTTAAGAAATCGTAACAGAGTGCTAACCAACCCATATCATCTGGTTCGAGGACTATAGGCATGAATAGATTTAAGTTTAAACACTTAAAGAAATCGTAACGGAGTGCTAACTAACCCATATCATCTGGTCCGAGGACTACAGGCATGAATGAGTTTAAGTTTAAACACTTAAGGAAATCATAATAGAGCGCTAACTAACCCATATCATCTGGTCCGAGGACTACAGGCATGAATGGATTTAAGTTTAAACACATAAAGAAATCGTAACGGAGTGCTAACTAACCCATATCATCTGGTCCGAAGACTACAGACATGAATGGATTTAAGTTTAAACACTTAAAGAAATCGTAACAGAGTGCTAACTAACCCGTATCATCTGGTCCGAGGACTACAGGCATGAATGGGTTTAAGTTTAAACACTTAAAGAAATCATAACGGAGTGCTAACTAACCCATATCATCTGGTCCGAGGACTACAGGTATGAATGGAATTAAGTTTAAACACTTAAAGAAATCGTAACCGAGTGTTAACTAACCCATATCATCTGGTTCGAGGACTACAGGCATGAATGGATTTAAGTTTAAACACTTAAAGAAATCGTAATGGAGTGCTAACTATCCCATATCATCTGGTCCGTGGACTACAGGCATGAATGGGTTTAAGTTTAAACACTTAAAGAAATCGTAACAGAGTGCTAACTAACCCATATCATCTGGTCCGAGGACTACAGGCATGAATGGGTTTAAGAAATCGTAACAGAGTGCTAACCAACCCATATCATCTGGTTTGAGGACTACAGGCATGAATAGATTTAAGTTTAAACACTTAAAGAAATCGTAACGGAGTGCTAACTAACCCATATCATCTGGTTCGAGGACTACAGACATGAATGGGTTTAAGTTTGAACACTTAAATAAATCGTAACAGAGTGCTAACTAACCCATATCATCTGGTCTGAGGACTACAGGCATGAATGGATTTAAGTTTAAACACTTAAAGAAATCGTAACAGAGTGCTAACTAACCCATATCATCTAGTCCGTGGACTACAGGCATGAATGGATTTAAGTTTAAATACTTAAAGAAATCGTAACAGAGTGCTAACTAACCCATATCATTTGGTCCGAGGACTACAGGCATGAATGGATTTAAGTTTAAACACTTAAAGAAATCGTAACAGATTGATATGCTGACTAAAAGAAAAGTTTGACTAATAATAATACCTTTTGAGGTTATTTACATTCCATGGGCATTGTATCAGATGATTGTCTAGGTCTTCAAGGAAATATGCCCCAATGCCAGCTCCTGAAGTAATACGATATGACCCTTCCCAATTAGGCCCTAATTTTTCCCAGGCTGGGTTCTTTGCAGTGCCAACCACCTTCCTTAGTACCAGATCACCAGGTTCCAGAGGTCTGAGCCTTACTTTGGCGTCGTAGCCCTGTCTAAGTTTCTGTTGGTAATGCGCTAATCGGACCATTGCATTTTCCCTCATTTCATCAATTAGGTCCAAACTCTTCTCTAACTGTTCGTTGTTACCCGTCGGACTAAACGAGCTAGTTCTCAGCGTCGGGAACCCGGTTTCCAAAGGTATGACAGCTTCAGCCCCATAGTTCATCGAGAAGGGGGTCTCTCCAGTGGACCTGCGTGGGGTAGTTCTGTAAGCCCAAAGCACATGTGGCAATTCTTCTACCCATTTACCCTTCGCGTCATCTAATCTCTTTTTCAAGCCATTCACAATGACCTTGTTGACAGCTTCGGCCTGGCCATTACCTTGGGGGTAAGCTGGGGTGGAGTACCTATTTATGATCCCCAGTTCGCTACAATAACTCTTGAATGCTTTGCTATCGAACTGCAGGCCATTGTCCGAGATGAGAATACATGGGACTCCAAATCGAGTGACAATACTCTTCCACACAAACCTTTGCACGTCTACGTCCCGGATGTTGGCAAGAGGTTCTGCTTCGACCCACTTGGTGAAGTAGTCAGTGCGACCAGCAGATATTTCTTGTTTCCTGCAGCCTTAGGGAATGGTCCCACGATATCCAAGCCCCACTGGGTGAAAGGCCATGGCCTTGATAGCGGGTTGAGAGTCCCCCCCGGCTGATGAATGTGTGGGGCAAATCGCTGACACTGATCACATTTTTTAACATAATCCAGGGCTTCTTTTTGCATGTTTGGCCACCAATAACCTTGAGTGATGGCTCGGTGAGCCAAGGATCTACCTCCAGTGTGGCTTCCACAGATTCCTTCGTGCAGTTCCTCTAATAACAGCTCAGCCTTTTCAGGATGCACGCACAACAAGTACAGTCCTGAATAGGAACGTTTGTACAGTTTCTGATCTTCAGACAACCAGAACCTGGCTGCTTTCCTCCGAATTTTATTGGCTTCTCCCTTCTCTTCAGGCAAGATATCTTCCTTTAAAAACTTAACCAAAGGGTCCATCCAACTGGGTCCAACCCTGACCTGATGTACTTGAACTACTTCTTTTCCTGTTTCGGCAGGTTTATGCAAGTCCTTGACGAGGATAACTCTCGGCAAATCTTGTGCCAAAGAGGCGGCTAGAGTGGCTAAGGAGTCAGCGTGTGAGTTACCATTCCTAGGAACATGCAGCAAGTTGAAAGGTTCGAACCCTGACTGCAGATGTTTAACTCGGCTCAAGTATCCCTGCATTCTTTCATCCTTTGCCTCAAACTCCCCCTGTACTTGACCCACAATCAGCCTTGAATCCGAGAATAACTTTACTGCCTTTCCCCCTAACTTTTGGACCATACTCATCCCCATCAATAGGGCTTCATATTCTGCCTCATTATTTGTTGTCGAGAAGCCCAGCCTTAATGCTTTTTCAATAATGATTCCTTCGGGGGATATCAGCACTAGCCCCACTCCAGAGCCCCTCTGGTTTGCAGCGCCATCCACGTATGCCTCCCAATAGGAAGGGCCTTGTTGAGAAATCATACCAACCGATTTTTCGTCCATGTCTGATGTCAGCTTTATCTCTTCTAACCGGGGCTCCGTGAACTCGGCTACCAAATCAGCAAGCACCTGGCCCTTGACCGAGGTGCGTGGTATATACTTGATATCAAAAGCCCCTAGGATCGTCCCCCTATTTTGCAATTCTCCCAGTGTAATCTGCACTTCGGAGTATAGCCCTAAGCGGAAGCTGGGTGAGAACGACGACTGTATGGGCTTGGAAATAATGCGGGAGCTTTCATGTACTGTGCACTACTGCTAAAATAGCCTTTTCCAACGGTAAATAATGGACCTCGGCTTCATGCAGTGACTTGCTTACACAATAAACGGGTTTTTGCACACCGCCATCTGCTCGGACTAGTACCAAGCTTACAACATGGGTGGCTACAGCGATATACGCAAACAAGACCTCGTCGGGCTCAGGGCTGGACATGATTGGTGGTCGAGCTAGATAATCTTTCAACTGTTGGAAGGCCACAACACACTCTTCTATCCACTCGGACCCTTTCCACTTGTTAATCAAGGAAAAGAAGGGCCGGCACCTATCCGCTGATCGAGAGATAAATCGATTTAGGGCTGCCATCATCCCTGTCAATTTCTGAACATCCTTGGGATTCCGAGGAGCTTGCAACTCATTGATGTCCCTTATCTGATCAGGGTTGACCTCAATTCCCCTGTGAGTCACCATATATCCCAGAAACTTACTCGACCCCACACCAAACGAGCACTTAGTAGCATTCAAGCGTAGCTTGTACCTCTTGAGAACTTCAAAGGTGCTTTCTAGGTCCTTCACGTGCTCGATGACCACTTTTCTCTTCACCACCATGACATCTATGTAAATCTCAATATTCCTTCCCAGCTGTGGTTCAAACATTCTCGTCATCATCCTCTGGTAAGTAGAACCCACATTCTTTAAGCTGAAAGGCATCACCTTATAGTGATAGTTACCCATGGGAGTCACAAAGGCAGTCTTCTCCTAATTTTCCTAGGCCAAGGGTATCTGATGATAGCCTTGGAACGCGTCCAAGAAGCTCATTCGGGGGTGTCTGACGGTGGCATCTACTAGCCGATCGATTTTAGGCATGGGGAATGGATCTTTAGGGCATGCCTTATTTAAGTCGGTGAAGTCCACACATACTCGCCATTTTCCGCTCTTCTTCTTTACCACCACAGTATTTGCCAACCACTCTGCGTAGAAAACCTCTTTAATAGCCCTGCCCATTTCGATCGATCTAGTATGATTTTCGATCAATCAAAAAAGTGCTTTATTTTGTTTAAAAATGACTGTCTCATTCGATCGATCGAATGTATTTTTCGATCAATCGAAAGTCGCGAATCAGGTTTTTAAAAAAACACTGTTCTTGACTTTTTCAAATACTTTTTGAAAAGTTTTCAAAAGTCTTTTCTCTCTCTCCGACTTGGCAAGCTCAACTATTCCAATTTTTTGTCGTTTTCCTCCAGATTTTTTGCAAAGAATCTCTTTCCTCAAGCCGGTAAGACTCTTTTACTCTTCTTTTTGAATTTATTTTCATGATTTCATGCATAAATCCATGCATTTGAGGGAGATTTTCGGACTTAGCATTTTTGGGATTCTCTGTTGATTCAAACCCTATTTTGTGCAATTGATCATTGGGTTTTTGTGGGGACACATCATAAACATGATCCTTGCTTGTTAATTTGATCAATTTTGAGTTTGGTGAAAAATTGAAAAATCTAGGTTTGTTATTGATCCGATTTGGGGCTTTTGTTAAATTGGGTAGAATTTGATAAAATTAGCTTGTTGTGTTGATGTAATTAAGCATTATAATCTATGTGCTGTGTTTTGTAATGCTCAATTCATCAATTTGTTTAAAAATTTCAACAAGTGGTTTTCAATTTTTGGGATTTTTGATAGAAATTCCCTGCTCAAGCCAATTTTTTCAATTTAATCTCAATTGAACTTAATTGCTTATTGCATTAGTACATGCATCATGACATTGTATTTGTTCATGCATCATATAGATTTTCATTCTACTGATTTTTGTGCTAACTTGCAGTCTGCCCTTGGTTTTTTGTGTTCTTTTGGTTTTCTCTTTGTGTCTCTGTCCTTTCCTTAGCATCATGCCTAGGAAAACTAGAGCCCGTAGGACTATTCCCTCCTCTTCTCCATCCCCTCCTTCCTTTGACCGTGAGAAGTTTCCGAGAGAGAAAAACCAAGAGATTTTTGAGAAGCTAAACCTTAGGAGAAAGATTTGGGCTGAGCGTTTTGTTTTGTTAGATGAACTTGATCTTGCCATTAGGGCAAACTTTGAGCGTCGGGGCTAGTTACCCTTGGTGGATGTTTCTGATCCTCCTCCACCTTCTGCCTTGATTAGAGAGTTCTTTTCGAACATCTCTATCCGCATCTATGATTCCAACACTTTAGTAAAGAGTTAGATACGAGGCGTAGAGTACACCATTACTCCTCAGGTAGTGGCTGCTGCTCTAGGGGTACCATTGGTCCAGAATCCTGTCTATCCGTATGACGAGTCTCCCGAGTTGAGCGACGTTTTGTCTTACATCACTAGGACTACTGTCCAGTGGCGTTCTGATCCTAGGATCACTTCTACTAAACTCTCTGGGTTGCTCTATTTGTTCTTTAGGATAGCTGTCATTCTATCTGGCCCATTTCTCATGTTCACACCATTCCTTTTGAGAGGTGTGTGTTTTTGTACGCCCTGGTTACTGATGCTCCTATTAGTTTTCCCCATCTATTTCTTCGTTCTTTGAACGATGTTTATAGGAGTTCATCTACTACTTATGCTCTTGTACATCCTATTTTCATTCATAGGATTTTGCTTTATCTTGATCTTAGTGACTTCCCTTCCTCTGAGCCCGTTCATGTGATAGCTCCCATAGGTGCGTCTTTTTTTAGACAGAGGGCCGCTCATCTTCGAGCTGGTTCTAAACACCCTAGGTCTGAGCTGTCTAGTAACGCACCACCTCCTTCTTCTTCTGCAGGTCTTGCTGGTGAGGATGTTCCTGATCTAGTTGGTGATGATGCTGTTGCTGTTGATGTTCCTCCACCTCCTTCGGCTGACTTTGATGTTCGTCGTACTCTGGAGACTGTCATGATCGTTCAGGCGGAGACTGTCAGATTTTGGTGGACTTACTAGATGAGATTCGTGCTTTCCGAGCTGACTTTGTGTGTCTTCATTCACCCTCACCACCTTCTTTTGATGGCGACTTGTGATTGCCCTTTGGCATTCCGTCACAAAAAGGGGGAGTGGAGTTTTGACTTGTAGAGGAGTTTTTGTAGTTAGGGGGAGATTTTTTTTGTTACTTTTTGTTTGTAAGGAGCTTATGGAGTTTTTAGATTGTATCTAGGTGCTTCACTTTGTATATCATTTTTGGGGATATTCATGTTAGGGGGAGTAACATTAATTGATATACATGTTATATTCATTGATTCTTGTTGCTTTGTGATTCACTGCTTATTGATTTATATTTATGAGTTGTTCATTCATATATGTCTTTATTTTGTGTCGTGTGAATCTTACAAGAATGTTATACCTGTTGTTTTACTCTTTTCTGTTACACATGTGTTTATGCGTTTGTTAAGTATTTCAGGAATATACAGATTGATTCAACTAAGCTGCTGTCCACACTTGCAACCGATGGATAGTAGTTAGGGTTGAATTTGAGTTTATGAGCATTATCTTTGTAAATGGCTTTTTACTTATAAAATTTTGAGCTTTTAATTAGGGTTTTGTCACGGATTGCCAAAGGGGGAGTTTGTTAGGTTCTAAAGGTTTAGGAATTTATGTATCTAGAATTTTAATTTGTAATATTGGCAAACCATGATCAAAACGATATGTTTAGTCTTGTTATAGTGTGCTCAAAGTTGTTTAATTATTGTTAAGTTAGAATCAAGAGACTGTAGATGCATTGGTGCATTTTGGTCTAGCTCGATCCATCGAAGAATAGATTCGATCAATCGAAAGTCGATCAGATTGCGTTTTCTGTAGAATTTTCAACTCAGCCCTAACTCATTAAACGTTTAGGGTTTTATGTTTTTGCCCAAGGTATATAAGGCAAAATCCTATCCACGTTTTTAGAGTTGCTCCAGTTGTATTGTTGCTCATACATTGCTATTTTGTGTAAATCTCTTGTGAGATCTAGAGGAGCTTTCCTTTACACAAAGTTTAGGGTTTTCAAGTTAGAGATAGTATCAACATCTTGATGATCAACTTGGTTGCTACCATTGAAGTTTAAAGAATACCAAGCGTGGGTGCTTGTAGCTGATTGAAGAATTCAAGAAAGAAGGAGTTCGTGGATTCGGAGCTTGCACGTGGTCGTGTCAGTAAGTTTTACTGGTGGGTAGCATTAGTAAGTCGAGCGGGGAGCTTGTAGTCCTTCTGTATGAAGTTCGATTCTTTCATAGTGGATTCAGGTTTGCCTTGAAGATCGATGGGTCAAATCCTCCCCAGGTTTTTACCGTGTGATTTCCTGGGTGATCATATCATTGTGTCTTTTATTATTCCGCTGCTTTATTATTTTGATATGATTATTTGATTGCTTTAACCTAGAATTGCATAATTTGACTAAGTAACAACTTGGCTAATTAATCTAGGCTAACCAATCTGATCGTTCTAAGGGGTCTAAAATCGTTCATTTTTAATAATTGTTCTTATTGGGATATCAAGTGGGATAAGGTTATCAATGTGAGGTTGTGTGTGATTGGGTGTTGGTGCTATTCTTTGTTGCCTTTTTTTTTTGGTCACACCCTTTTCGCCAATTGGGATTGGCACTCCTACCCAAAACTTGTTCAATGTGTTAGGTTTTAAAGACTTAGGATTTGATATATTTAGAACTCTAATGTGTAATGTTGGCAAACCATGATCAAAACAATATGTTTAGTCTTGTTTAGGCTTGCTCAAAGTTGTGCAATTCATGTAAAGTTGGAATCGAGAGGCTGCAGATATATTGGTGCATTTTAGCCTAGCTCGATCGATCAAAGGATAGACTCGATCGATTGAAAGTTAGCCAGAATGTTTTTCTGCAAAATTTCCAACTCAGCCTTATCTCATTAAACGTTTTGGGTTTTCTGATTTTGCCTTAGGTATATAAGGCAAAACCCTAGCCACGTTTTTTATAGTTGCTCTGGTTGTATTGTTGCTCATATTTTACAGTTTGTGTGTATCTCTTGTGAGATCCTTAAGGAGCTTTCCTTCACATAAACTTGGGGTTTTCAAGGTAGAGATATTATCAACACCTTGATGATCAACTCAGTTGCTACCATTGGAGCTTAAAGAAACACAAGCAGGAGTGCTTGTAACTGGTGGAGAATCCAAGAAAGAAGGAGTCCATGGATTCAGAGCCTGCACGTGGTCGTGTCAGTAAGTTCTACTGGTGGGTAGTATTAGGAAGTCAAGTGTGGGCGCTTGTAAGTCCTTTTGTATAAACTTCGATTCTTTTATATAGTGGATTCAAGTTTACCTTGAGGATAGCTAGGTTAAATCTTCCCTAGGTTTTTTCCGTGTGGTTTCCTATGTCATCATACATTGTGTTATTTACTTTTTCGCTGCTTTATATTCTTGTTATGATTGTTTGATTGTAATAACCTAGATTTGCATAATTTGACTAAGTTAATCACTTGGTTAATTAACTAGGTTAATCTGGTTGGGTTAAGGGGTCTAAAACCGTTCACAATGAAATACTTATGAATGGACGGTCTTTGAGAGAGCAATATGGGGTTTAAGCTTCTTGACCACAATGGTGGTATGATGTCATTCTTAGTTGGAGTTTTTTTTTTTTTTTTTTTTAATATTTTTTTTGGTCCTGTCCAAGCATATGGGTGACATGACTTATGGTGATAGCTAGCATTAAATGGGTGATATCATATATGTTTTAATGACTAAGCAACCATCAGACACTTAATCATGAGACTACTAACAGAGATGGATGACAAATCCTTTGTGAAGATAGAATCAAATGTTAAAGCCTATTAAGGACATAATTTATGTTATTGGTTAATCCTTTGACAAAATGCATTTTACTTGTAATTGGGTAGATCTATGATGAGTTTAGTACTTCAAGAAACATGTTGTTCAAGCCAAGTATTAAAACCATGAAGATTGGACCAAGAAATAAGTGAAGAAAAGTTGTTCATTAAAGCTTGACAAATACCTCGACAGAAACAGTATCTATTGAGACTTAATAAAGAAAGCTCGACAGAAGATGAATCTGTCAAGATTTATGAAATCAAGATTTCTAGATCTGATTTTTGGCTCATGTTGACATATATGTGTAGGGTTTATTTTCTCACAATTCTAGACATATATAAGGCTTATTTTAAAGGCCGTTATACATAGAGAACACATGCAAAAAGTGACCTAGTGCCTTATTCTTTCTGTAAAAAGTTACTGCGTTTTTGCGCCTTAGGGTTTTGTAACCAAGTGTTTCTTAATCTTCATTGTTAAAGAAGTGAAAAACTTTGCAGCCAACAACATTTTCTTCAAGTTGCTGGAATTAGTCATGTATTGGGATCCGTACATTATTGGTGGTGTTCATATATTGAAGAGTTTAGAGGTTTTGAAAAGTTAGAAGGTTTCTGCTGTAAGTTTATCTACAGGGATTGTAGAGTCTATGGACAAAATTTTTGTACTAGATCTGAAACTTCTCTTTACTATAGTTAGGGCTGTCCACGGGTCAGGTCGGCTTGAGTTTGGCCTTCCACCACTCCAATATCTCAAATTTCACATCCCCTCCTTCTATTTTCACAATTTTTAGCCAAATATTTGTTAATCTCATTGCTACAACCTATGGACTACTCAAACTCCAAGAAACGATCAAACCTAGAATTAACCATCGCATATGGATCGCTACAACCAATTGACTCACTTTCTATGTGTGTCCTCTCACTCCCACTTGGTACTTGTACATTTGGTGAATCAACACAAGAGTAATAATCATACAACTTGACCAAGAAACCCCTCACCAATTCAATCCCATAAATTTCAAAAAAACAAAATTTCAAAAACCTTAACTTCTTTCTTGGATCAAGAACCACAGCCACATACAAGAGATGATTAATTTTATCCATTTTCCCCCAATACTTATCAAACTTAAATTCCATTTTAGTTGCCATGTTTTTCAAGAGGTGGTTTTGAGATTTACTTAAATGGGAAATATTCTCTTGAATGACAAACATCTCACCAAAAAAGTTGTTTGCAGTAACATACAAAGAACTTGAAAACTTTTTCGTTGCATTGTAAAAAAGTTTCAAAAAACCCACAAATGTCCTACAATTTTGGAAATCAATACCACTAAGAGATCCCATACTACCACTATTCTCCTTGTTCATAAAGTATGAAGAATAACTATCATCCTTAAAGTTCATTCGTATGAACACTTTCTCAAATTTTTGTGTGGTTTCTAACATGAGGAAGGTAGAGTTCCACCTAGTTGGTACATCTAAACAAAGAAGATAATTAGACTCAATACCTAATCTCTCCACAAAACCCATAAAAAATTGATTCCTATTTGGTGAGGACTTCACATACCTCACAGCTTTACGCACCTTAACAATGGATGCATCAATTTCTCTCATACCATCCCCCACAATCAGATTTAGGATATGTGCACAACACCTCATGTATAAGAACTCATGCTCTAAAATAGTCCCCTCTCAATCTTTAGTTATAGTTTGCAAAAACTTAATGGTGGTACCATTTGAGCTAGCATTGTCCACTGTTAAAGTGAATATGCCATTAATACCCCACTCATGTAAATATATCTCAATTTTTCTACTTATAGTCTCCCTCTTATGGTCTTCAACTTGACAAAAATTCAAAATTATCTTATGCAACTTCCAATCATTGTCAATAAAATGACCTGTAAGGGACATATAATTTAGATTTTGAATACTAGTCCATGTGTTCATAGTAAGACACACCCTATGACCCTTCAAGCCCCCCCCCCCCCCTTAGTTTCTCTTTCTCAACACCATAAATGCCAATCACATCCCTAGCCACAGTTTGACGAAATGGGATATCCTTAATTTGTAACTTAGGTTGTAAGGTTGTCGAATATCTTTGAAACCCATACCCTTCAACAAACCTAAAAGGTAACTCATCTATTATAACCATTTAGTGAGTGTCTTTCTAAAAGCCTCAATAGTAAAAGTTGTTAGTACAAGCTGAAACCCTTCCTCCCCATCCATTTTAGGTTCAAACACTAAGGTTTGTTGCCCTTTAAGTGTATATTTATTAGGGTTCTTAACACAAATTGGCATATGATTCAATAAATTAGCAGTACTATACCTTTTACTATCAGCTAGATAAGTTTTTAACAATAATTGCAAACAACCTTAAAATGACCCTCACCAATATCTACTTTTTCAAAATGGTCCCAAGTAATATATTTTTTCCTATTATTACACACCTTGCCTTTACCTTTAAGTGGAAGTGGGGGAACCTCAGCATTAGTTGGAAGACAAATAGGTACAGTTTGGGCAATAAGTTCAACTTGGGTAGTAGGTGTTGTTTAGGAAGGGGGTGCATCATTAGAGGGTTCCATAACTTAAAGACATCAAATTTATGCATTAGCAAACTACTATAACAATGATACTACTAAACCAGTAACAAGAACACACACAAGTGACACAACAACAACAACAATAGGTCAAAACAGCAACAAAAACAACAACAAAGTTACAAACAAACAACAATAAGTTAAAAGAGAAACAACTGAAGATAAATGATACCTTAGAGAATCCTTAGCTGTTAGGGATTCAACCTTGAAGAGGAAGCAAAAAGAGTAGCCTACTTGAACAAATTTCAACTCCTATATAAAATTAGAGTTTCAATTTTTTAAATTAGGAAAATAAAATGAATCAAACAAATTAGTAATAACATACAATCAAATAAACAAAATAAAAATGTGTTAGGATTTCATCTTTTAAAATTAGGGGTTCATCTTTTTATTTATTTATTTATTTATTTTTATAGTGAAGATAGACTTATTGCTCATTAAAAAAAAAAAGAACAAGGAATAAAATTAGGGGTTCATCTTTGACCCAACAAATCAAATCAAGACAAGTAGGGTTTCATATTTGAATCCAATCACTTGGTCTGTTTTGATCCCCTAATCTTTGAATCAAACAGAAAAGTATAGAATCAAGCACATGCAACTCTAGGGTAGTACGGTTAAGCAATCTAAATAAATTGAACAAGATGAACCCCTAATTTTCAATAAATTAAACAAGATTAAAAACCCATATATCAAAAAATTAAACAAGATGAAAAACCCATATCTCAAAATAGAGAAAAAGATAGATGAAAAAGGAAGAAAATATACCTGAGGCTGAGAGTCTTGAGACTAAGAAGCTGATTCGTGAACAACTGAGCATTAGAAGGCTTAACCCATGGTGGAAAGTGAGGTGAAGCTGTGACTGTGGTGATGAGGTGGCTGCGACAACAGCTAGGGTTTGGAAAGGAGTGTGGATTGTGGAGGGTATGGAGTGAAGGGTTGAGACTAGAAACTTGAGATTGAGAGCAGAGAGAACGGGGATTGAGATTGAGAGTAGAGAGAATGGAGACTGATATTAAGAGAGAGATTTTGAATTATGAGAGAGTGAGATATTGTCATTCCGAGTACAGGGAGAAGTTTGATGGGATTGAACATTGAGGCCATTTCAATTTTATGCTTTTAGTCGTTCTGATTCTTTTGAAGTTCAGGTGATCTGATATTTTCTGTGGTGATTTGATCTTTGCTTTTCTGTGGAAGGAAGACTCTAGATGCCTTGTAGTTCTCAATTAGGTAGTGCTTAGTCTTATCATCCTCAGTCTCACACATGCTTACCTCAAATGAACCGAGTTATAATTTTTTTTTTTTTTTACTCTAAAACTTCGGTCAGGTTGGGTTATACAGGGTTTTTAAACCCTTAACTCGCTACTCGAACCGAATACTTAGGTTTTATTAGAGAAGGACTCGAATCCGACCTACCATGGGCTTCGGGTCGACTCACTGGGCTTCGGGCGGTTTGGTTAGGTCTTGGACCCATTGTACAGCCTTAACTATAGTGAATTGCTTTTCGGGAAGGTTTCCCCTTAGGTTTTTACTGTGAAACTAGTTTGTTTCATTGGTTTTTCTTGGATCATCATATCTTGTCTTATTTACTATTCTGCTGTGCATGATATTGACATGATATTGATGTTTATTTGTTTTAATAAAGTTTATTCATAATAAATCTAATTAACAACTTGGATTTAAAACTTGTTAATTCTATTAACCGGTGTCTAAATTTCTCAACAAAGCCCAAAATAAAAACAACCTCAAGAGTTAAAGGTCAAAATATAGTTTACTCTTTAAAAAAAAGGACCAAGTTTGGGATGAAATACTATGAATTCATATCATCAATATTATAATTCCATAAAGAAATGGAGATTCAAATCTTTATTCTCCCTATAAAGAAAAATAAGCAATGCTATTGAGTTACAAGATTTTTGACACCTTTAAAGGCATTCAGACTCTCATTTTACGATAAATATTCAAAGCTACCGGATCGCGGGAATTTTAATAAATTTTTCTTCAAACCACCACCATTGCCAATGATGATGATGATGTTAATATTATAAGATACATAGTTAATTTCTATTTGCTAGACCCTAAAATAAATAAATACACACATATATAAAATAAAAATAAATAAAAGAAAGAAAGAAGCATGGATTCAACTTTATTGATGTTGGTAATCGGTGAACCTTACAACCAAATTTAGTATTAACATATCAAGAGCTTTGTAGCTCAACTACACTTCTCAGTATTTTTAAAGGAGATATCTAGATATCAAAGTCCCCTCCTTAGCTATCCAATTATCAAAAAAAAAAAAAAAAAAAAAAAAAAAAAAAAACAACAACAACAACAACAGATCAACATGGATTTTTTCATAAAACAAAGGGACACTAGCATTCTATGGTTGTGAAACCAAGAACAAAAAATTTATTGTTAACTCAATAACCATCGCAATTTGAGAGGTCCTTGATGAAAGCATTGATGCTGCTTTCAAATGATCCTCCTTTGGCAATCGCACGTTGACATATGTGTTGAACTTCACTTGCTTTTGATCTAATTTCTTTCATTTCATCACTTTCCAAATCCATAAATTTCGCCACTAACTTTGCAATTTCCGCTCCTGTCACCAAATTGTCTGCTCCCACATCTTTCTTCACCCTCCACCCAATTTTCCAATCCTCCACAATTAGCTTACTATTATGAATCTGATCAAATCCTATAGGATATGTAAGAAAAGGAATACCATAGAACATACCTTCTTTAGTGGAATTCCACCCGCAGTGTGACCAAAAGCCTCCTATAGAAGAATGAGATAAGACTTTCAACTGGTTACACCAAGGCACTACTAACCCCATATCACCACAAACTTCACTCAACCTGCAGGTCTCATCACGCGCAACCCATAAGAATCTGACACCACTATCCTGCAAACCAATTGCAATTTCATCCATTTGGGCACTAGAAATTGAAAGAAAGCTTCCCATTGAAATATATAGAACTGAACTTCTAGGCTGGCAATCTAGCCAGTTTAGATAGTTTTGGTTACTGGGATTCATATTTTCTTCAAGATCTAAGAGAGGTATGGTTGGGCCCACAGCATATACGGGAAATGAGAATTGTGAGTTTAGAACATCAATTGTCTCGGATTCCAACTCATAAATGGAAGCCAATAAGAGATATTGTGCTTTGGTTACACATGAACAAGCTTCGAAGAACCTCTGCAACATTTGTTGAACTCTCTGATCATGAGAAGTATCCACCACACGCTCCTCAGCTTTGACTAAAACACCCAAATTTAGTTGTATCAATAGAAATTGGGAGTTGGGTAACTAGTAGTAATTCACATATTTTGAAATAAAATTAAATGAATAATAATTCTGAAATTAATTTTATACTTCCTACTTACAGAAACTTAACAAAAAGAAATTTGTGAGAGACTGTAGAGATGTATTCACCTGAGATGTAATCAGCTTGGAAATTTTGAATGGTTGTGAACGTAGACGGCGACATAGTCCAAAGCGATGCGACCGGAATATTCCTCCGATTGCCGACGCCAACTACCGAGGAAAGCACAGTATCAACTATGATAACTGTAACGGGTAGCTCAAGCTGATCAAGGAGCTGCACAAACGGAGCTTCCAACTTTGTCATGGTAGCTTCGAAGAAGGAGTAAAAGTCAGCGGCGCGGACTAGCTCCGCTGGGATAATGTTAGGTATGGTACTGAAGCGAATGTTGTCGGGCTTAGGATCGGAACCGATGAAACTGAGCCATTCTTCGGTGACAACGAAGGTGACGAGAATATCCTTCTTTTTGGAAGCTAGTATCTTGCAGAGGTTCATCATGGGGTTGATGTGGCCGCGACCTGGATAAGGCATAGCCACCACATGGCACTGCGTAGTTGGTTTAACTTTGACGGAATTCATGTCCGAAATTGGGATGTAAAGTGTTTGTGGTGAAAGGAGGACACTTCTCAAGTATATATCCTCCTGGCTTTAGGCAATTTTTTCACGCGTAGTCATTGTGGAGTACTTTGATTTGATGACTGAAAGTGTCAAAAAGCAAAAGCTTTTTTGCATCTTTTTTTTGTTTTTGTTTTTTTTGTGACTAGAAATTTGTATATTTTGGATCAACCACCGGTAGGTTTAGGGTCCGTTTAGATACAATTTATTTTTATTAAAATTAAAGGTTGAAAACATTGTAACAAAATAATTTTTAAATGTGTGAATAGTGCCGTAGAATCTATTTTTAATATTTTTAAATGCATAAACAGTGCTTGAACAATACATGCACTATTCATGAACAGTAAATTTTGTCTCTAAAAGTCAATAAATACGGCTTAAAAAAAAATGCGCATTTGAAAACGCAGCCATGGGATCCAAACACATAATTACTAGTATGAATTTAATACGTTTATCTTTATCTTTATCCTATATTAAGTGTATTCTTCTTCTTTTTCTTTTGGTTCAAATGGTAGGATTTTTTTTTTTTTTTTTTTTTTTTTGAGAAACACTTCTTGAAATAGTAGGGGGGTGTTCAGTAGAGTAGTTTGAGTAATATTGTTTGTAGTTTTTTGAAATACATATAGGTGAAAAAGTGTGTGAAAAAGTGTATAATATTGTTTAAAATGTAAAAATGTGAGTTTGAAATGGGGTACCAAACAGGCCCTAGGAGTTTGTTGGTTTGTTTATGATTTATTTGATTTAGTTATGAAGAAGCCTGGCATCATGAGTTGGATATATATTCACCATAAAAGTGAAAAGTTGTCGTTAGGCAAAAAGGTTGTTGGCTATTTACTAATTACGAGCACTAGTAATAGTGGTGCTAAAAAACTAAAAAGCTATTTCTAGCACAACTATATACTAAAAAGAGTGTTGCAGCAGTAAAGCTATATTTATAATTTTTACCTATCTTGCTACAGTGTATTGGCTGTGCACTATAGCTGAGAGTGAAAATAAAAAATACCTTTTTACTCTCCCAAGCCAACCCAAGCCCTAAGCCGCCGATCCACGCCTCCACCTAGTCCTCCATCTCACCACTCACCCAACGCCAACAAGCCTAGGTTTCTCTAGATTTCGTGGGTTTCATTGTTGATCCAAGCTCTGGGTTTCTCTAGGTTTCATCATCGAAGCCATCGCTACCTTCCTCAGCTCATTGCTTTGGTTTTCCGTCGATCTCAAGTATGAGTATCACTCTACTCTCTCTCTCTCTCTCTCTCTCTCTCTCTCTCTCTCTCTCTCTCTCTCTCTTAATAATGATTTATGCGATATGATTCGTGGTTAAGACTTACAAGTTAAGATATGTGGTTTGTGGTATCTGAGATTTTGAGTAGTGATTTGGGTATTTTTAAATTCATGATTAAAATGGTGTGGTTTGTTTGTTCACTCTATTTTGGTATCACTCTGTTCTATGATGGGATCCTTGTGATTTGGTTGTGTTCTCTTTGTTTCTGCAGTTTGTGAGGCTTTAAGTCACTTAATTGCATGTGAATCAAATGGATTTGTTGGGGGAAATTCGGTGTTTGAACATTTTTGGCTGGGGTTTTATCAAAATGCTTAGTTAGTTTAAACATTTTGGTTGGCTGCTGAGAAAATGTTGGTAAAGGGGAAATTTGGGCTCTCAGTTAAAGTTTTATTGTTATATACTCAATTTTAAGGAATGTCTTTTGATTGCAAGGGGTCAGGGTAGTTGAGAAGGGTCAGGATTAATGCAAGCAAGTGTGTGACTTAAAGTAATGTTTTAAAGTAAACAAATCTCAATGAAACTCTTCCCCTAACATTATCACATGTTGCTATAATTGAGTTAGCCCCTCTTTGGACCAAACTTTCTCTAATTCAATATCATGAAATTTGAACGGTTTTTAGACCCCTTAACACAACCAGATTAACCTAGTTAATTAGCCAAGTGATTAACTTAGTTAAATTATGCAAATCTAAGTTATCACAATCAAACAATCATATCAAGTATATAGCAGCGGAAATATAAATAACACAAAAATATGATGACCCAGGAAAACCAAATCGGTAAAAAACCTGGGGAGGATTTAACCTAGCCATCCTCAAGGTAAACTTAAATCCACTACCTTGAAAAAATCGAAGTTCATACAATAAGACTTACAAGCCCCTACGCTCGACTTCTTATTGCTACCTACCAATAGAGCTTACTGACATGATCACGTGCAAGCTTTGAGACCATGGACTCCTTCTTTCTTGGATTCTCCAGCAAATATAAGCACACCTGCTTTTGTATCTTGAAGCTCCAATGGTAGCAACTGAGTTAATCATTAAGTTCTTAAAGAAATCTTCTCCTTGATAATCCTAAACTTGTGTGAAAGAAAGCTCCTCACAGATCTCAATAGAGATTCACACAAACAGTAATATGAGCAACCAGAACTTCTCTTAAAAACGTGGCTAGGGTTTTTTCTTATATACTAGGAGAATTAAATCTGAAACCCTAATCCTTAATAGGCTTGGGCTGAGTTGGAAATTCTACAGAAAAAAACATTCTGCTCGAGATTCGATCGATCGAATCTAAGTTTTAATCGATCGAACCAGGCCGAAAGTCACTAATACTTCTGTAGCCACTCGATTCCAACTTTACATACAACATACAACTTTGAGCAAGCCTAAACAAGACTAAACAACCTGTTTTGATCATAATTTGCCAACATTATACATTAGAGTTCTAAATACATAAATTTCTAAATCTTTAGAATCTAACAAACTCTCCCTTTGGCAATCTATGACAAAACACAACTAAAAGTTCAAAGTTTACAAAGAAAAGCCCTTTACAAAAAATGCTCATTACAACAAATCCAATCCTAACTACTATCCATCAGTTGCAAGTGTAGACAGCAGCTTAATTGAATCAACTTATATATTTCTTGAAACACTAAACAAAACGCATAAACGCATGTGTGATAGAAAAACAGTAAATCAACAAATGTGCAAACTAACTCTTTCCTTAAGTTAGATACATAAAAACCAATGTCAACTCCCCCCAAACAGAACATTCTTGTATTTTCTACACATATTCCCACATTTCATCTAAATCTCCCCCTTTTTGTCACGTATTGACACAAATAACTCCAACAAAGAGTACCAAAGGCCAATAGAAAATAGACAATCAAGGGAACACAAAACAATTCAACTTTATAGAAAATAGAGATAACTCCCCCTATGAACAACAAAGGTTAAAAGTCAAGCTTCTACCCTTATAAAAATAGGAAAAACAAATTAAGTTTTGAGAAAAACAATTTGGGAAAAATAGGAGGGGGGGAATAAAGACACACAAACCAAAGTTAAAAACTTAGGTGAGGATACACATGAAGAAAAATATTCTCTCTTTCAATAAATGCAAACTTGAAACTATGTGACTCATAAATAGTTGCATGAGTTGAGAAAATATTTGCACATTGATTATCCATTATATCTCTTAAGAAAAATATTTTCTGTAGTTTACACATAAAAAATAGCATATACTAAAAAGTACATAACTCAAAAATTAATCAATAAATTTTTAAATCAAGTTGAGTACCCAATTTAGCAAAGTATATGCATGTGTGAAAATTGCAAAAGTGCAAGATGGATAAAGAAACAATGCAATGCATGTGAATCCTAAACACAAATGATGCATGAAAAAAAATTTGGTCAAAAACTTAGAAACTGAAAATTTTTCAATTGCGATCGATCGAACATCAATCGAGTCAGGCAGACTCAAACCAAAAATTTTAATCGCAATTTCGATTGATCGAAAAACAGGTTCGATCGATCAAAAGTCTGGAAAAATCAGATTTTTGAAAAACAGAGTATTTTAATACAGAAACTACTCAAAGTACATTGTTTTATAAAAAAATGCATGAGTATAAGATGAAAATTTTTTCAAAAACACTTGAATTCAACCCATATTTTCCAAAATCAAGATTTTCAATCAATTTGTCCTCAAAGCGCAAACATTAAACACATTTTGCATTAAAATAAAAGAACTTTTAATCTTGAATGGCCACAACAAAAACACACAATATAATGTACCAAGTTTAGCAAAGAGTAACTTGTGTAGTCTATACAATTAGCAAAAGCTTGAGATACATGTAAGGTGATATGTAAATAGAAATCAACCACAAAATTTATAAAATTTATCACATAGAATTTGAAAGAGACTATTACCTAAAGAGTTACATCATATAACTCCTACATCTCCTAGAAAACAAGCTTGTAATTATGTAAGTTTCTTGATTTTGCCTCATATTGTACACACCAATTTTAATTTTTTGATTTAGCTTTAAGTCTAATAATATACACACCAATTTTAAGCATTTAAACCGAGGTTACACCTTATGTTCTTTTTGTGCATGTACTACACTTTCTCAAGCACAAAATCTTATGATATGTACTAAGGTGTTCATGATTGGCTAGTAAATAGTAGTTGGATGATTATTTATGCCTTTCTCAATAGGATCAATTCCAACAATCAAAGGCATGTGACTTCAAGATCAAGACAAAGTGATCAAAAACTATAAACATCTTTCCACACAACATGCACTACAAAACTCAAACTAATAAAGTGTAATAAATAAGCTCATCAAATCTAAGCAAGGTACATAAATATGTTATATAAAGATAATATGGCCAATCCTTGATTATAAATCCAAGATGTGAAATACAAAACAAAAAAATCTTTTTAGTTTTAAAAAATTATAACCAAAAACAGAAAGTACACACTATGCTAAATGATTAAAAATGCAAATGCAATGCATGATAGTGCTTAACTAAGCTATAGAGGGTACACAAACAAGAAATATTAATTTCCTAATTAACCCTTAAGTACATGTACAAACTAGTACATACTCACACAAAATCAGAAATAGCTTAGCACATACTATTCAAGTTTCTCCACAATATCAAGTATGTTCTAAATCAAGAGAAGACATCATAATTCATGTAATCCTCAAGAAAAATCTAGACACAAAATAAAATATTTTTGTCTTTTTGAAAATTTTCAATATTTTTAGATTTAAAAAAAAAAAACAAAACAACCAAAAACTAAAAGAAAACAGGTCCACAATTAATTGAAAGAATTAAATTAAAGACAAGTAAACAACACTCACCTTAGAGAAGCTTTTCTCACCCATATAGCACGAGTCTTTGGTTTTGTAAGTGAAAATTCATGTGAAGCAGAGTGTATTTAAGGGATTACACTAATCTTCTGAAAAAAACTAAAATCCTGCAAATTCCTTTCACAAGCCAACAAGATTAAATTTTTCAAAAACATATGAAACAATTTATTTGGACTTATGGTAGGAAAAATATTATCACATATCCTAGATTAAAATATAGAATGTTTAAATTTCAATTTATGACAATTAGGACAAATGTGACCAGAGACACCACAAAAGTGACAAACATGAACAAATTTAGGAACATCAGTATTCCTAACAACAAATCTAGTCTCAGATTTTGGTTTTTGCCTCAACAAAGAACAATTTAGTCTAATATGGCCAACAACACCACAAATGTGACAGGTAGGCACAAAAACAGATTTATTATGCTCTCTAACAGTAGGTTTAGATTTAGGTTTAGAAATTTCAGCGTCTACATTAGAACTTTTACCTTTATCTAATCTAGCATAAGCATTTTCTTTATTATTTCTTTTGAAATGAGGGATATAAACTTTCTCAGTTTTAGGCTTAAGAAAAATAGAAAACTTCTGTTATCAACAGCAGGCTTGGTACTAGTCAAATTTTTAATTTTAGCCTTAGATTCAACTAACTCTTGTTTCGATCTTTTTATCTTCTTATCTTGAGAGGAAATTTGATTTCTCAAAAATTCATTTTTTTTTTTATTAGATTCATCTAATCTAATAATCAATTCCTCTTTTTCAAGATTAGCCAATTTTAACTCTTTCTTGAATTTTTTAGAAATTTTCATAGATTTCAATAATTCCTTACGGAGAGTTTCACAGGCATCAATAAAATCAACAGAAATAACAGTGTCCTTTTTATTCAAATTATCACAAATATGAGTAGAAAGACACTTCAAATTATCCATGACAACAAGGGTCAAGGATCAGCTTAGAAATCAAAAGATCTACAAACAAAGAGCTTCCTGCTCTAATACCACTTGAACGGTTTTTAGACCCCTTAACACAACTAAATTAACCTAGTTAATCAACCAAGTGATTAACTTAGTCAAATTATGTAAATCTAGGTTATCACAATTAAACAATCATATCAAGTATATAACAGCGGAAATATAAATAATACAAAGATATGATGACCCAGAAAAATCAAATCGGTAAAAAACCTGGGGAGGATTTAACCTAGCCATCCTCAAGGTAAACTTAAATCCACTACCTTGAAAAAATCGAAGTTCATACAATAAGACTTACAAGCCCCTACGCTCGACTTCTTATTGCTACCTACCAATAGAGCTTACTGACATAATCACGTGCAAGCTCTGAGACCGTGGACTCCTTCTTTCTTGGATTCTCCAGCAAATACAAGCACACCTGCTTTTGTATCTTGAAGCTCCAATGGTAGCAACTGAGTTAGTAATCAAGTTATTGAAGAAATCTCCTTCTTGATAATCCTAAACTTGTGTGAAGGAAAGCTACTCACAGATCTCACAAGAGATTCACACAAACAGCAATATGAGCAACCAGAGCTTCTCTAAAAAACATGGCTAGGGTTTTCTTTATATACTAGAAGAATTAGACCTGAAACCTTAATCTTTAACGGGCTTGCGCTGAATTGGAAATTCTGCAGAAAAAAACATTTTGCTTGAGATTCGATCGATTGAGACTAAGTTTCGATCAATCGAGTTAGGCTGAAAGTCACTAATACTTTTGTAGCCACTCGATTCCAACTTTACATACAATACACAACTTTGAGCAAGCCTAAACAAGACTAAACAACCTGTTTTGATCATGGTTTGCCAACATTACACATTAGAGTTCTAAATACATAAATTCTTAAATCTTTAGAATCTAACAAAATTCCATAGTTCTTGAATATAAATAAGAAAACTGAGAGTGTAAGGGCTTTACAACTATTAGAAGTTTTGAGTTGTTTTAAAATTTTCATTTATCTGTTGATTTGATGGTGGATTATTTTAGATTTCACATTTCGTATTTCTGTGGATGTGATACATTGAAAGTGATTTCCTGCCAACCATAAGAATCATAATCATTTTCTATTGTGTAGTACACACTTTGATGTGTTGTACTGTATTTGAGATTCGATTCGAAAATTTCCAAGCCAAATATGCATCCCCCAATGACTTAGCAGACCTCTAATTGATTTTCATATTGTAGCTGTGGGGCTGACTTATTCTCCACCTACAGATATGGAATTTAAAGAAGTTTATTTTATTTCTTCCTTTTCTGAGAATTTAGTGCATCAAATATGGCCTATACATTATGGTTGATCAATTCAAATTTGATGTCTTAGTCATCACTTTTGGCATAGTTTAATCAAATTTCTTGGAAGCAAACTACAATCTTTTTGCGATTTTATTTTATTTGCAGGAATCTAAATCTCTTAAAGATATACCAGTAGTGATCATGTCCTCAGAGAACATCCCATCAAGGATCAACAGGTAAAGGGAATAACATACATTTTTGTTTTAATTTAGTTACTGAAAAATGCATTTAGTTTTAAATTTAAAAAAATGAGAATTGTTCGATTCAGTTTTTAATCTAACATGGTCTAATTGGTTTGATCAGATGCTTGGAAGAAGGAGCAGAAGAGTTCTTTTTGAAACCAGTTCAATTATCTGACGTGAATAAGCTCAAACCTCATTTGTTGAAGGGAAGAGACAAGGAATCAGAGCCCAGCATCAACAAGAGAAAGGGCATGGAAGAATGCCACTCACATGACAAAACAAGAACAAAATATGATGGCTTGGAAGTGGTCTAAACTCTAACCAGCAATTTGATGATTTATGGAGCTTTAGATAATAGGAAATTTGTGGGAAAATTCCCCTATCTTTTACTCATTTTCATAATTAATTTTAAGCATTTGAAACTCACAGGCTTGATAGAAATATTGATTCATTAGAGAGAAGAAAGACTACATTTTCCATCTTTAGGATCCATCCCCTCATGTTGTGCTTAGGGGTCTATTGTAAATTAACACAAATAGTTCAATTTTGTTGACTGATTTTACAGACTATTAAACTCTTTTTTTATATCTTTGATGCATTTTGTTACCAGTCAAATATGCACAAAACAGTAAGGATAAGGAAACTCCATCCGGTTGAAAGGCCAGAACTTCAAAAAATGAACTCTGAAAGTTGGTCCAATTTCTTGATCAGGAAAATATGTGTTCAAATCAAGAGAGAATGAAAGAAGAAATGACGGCCTCATATCATTTGGTTTGAGTTATATATGTGAGTAATCTATGGACTATATAGTTCTAGTTATAATATGTATTTTATTTTATATGTTTTCTTATAAAGTTCTTCCATTTCATAGTTCATATTGTTCCAAGATTACTTCGGGACAATTGAAATAATTGTTTTTAGTCAAATATAAATTTGTATATATATAATTTGGTTTTTAAAAAAAAAATAAAAAATTGTTATTATACTAGATAATAGGCTATCATGACAATTGAGAATTTTTTTTTTAGTCAAAAGATAAATTTGTATATATTTAATTGGAGTTAAAACAAAATATTATTGTTACATTAGATGATTATTTGCTATCATGATGATTGAGAAATTGTTTTAGTGTTAAAAAAAAAAATGAATAAATCTAATTTGGGGCTAAAAAAATTACTTGTTAACACTAAACGATTATTTGTTATTATGTGGCATTAGCAGTGGTGGCGGCAGTAATGGGGGCAACGATGGTGAAAGAGTCGATGGCGGCGGTTGTGGCAGTGGTAGCGGTAGCGGTAGCAGTTACAGTGGTTATAATTGTTGTTTTATTGGAGTGGATATATTATTTTATTATAATAGATATATTATTTTATTGTGATGTTTATACTATTTTATTGTGTTGAAAGTTAAAATAAATTCATTATTACTGGATGTTTTTTAAAATGAATAGGTAAAATAGATAAAATAACTTTTTATAGTACTAAGAGCCATTTGATTTGTATTTTCAAACAACTATTTTTAATTTTTAAATAATATTTTAACACATTTTTTCACCCATACATATTATCATAAAATATCTAAATTTTTAACTCTATACCCTCGAGTAGTTGGAATACGTGACTTTTTAATTTGCGTAAGACGATTTCGATTTCGACACTCTGAAAAAAGAATCTCAATTTTGACCGAAGTGTCCCCTCAGTAGACATTGTGTCTATCAGGGTCAGAGAGCAGTCCAGTCGTTACCACGAAATAACAGTCTCGATTTTGACTATAGTGTCCCCTCAATTCACGTGTCTATCAAAGAAAAGTTTTGGTTTTGTCTGTTTAATTGTTTTTTATTTTCAATTTTTTTCTCTATTTGTCCTCACTTATTAATCAGTTTCTTTTTCCTTTTTAATTCACAATTCTCAATTTTTCTTTTTCTTTGAATCCGGTAATGGTTGATCTTCCCTTATCTCTTTGGTCTTGTGCTCTAGCTTGGCAAACGTTGATTTATCAATCTCTAATCTCCCTTTGGCAAAGACCGCCGCCTACACCAACCATCACATGTCGTTACATACAGCCATCATATAATAATTTTTTTTATTCAGAGCATCATTAATTTATGAGTTTGTTTCTACTCAACTTTATTGATTTCTTTTATATATATTCCAACATTTCGAACAAAAATAAGGAAATTTTATGTAGAGAAACTATAAAGAAGCTTCAATACACATTGACTTTATTTGTTTTTTATTTTTATATCACAATTTATTATTTTTCTATACTACATAAAAATTATTTAGTAAAATTTATCTATATATAATAAAAAAAATTAATTGCCAACTTTTTTTATAAAGAAAATTTGTATAATTTTTTTAGTGTGAATTATTTTTCTATAATATACGCTTGTACTTTTAATTTTCTTTAAATTACTTAGGCTAAGCAAATTGTCCTACACAACTTATGCGTTGTCCTACCGTGATTACATCTTTTAATTTTCTTTAAATTACTTAGGCTAAGCAAATTGTCCTACACAACTTATGCGTTGTCCTACCGTGATTACATCTTTTTAGGTAAGAGGTTTTTATTTATTTATTTATTTTTTATTTATTTATTTTTTTTCTTGAGAATCAATTTTTTAGGTAAGAGGTTGGTTACTATTCTGGAAGCTTTTATTTCAAAATTTATAAACTTCAATACGGTAGAATTTATGTATTATTAACTTTATTGTTTAGATTAGGCTAGAATATATTTATTATTTTGTATATATATAAAAAAAAAGGTTAAAATACAAAATTCACATTCTAAGTTTCTTCAAAATTCATTTCAATCCTCTAATTTTTATTTTATTCATTTTAGTTATTTAAGTTTCAAATTTATTCCATTAAAGCATTTTCGTTAAATTTTGTTGAAAATTTTTGAAAAAAAAACGGAAAATATTTTTCAATCATTAATTAATTTTTTTAATTAAAAAAAATTGAAGAAAAATTTTAAAAATTGAAAAATTAACCACAACATATAACAAAAATTGATAGAAAAGTCTTCATTGAATAAACCTAAAAGTTAGAAAATAGAAATGAACAAAAGCAAAAGTTAGAGTATTTAAATGAATTTTGGTGAAACATAAAATGTGGGTTTTGTATTTTAGCCATAAAAAAAAAAAAAAAATTAGTGTTTTTATTTTATTTTTTGGATCTATATTTTTGTACCAAAAGGATGATAAAAAAGGATATGATTTAAAAAAAAAAAAAAAAAGTGTCATAACCGTTCACCCAACTTGTCTAAGACTAGGTAAAGTCATAGGTATGATTGTTAACGTCGCGATCTAAGATCGAAGGATAGTAAGATTCTATGATTTGCACAACAAAATCAATATGAATCTTACAAGGATCGCTTGTAAAGTAGAAATTGGATTGTAGAATTGTATAGAATCATGGTCCTACAGAATTCTATATCACACTTCAATTGAGATTTCCTTTTTTGGGTATTGGTCCTTTATTTAGAGATCAAAATGAAAGGAATTTGTTGTCTGGTCCAAAAGAAACCTCTAATTGGACTAAAGTCCATAAATTGACCAAAAAATTAATAAGAAATATAAAAATTTAAAATAAATCCCCATTTCCTTCAATTTCTAAGCCTAAAGTGGTTAGCCAGAACTTTAAAATTCCTCATTTGATACGCATGTCATGTTAAGAACTGTTGCTGTTACAATTTCACTAACATGCTATCATGTAAATATTTTTGAGCTTTTACTATTTTTATTAACGGTGAAAACAAATTTGGAAACCATTTGAAATCTCTAGATCTTAATTACCATTTCATTTTAATTTTCCATTTTAGACATCTATTGTTAATTGGTATAAAGATTACCTAAAAAAGAAGAAGAAATAAAACTCATTCAAGTAAATGCTTTTTAGTTGTTTTACAGGCCATTTTGTTGTTATGGGTCTGACACTCTAACTTTACCTTGAGTACAATGAAAGCTTGGAAGCACACACAAGCTGGGATTGTCAATCCTGTATTGGTTTATCAATTTATTATCAATCCTAAATAAAAATGAAAAAAGAAAGCATGGATTCTGCTTAATTCGCGTTGATTATGAACGAATCTTACAATTAAATTTAAGATCAACGTGAAATTTCACCCAAAAAAAAAAAAAAAAATATGAAGAAGGCAAGACATTTTATGATCATGCAGAACAAAAAAGTTACTTTGTACTCAATAACCATGCAATGTGAAAGGTCTTTGGACGACTAAATTTCTCAGTTTGAAATAAGTCAAACAAGTAAAATAGTTTCACAAATGCAAATTTGTATTGATGAATGTGTAGTACAATTCTCTGCGATTACAAAAGAGTGATCTTCTGATTCAATCTCCTTGAAAGATTTTTTAATTGGATTTGTAAAACTGTAATTTTGACTTGAACACAAGATATCCTTCAATTTGGCTGAAGAATGGGTTGAAGATCTTTGAAACAGAATTACAATGAATTTCTGGCTATGAGCTTGTTAGAAATCCTTTGTTCTTCACGTTCTTCGTGTGTTCTTCATCTTCGAAGGTTTGTGGTGGAAGTTCTTCGGGGCTTTAGAGGCTTGAATCTGTAGAGCTTCATTGATTTGTGGTTTGTGAGGTTTCTGGAGGTTTTTGAGCTTGATTTGGGATCTAGGAATATGATTTGGATGATTCCTCTTTGAATGTTCTTCATATTTGAAAGTTTTTGTTGAAAGTTCTTCGGTGCTTTAGAGGCCTAAATCTATAGAGCTTCACTGATTTGTGTTTATTGAGGTTTTTGGGGGCTTTTGAGCTTGATTCCAGTGAACTTTGAGATCTAGGCAGGTAGTTTGGATAATTCTGCTTTGAATGTTCTTCGTATTTGAGGGTTAAAGTTATTGAAGTTGTTGGAGGCTTTGGGGCTTGATTCTAGCAGAGCTTCTGGACTTCTAAACTCAAGATGTCTTCTCTAATGCTGCTTGTGCTTCAGATGGCTTGGTGTCCTCCTAAATGTCTTAGGAAGGCTTCTATTTATAGGAGTTTGGGGGTTGGTGAGCGACTTGTGGCAGAGTCTGATTGGTGACATATGTCATAGCCTAATTGGTTCGCTCATGTCATCACTTACACGTGTGAGGCTAATTATGTCATCGCTTACACGTGCACTGATGCGTGATTGGTTTTTGCATGACATTTGGCAAATTTCTGTTGGTTTCTGAGTAGTGATAGCAAAACCTAGCAATAATACATGGCGCTTTGTAATTGGCTATATTTTGTGGACTTGGTAGTGTGACGTGTCAGCTTGTGATAGGTTGAAAATTTTCCCTCTCTACAAATGCCCCCTCGAGACTCGTTCACACACACAGTTTCAGAGTGTGGTGTGGGAATGAGTTTTGAAAACAGATTTTTACACTCGACTCTTCAAATGAAGTAGTTGAAGGTGGTGGAGCTTTTAGTAAGATGAGATAATTTCCTAAGAACAAACCCACCCATATGAAAGGCTTTGATGAGACTGAAAAGGGGTTTACCAGTATTTGAATGTACTTGCGTGACCAAAGCTTCTCAGCAGAGATTAAGTCGAAGTAATTTCAAAAGGGTGCTCCATGGTATTTGAAGTGGGTTGGTGAGGTTGAAAGTTATTTGTAAGAAGTTGGATGTACTTGCAAGATTAAATCATTTCAGCAGAGGTTAAGCTGAGGTAATTTTAAAAGAATATTTTGGATCGTTGGCAGCAATCACAGGGTGTAGAAAATGGGGAAGATGCGAGGATGGTGGCTGGGTACAGCATGCAGAGTCATGGGGCTAGCCTCGCGTTTTTAAGAACTTCTGGTGAAGTTATATCGGAAGAATATGCTTTGAATTATGGTGAGGACATGTTGGAAAGTGGTTGAATGTGCGTGTGTTATTGCATCACTCAAGTTAAGTTGAGGTAATTTCAGAAAGTGTGTTTTAAGGTAACAGCAACGATGACCTTTGGGTCCTACAGTGGTGGGGACATGGAATAAGGTTCTGGTGACCATTTACCGACATTAAAAGCTGAATTCTGATGAGCCGGTACTTCGGAGGTTGTTTCAAGTGTTGGATGGAAGACAATTTGTAGGATACTCCAACACTTTTTACCATCTTCACTTATTGCTACTTGTTAGAAAAGTATAGAAAATTGAAAGATGGAGCTAACTTATGATTCTTGTCTTAGAAACCAGCCAAATTGCTGTTTGTTTCGAACCGCTGCTTCTGTTGGAAGGCCAAGCAATTAGAGAGAGACTACAGGAGACCTAAGGTTAGGAACAGGTGTCTCTGCTGGACTTAGATTTCCTGGCCAACCGAATCCACGGAAGCATGGAAGGACGATACAGACCTTGTTATGAGTAATTTTATGGACAAAGGTGGTCGTTAAGTGGAGAAACAAAATTTGTTTGAATCTCAAAACTACAATGATGTTGTGAAGAGGGTATCTACCGAACCATGAGAGGGTTGATTTTAAACTGATTATGAAGCAATATTGGTTGCTAAGTGTTGAGAATGATGAAGCCATAGTGAGAAATGGCCGTGAGAAGGAGGACTTGAAAATTTGAAAGAAGAAAATCTTCATTTCATGACTCAGTGTATTTTTATTGATGAGTTCTTGATGAATCTGGCCCTTCTATTTATAGCAGAGAGACAAGGAATGGTAGATGGGTAGGCACCGAACGGTAGATTCTTGACTGGTTGGCACTGAACGGTAGGTGGGAATGTTTGGCACCGAAAGGGGAATGGTAGGTTGGAGACTGGTAGGTACCGAATGGGAATGGTAGGTTGGACGGGTGACCCGATGTAATTTCAAGTTCAAGACACACTTGTGAGAGTTCATCTATACTTTGAAAGGAAAGCCTTGATAAAGTCTGGAGAATAACCTTGAGGGGATCCAAATTAAATGAATGAATCTCAAATTTTGATCTTGGGAGTTTAAGTTTTGGACATTGCTAGTACTTTGGAGAAATGGGTCAAATGGGTGGTTTCCAAGTCCCGAAAAACTGAGCAAGACAAGTCTGGCTTGAAAATCTTGACTTTGGGTCGACTTCAAGATTAATGCTAACTATCTTGGAATTGGGTCATTTGTGTAATTTTCAAGTCTCAAATGACGGAATGAACTCCAAAATTGGAATGTACGTGAAAAATTAAGCAAGATAGGTCCATCTTAAAAATTTTGACTTTTGGTCAATATTTACGCAAAAGTCAACTTTCTGGAAATTGGACGTTTGCACAATTTCCGAGCTTCAAATGAAGAAACGGATCCCAAAATCGGAATGTACTTGAAAACCTGAATGGGACAGGTTTGTTTTGAAAATTTTGACTTTTTGGTCAAAGTCAAAGTTCCAACTTGGTTAAAGCCCTTCCCTTTTTTTTTTTTTTTTTTTTTTTTTTTTTTTAATATAAATTTTATTTCAGGCAGTTTGGACCGGGTCAAGTGAACGGGTGTGGTCTATTTGGGCTTGAAATTTTGGGCTTTTGCCGATCGGAGGCCGTAGAATCTCCTGGTGTGGTCTGTTTTTTAAAATTTAGAACATATTTGCATAGGTTTGAAAGAGGAGACCGCGATTTTCGAAGCTTGTGGCTGTGCGTGGAGGCGCGTGTTTCCTCCGGTGAGATTTGAGTTTTCTTGGGCTTGTAGATCGAAGTCTGTAGAAGATCCCTGTGGGCTTAGTTTTGTGAAATCCTGAACGGATTTGCACAGATTTGACAGAGAAGGCCACGGGTCGTTGTTGGACTTATGGCCTCTTTTGGTCTGCTTTGGCGGAGGCCGCCCTGACAGGATGGTGCCAGGATTCAGACTTGTGAGATAGTGAGCCATCATCTTCTGTCTCTATGGCTGAATATCCTCTTTCATTTCAAAATTTGGTGCAGACTTCCTTGACTTTTAGTGCATTTGAGTTTGCAAAATTTGACTTTGAATTTCAGTTGTTTTAACATTTCTGAAATGTGAATGTAGTTCTTTCCACTGGTCAGTTGGTGGAACCATTTAATGGTTTGCTGACTTTCTTCATTTTTCTTGCCTGCTATCTCAGAAGTTTTCTATATAAAGGCATGTTATTTGCCTTCCTTCATCACTGAGGCACATGCTTGACGTTCAGCTTTCTTCTTTTGCTTTCAAGATTTTTTTTTTTTTTTTTTAATACGTGCTTTGAGATTTTCTTGTGACAAGTTCTTTGTTTTTGTTTTGTAGCACAATTTTCTTGATCTTTGGGTTTTGACATCAAACTTTACACTGACATTCTCATAGAAGTGTTTGCTTTCATTTGGTGGCTTTGCATAGCAACGTTCTTGCAGTGACTTCATTTGGTGGCTTTGCATAGCAACGTTCTTGCAGTGACGTATGCCTTCATGTTGTTACATTCTTTTCCTGCAACAACAATCTTTTAGTGATATTCATCTTTGCAACGATGTTTCCATAAGGATATTCAGCTAGGCAACAATGCTATCGCCGATACTTGTCTTTGAAGTTGTATTGGCTTTGGTGTTGGTAATGAAGCAATACTAGTGCTGGCCATTAATGGAACTATGCTAGCACTTGTTTTTGCATGAACGTGTTCCACACTTGTCTTTGCAACGTAGCCACACCAATTGTTCTTATTATGAAGCCGTACAAAGTTTGCATTTGCATTGAGGTTGCATCCATATCTTTCTTTATGTCGAAGTCGTGCCACCACTTATCTTTTGTCATGAAGCTACGCCAACTCTTGCATTCACATTGAAGCATCACCATTACTTTGTCTACTGAAGCAAATTTGTACTTGTCTTTTTTAATGAAGCCTTTTCAACATGAAGCCACGTCAACACTTCACTTGCACTGCAACTGCGCCAACATTCGTTTTTCATGAGCCATATTGACACTTGCTCTTGCACTAAAGTTGCACCAACATTGGCCTTTATAATGGAGCTGCATTAACAGCAATTTTCAGAGGCAATAAAGTTCAGACATCGAGGGTCATAGCACTGTAGCCAAACATCAAGATTTTAGAGATGCCAACAAGACTTTTAAAGATGCAAGGAGATCCTATCAAGACTTTGAAGATGCAAGGAAATGCCAACAAAACCTTGAAGTTTCAAGAAGCTCCCATCAAGACTTTGAGGATGCAAAGAGATGCTAACAAAATCTTGAAGATGTGAGGAGAATGCCGCCAACACTTTGACATTGCACGAACATGCCCTTAGATGAGAGATGATGCAACACCAACTTCAGATGTTGGAGGAAGGTGACATTGTCTAGATTTCAAAGACATGATGTGAAACGACATCACTCAGAAGGGAGATAACGTAGTTTAAATTTCAGAGTTGAGAAATGGCACAACCTTAGAGACGTGGGAGGATGTCCACAAAAGATGGGTATTGCCATGCAGACTTCATTCCCAATTCTTTGCAGCTGTCATTTTCTACCACAATGATCTTCGAGTATCATGTAGTGAGCAATTGACTGATCTTAAGTAACGCCTGCTAATCAAAGGGATCTAAAAAGCATATTGATGATTGTTGGAAAACTCTTCAAGCTAGACTGGCAATCCTTCTTCTTTCATGTGACTGAACATAGTAAATGATAGCAAGTTGCCTACGTACCCCGAAAAGGGATCAAGTCATTACGTAGTTCAAAAGATTTTTTTTTTAATGATTTTTTTTTTGATGATTTCTTTTTGGATCATTTTTTTTGGATGATCCTTTTGTTTTGTTTTGTTTGTTTGTTTGTTTTTTTTTTTTTTTTTTTTTTTTTGCAAAAAGGAGGGCTCAAGTGTGTAATAGTGGGTATCACCACTAATCGAACCCGAGACCTCAGCCTCAAGGGCGACAAAGGCATCCAAACACTATGCCACACTCACCATTGGTAACATAAAGGGGAATTAATTTCTCTTTATTGGTATACTTTCAAAGGTAATGGGAAGACATCATGTACCTTTGCAGTGTTGTAGTGGGCAGTTTAAGCTCTTACCTAGGAGCAATCCTCGATCTTTAAGCGTAGAAGTATTTAAGGAGCTTCCTATTGATGGGGTTGATCCTTGCATCATCATTGTTGATCAATTTGTAAGCTCGGTTGGTCTTTGCCCCCTACTTGAGAGTTGGAAGTGCATCATAAGCAACGGTCACATAGTTTGACCCAATGACTTCATCAAAGTCTAGATCAATCTTGTTTTCTTTGGCGAGCTTCATGATTTGTTCTTTGAAGACGAAAAATTTTTGGATTGGGTGGCCAGTGATGCGATGATATTTGCAGTAGTTAGGGTTATTAACTTTCCCCATGTCTTCTGGTCACTTGCATTCTGGCAATTCAATCAGCTTCAATTGCAATAGTTGTTCTAAGATGTTTGGCACATCTTCATTAGGGAACGGATATACATTTTACTCATGTTCCTTAAAAGTCAAGCGACGCACTTCGTTCTTTTGCTATCCTTCAAGTCGTTTTTCATTTGCATTTACTCCTCTTCTTAGAACCTTGACTTCGACAGTGTTAACAACCATTGGGTCTTTAAGGTTGACTTTTGCATTCCTGTCATTCTTTCTTACTTCCTTTTTGCTTTCCTCAAGTATGGGAGGATTTGTACTTCCATGGCTAGCAATGCTCAACTCCATGTCATGCATACGAGTTGTTAACTCTTCAAATGTTCGAGGCTTTATCCCTTGAAGGATGTAAAGAGGTCCCCAATGCATGCCTTGGATGCACATCTCTATAGAAAAAATTTTAGAAAGTCGATCCTTGCAATCCAAGCTTAAAGAACGCCATCGATTGATATAATCGATCACCGGCTCATCTTCCCATTGCTTGGTATTAGTAAGCTTTATCATGCTCACTGTACGACGCGTGCTATAAAATCAATCAAGAAATTCTCTTTCGAGTTGTTGCCAACTGTCGATTGACTTGAGTTCTAAGTCTGTATACCAATCAAAGGCATTTCCCTTGAGCAAACGGACAAATTGCTTTACAAGGAGGCCTCCTTGAGTCCCTGCGTTCTCATAAGTTTCTACAAAGTGAGCAACATGTTGCTTAGGATTTCCATTGCCATCAAACTGCAAGAACTTGGGGGGTTGATACCCATTTGGCATCCTCATGTTGTTGATGCACTTTGTGTAAGGTTTTAAATATGTGAGAGAACTTGTAGAAGAACCTCCATATTGTGCTTGGATGGTATTTGTTATTATGTCTTGTAATTGTTGGACTGACAATGAAGCAACCGAAGTAGATTGTTCTCGTCAGAGAGTGTTTTCAATTTCTCTCCCTTCGTCATCCTTCGCAGATGTGAATTTATGACCATGGCTTGATTCACCAGGATCTTGTATTTTGAGTTCGTTCATTAAAGTTGCAATTTGGAGGTCCTTATCTTCAAGTGTTTTTGTGAGAAGGACAACCCTTTGCTCCATTTCAACCATCTTTTCTTCCATGGTAGAGGTGTTAGTCATCATGACTGGCACAACTTCCCAAGATGATGGAGAGTAAAGTGATTTAAAGTAAGCACATGACATCTCATCTTTTGGGTTCCTTTTGATGGGAGACAATTTGTGGACGAATTTGTGGATGACTAAATTTCTCAGTTCGAAATAAGTCAAACAAGTAAAATAATTTCACAAATGCAAATTTGTATTGATGAATGTGTGGTACAATTCTCTATGATTACAAAAGAGTGATCCTCTGATTCGATCTCCTTGAAAGATTTGTTGATTGGATTTGTAAAAATGTAATTTTGACTTGAACACAAGATATCCTTCAATTTGGCTGAAGAATGAATCGAAGATCTTTGAAACAGAATTATAATGAATTTCTGGCTATAAGCTTGTTAGAAATCCTTTGTTCTTCATGTTCTTTGTGTTCTTCGTGTGCTCTTCGCCTTCAAAGGTTTGTGGTGGAAGTTCTTCGGGGCTTTAGAGGCTTGAATTCGTAGAGCTTTAATGATTTGTGGTTTATGAGGTTTCTAGAGGCTTTGGAGCTTGATTCTAGTGAACTTTGAGATCTAGGAATATGATTTGGATGATTCCTCTTTGAATGTTCTTTGTATGTAAAGATTTGTGTTGGAAGTTTTTCGGTGCTTTAGAGGCTTGAATCCGTAGAGCTTCACTGATTTGTGTTTATTGAAGTTTCTGGAGGCTTTTGAGCTTAATTCCAGTGAACTTTAAGATCTAGGCAGGTAGTTTGGATAATTCTGCTTCGAATGTTCTTCGTTTTTGAGGGTTGAAGTTCTTGAAGTTGCTGGAGGCTTTAGGGCTTGATTCCAGTAGAGCTTCTGGACTTTTGAACTCAAGATGTCTTCTCTAATGCTGCTTGTGCTTCAGATGGCTTGGTGTCCTCCAAAATGTCTTAGGAAGGCTTTTATTTATAGGAGTTTGCAGGTGGGTGAGTGACACGTGGCGAAGTCTGATTGGTGACACATGTCACAGCCTAATTGGTTTGCTTATGTCATCGCTTACACATGCGAGGCTGATTATGTCATCGCTTACACGTGCGCTGATGTGTGATTGGTTTTTGCATGACACTTGGCAAATTTTTGTTGATTTCTGAGTAGTGATAGCAAAACCTAGCAGTAATACGTGGCGCTTTGTAATTGGCTATATTTTGTGGACTTGGTAGGGTGACGTGTCAGATTGTGATAGGTCGAGAATTTTCCCTCTCTACAAGGTCCTCGATGAATGCATTGACGCTGGTTTCAGCTAATCCTCCTTTTGCAATTGCATGTTGACACACACATTGAACTTCACTTGCTCTTGTCCTAATTTCTTTCACTTCATCATTTTCCAAATCCATAAATTTCTGCACTAGCCCTGCGATTTCCACTCTTGTCACCAAATTGTCCATTCCCACATCTTGCTTCACCCTCTACCCAATCTTCCAATCTTCCACAATTAACTTACTATTCAAGATTTGACCAAAGATTATGGGAAAGGTAAGAAATGGAATACCACATAACATTCCTTCTCGAGTGGAACTCCATCCACAATGTGACCAAAAGTCCCGTACAGAAGAATGAGATAAGACCCTAAATTGATTGCACCAAGGCACTACTAATACTTTATGACCACAAACCTCTTTCAATTTGCTAGTCTCGTCATGTGCTACCCAAAAGAATCTAACACCACTATCACCTAAACCAGTAGCGATTTCATCCATTTGGGCATTAGAAACTGAAAGAAAACTTCCCATTGAAATATATAGAACGGAACTTCTGGGTAAGCAATCTAGCCAATGTAGATAGTTGTTGTCCCTGTGGTTTGTGTTTTCTCCAAAATCAAAGTCAAGTACAATTGGGCCCATAGCATATACAGGGAATGAGAATTCTTCTTTCAAAACATCGAATACTTTGGATTCGAACTCATAGATGGTTGTGAATAAGAGATATTGTGCTTTGGTTACCCATGAAAAAGCTTCAAGAAACCTTTGTGTCATTTGTTGGTTTCTCCCACGAAAAGGAATATTCACTAGTGGTGTGGAGGAAATTCCAGGGATCTAATTTACATGCTCCTTGGATTTTGTTGACAAAAACAAAACCAATTGTATCATTAGAAATCCACAATTGGGTAACATAGTCCTAGTAAAGGCATGTCAATGAAGAAACTACGTGTATTGGTAATTAGTTCACTTATTCTTCCTTACCAAAAAATAAAAAATAAAATAAAATAAAATAATAATAATAATAATAATAATAATAATAGTTGACTTATATTTTTAGTTGCTTTGAAGTTTTGTTCGAGTTACTATGAAAATAAAGTTGACTTTTTATTGATTAGCTCTTTCGTCTGAAGTAGCTGTAAGGGTTAATTAAATTTCATAGGAAAAAAAATTAATTAGTAAAAATAAAACAAGAAAAAAAGTAAGAACACATGCTATTTTCTATTGTTGGTTGTCGCAAAACCTTATCCAAAAAGTAATCCATCCTCTTATTTGTCAGGGTGATCTCTCCATTTTCTTCATTGTTTTGTTCAGCAACTACAGCTTCATTCAGCATTACCACATCAATCTCTTTGTTAATCTTTCAAAGCATAGGATGAGCTAGTGAATGGCAGCAAGCGATGGCTACAACACTTACGGGTTATAGGTGGTTGTTCTTTGCATTATCAAGCTTTAGAAATTTTATTTTTTTGGTGAGCAAACTTTTATGGATTTTTTTTTTTTTTTTTTGGGAGGGAGCCACAATTATGGATCCATTATCTATTTTTATTTTATTTTATGGGTCCCTTTAAGTCAAATTTTATTACTTAGAGCATTTATAGTGGGTGATGCAAAAAAAAAAGTAGGCTTTTAGCAACTAAAAAAATATTTTATTTATTTTAACACTTCACTGTAGAATACACTCAACATCAAAGGTTTTTTTTTTTTTTTTTTTTTTTAATTACTAAATTTAAATTTTCTTTTATTATTATTTTTTTATTCTTTATCTATGTCTCTTTCTCTTTCTTCCTTTCCATCACTCTCTCCTCTCTGAAGCAAGAACAATCAACAAGACAACAAACCCACTCCTCTTTCTTCTCAACCTAGCAAACCCATAGCCACTGCCAACATCAACAAACCCAAAACTACCACCACTGCCACCCACAATCCCAACAAATCACAACCGCCAACCACTACATAACAAGAAAAATCCATCAAATGGATAGCCACCACAAACTGAAACCCACCCACCTGCCATTACTGCAAACCCCTGCCCAAAATCAACCCACCAAAAAACAACCTAACCACCACTGTGATCACAAACCAACCACCACCTCCATCATGCCCACAACCACGAGACAAAATCAAGCTAACAAGCACCACAAACCCAAATCAATCAATAACCAAACACACAATTTGGGGGGGGGGGGGGGGGGGGAGAGAGATTTTCAGCCCTAGCAAAAGAAATTCTTTATAAAAAAAGATAGAAGAGAGGGAAGAGCGGCAACCACCGTTGGTGGTAGTTTGCCACATGTCACCACTATCAATGGTGGCCTCTCATTAGCTTTGTTCATGGATCTTAGCTAGATCCGCGCGAGAGAGAGAGAGAGAGAGAGAGAGAGAGAGAGAGAGAGAGAGAGAGAGAGAGAGAGAGTACAAATAGTTTTTAATTTTAACTTGTTGCTACAATAATTGCTATAGATAACAGTTACTATAGCTAGTTGTTAAAAAAATTTAGCTTTAACATCATTGATAATACACGCTTTTTGGCTTTTTGAGTGGTAAAATAACTATTTTGCTAAAATACCACAATCAATGTGGATGCTATTAAGATGCAACCCTATAATTTTGGAATCAAACTTTTTGTTAACTTCATCTACTTTTTCCATGTAAAATTTTGAAAGCACATATTTTTTCATGTCATTATTTTATTTATTTATTTTTAAAAAATTGGTTGATTTTACTTCCTCCTACATTGTACATGTCCAACAAATATTTATATAAAATGAAGGGAGAAATTAATAGATATCCTATGAGCATTAATTTAGAAAAAAAAAATTAGAAATTTTTATGGGAAAATGAAAAGGTAATTGAATTTTTGTCAGCCTTTTATATTTCTCATAAAGGTGGTATCAAAAATTTCTAAAATGGTCCATGCACAATTGCCCTAAGGGCGTCTGTTAACCGTAACTTAAATGAAAATGCTTTGACTTTTTGTTAAATTTTCTTTAATGTTGCCACATAATTTTTTGAAAATCCACATTTCTCCAAGTCATCATTTTAATATATATATATATATATATATATATATATATATATATATTTTTTTTTTTTTAATTTGGTTTTTAGAACTTTTAAACAAAAACAAAAAAATGAATTTATTTATTATGATGCTTTTGTGGCACCAATCACATAGCTAGCAAGTCAATTTATAAATCTTTATAGTAAAATTAGTCATATATTTTATTATTTTCTTGTATAGTATATTTCATAGATAAGTTTGTTAATATTATAAAGATCTATAATTAAAAAATAATTGGTAAAATCAAGGCTTGATTGACATAGTTCAAATATGTAATTATACCTACTGTAGGGGCACGTTTTGTTCCTAAGCCCAAAAAGTAAAAGGATTAAGGCCCAAAAAGCCTAACACAATGAATTTATAGAGAGTGGGCTGAAAATTAGACTTCAGTGAGTTGGACAACAATCATGGTAGGTTAAAGATGACAAGAAAATAAAGACAAACAAGTTTTATGCAAAGAAACTCTTCCTTGGCAAAGTTCGAGGACAACAGTCCTTGTATATATTTCTCTTGAACTTAATTACAGTTACAGTTCATATTGCTACGGTGTTTTTCCTATAGATCCTCAGATAATCCTCTTGTAATGGAGTCTTTCTTCTTTATATTACCCTGTTTTGCTTCATCTCAGCCCTCCACATGTAGATCAAGTTGCTGGTTTTAATCCTTATCCCATCAGCACATTTTTGAAATCTTTGGGGGTAGTTGTAAGGCTGAATATTACTATTCAGGTATCACCTCCACATTAATGTGGCCATGGAGTTAGCTGCAGAGCATTTAATAAGATGGTAGTAGCTTTCTCTTAGATATTTCTCAACTTCCCTTTGTCTTGTTTCATTATGATGTTTATTCTTACCAGTAGAATTGTCCAGAATGTTGCTTTTGATGACAGGTCAAACCTTCTGACCTCTACTTTGCTTAGTCGATGAGGCATTTCTCCTTGGACTACCTTCCTAAACCTTCACGACCAAAATCCCTCCATAACCTACTGATTTATACGTTTTCACTAATGTCTAACTATCCTCAAACTGCTAATGTCCTCGGACAAAACTCACGGCCCAATATGCATTCTAGGCCTTGCATCCCTACAATAGCCCCTCGAAATTCCCCTCTTTTGCTCTTCTGGAAAAAAGGAGGATATTGATATTACAACAATTATTTTGCTCTACCCTTATGTCATCTCTATCTGTGCAGGTATCTTTTCAACTACCCAAAAGCACACTCTTGATGTTTTGGCATCCAAGATGCGCTTGCATTTATTTTCACGACTCTATGTTCCCTACGTTCTACAGTACGATGAAGATCCAACGATTGAAGATTTTATAGGGACTTGGGCGGGAGTTTTCCCGCCTGCTTTTCCCTCTCATATATATATTGCCTGAAGACCTCGACTTTTTCACCTTTTGCACTTTCAAATCTCAAGAACTAGTCTGAGGAGCCCATCTTCCCTTCTGTAAGTTGTCTTTAGTATTTTCTTCTTCTCATTTTTTTCTTTTTATTTAGAGCCTTTTCTTCCTCAGCCCCTCTAATTTCTCCTCGCCCTCCTCATACCTTAGACTATTTTTCAAATGGGTAGATTTGCTTACCTAGTAGACACCCCTGAGGGTATAGACTACTTTAAAGCTCGTTACCATATTCCTCCTAAGGTTTCCATTAGATACTATTGCCGGGGGGAATGGCATGCCCTAAAGCAGGAGGCAGAAGTGGTAATCCCTATGGTTGCCTTTATAGAAGGAGGGATGAGAATCCCTATGGGGAGGGTAACTAAGGATTACCTCATCGCTCACAGACTCTCCCCTACCCAGTGTGGTCCTAACATGTTTAGGATTATAGGTAGTGTAGACACTCTTAATGAGAGGATGAATGTAAACCTTACACACCATGATGTGAATTGGGTTTACAACTGCCACAAACTAATAAGGCAGGGGTACTACCTAAAGACTAGAGTTCCCGCGATCATACTCATATCATGTCTCCCTGAGTCCATCAAGGGTATGGATAAAGATTATCTAATCATCTCAGGTGAGTGGCATAATAGGCTTCACTGCCCAACACAAGAAGGGACACTAGGTGGGGTGTTCAGGTATAGGTCTACTGTTTTAACAATATCCCTTTTCTTACTAACATTTTCTATGTTTACCCTTTCTATCTGTACTTATAATTTAATTCCTCTTTTACCTATGCTGTATTTCTAACAATGTTTTTGTTTTTGGTGAATTTGCAGATAAGTACTCTGCCATCCCTAATTTTAGCCTTATCAATGAGCCAGATCTGACATGAATACTTAAGTTTGAGATCTTTGTCCACAAAGACAGACAATTAAGAGTAGCCCACCTCATCCTCGACTACGAACCCTTATCATCCAGCTTCCAAGCACCAAAGTATGTGACCAAAGTGAGAGACCCATGCTTGCACCAAATCAATATCGTCGTACCAAGTTTCCTCGTTACTGGCCTTGTTCCAAAATGTGTACAAATAGTAGAATTTCCATTTCAACATGCTGCCAAGGAGGAAGCAACTCCTTCCTAGCCAACAATTAAGGAGGAGGAACAAGTAGTTGAAGTTTCAGACTCTGAGGATGAGTTTGAGGTTTTCAACCAGCCCCAATCCCCAGAGCCTCCAGCTGGTGACCTTAGCCACCTTCCTCCATCCCAAATAAGTAGCATCCAAGAATCCAAGAAGCTGCAAGCATTCCTAAAGCAATGGTGCTACAAAGCAAGGCTAAGACGAGTCTTTTGGAGCTTCTAGAGTCCCATGCGGGGGGTAATGTGCCCGAGGTGGCCATTCAAACCAAACCCCCTACTCCTCCTTCCCAAGCCTCTTAAGATGACCTTACTAACAAGAAGCGAAAACGGGACCCCAAGGGCAAGGAAGTCGTGGAGGAAGGGAGGGGTCTTACCAAAGAAGTTGAACCTCAAAAAGGCGCCAAAGTGGCCAAGACCAGCCAAATGAGGTCCTCCTATGAAGGATCCATAGTGGACAGGGGGCATGATCGCGTTTCTAATATCCAAGCTTGGAATCTTCCATTTGTGCTAAATGGATCTCCTCTCCCTTCAAATGCCTCAATAAGGGACTTTCAGCAAGGGAGAGGTGGATACTGGCAGGTGCTGTGGGGCAGGCTCTATTGCTGCCAGGAGACATGGCCGACTTAAGGAACATGAAGAAACACGAGGTGTTTCTAAGTCTAAAGAGGGACCTTGCACTGGTAAGTACTGTATAACGTTTTTCTTATTTATATTTATTTTTTAGTTATTATATATGTGTGTGTGTGTGTGTGTGTGTGTGTATTTTACACTTAAGGCTCTAATTGCTTTCTTTCATTACTATACTATTTCCTTTGAAGGCTATCCAATCAGCACATATGGCCGAGGAGCTAGTGACCAAATCCCATTGGCAAATGAAAGAGGAAGAAGGGAGGCGGATCGCTATCTTGGAGGCCTTTTTCCTGGCTGAAAAGTGGATCTAGGAGTTGAACAACCAACTAACCGTGGCTGATCGGGAAAGGAAAAGTGCTGAGGCTGCTTTGCATAGAGCTGAGAAACAGGTAGAAAGCCAACGCAAATAGCTTTACTAGACTGAAGACCAGCTATTTGCAGCTAAGGAGCAAATAAAGGCTTTGAAGAAAAAGCTAGAAGAGATGGAGAAAGCTGTAGAGAAAGCCGAGCAGAATGGCTATAATGTTGGGGTGGCAGAGATTGAGACCTTTAGGGCTAAGGTCTTTGGGGTTTGTAGAACCAACTACCTTCAAGTGTGGAATAAGGCCTTCAACCAGGTTGGGGTTGAGACCTCTTCTGCCCTAAGGAATCCCTCAGTCATCCGAGCATCAGGCCCTTCAGACTCCAAAGCTGACACTGTCCCTAAGGATTCAAATTGCAACAAGGGCATATCTACTAAGGCTCTCCCCTCTTCCAATGATCCTTCTAAAGATGCAGAGCAAGTTGGGGCAGCAAAAAAGGAAAATGACACAACTAAAGGAGTGGTCCCTGAAGCTACCAAGCTTCCAATTACACCCAAAGACACTTCTAAGGATAAAGGATCCTCCTAGAGCCTAGAAATTGTCATGGCAACCCTTCCCATGCCTACCAAGGAGGATCCCAAGGGTAAGGGCCCAGCCTCTACCGCAGTTACTACTGCCAAATCTATTAAGGCTCCAGCAAAAGATAACCTTCCTCTTAAGATTAAGTAGGGCCTAGGCTAGATTTAGTAGACTTTATTGTTTTCATGTAATTGTTGTTTATATTTGCAAAGTTGTACTTATTTTGCCTTTTCCAAGGCTTTATCTAATGACAAGTGCTAACCTTCTTTTATGCTCTATTACATTTGTGCAAATTCAAACATAACTTCTGCTTTACCTTGCACTTAATTGATATAAAAATAAGATATAATTTCATTCAATTTAAGATATACCTACATTCTTAACTTCAACAATTATCTATACAAGTGATAGTATAGTTTCTACACTCTACACAATTAACAATAGAGCAGGCTAAACCTTCCAAGTCTACAATCTTTAATAAAGTGTAATCTTAACTTCAAAAACATACCTTACATGTCTGAAACAAGTAGCTCATATGACTATATATGCTTTAGGCTTTCCTTCTTAATCTTGAATAATGATAAACCATGCACTTACTTACAATTTCACATACTCATCCACTTAACAGCATATCAAAGCAGTGGTAGGTGTTAATTTACCCATAGTATATGGTCCGAGGAACCAAACATGACTAAGATTCTATTTAACACCTAGGGAGATACTGAGTAGTGTTAATTTACCCAAGGTATATGGTCTGAGGAGTCAAATATGACCAAAGTTTTTTTTAACATATGAATATTTGCTTAAGTAGTATTAATTCACCCATGGTATGTAGTCCGAGGAGCCAGGCATGGCCATGGTTTTGTTTAATACTTAACAAATAATAAAGAATATCAATTTACTTAAGGTATGTGATTTGAGGAACTAGGCATGACCAAGGTTTTGTTTAATATTAAACAAGTAGTCAAGAATATTAATTTACCCAAGGAATGTGGTCCGAGGAACCAGGCATGACCAATGTTCTGTTTAATAAATATTAATTTACCCAAGGTATGTGGTCCGAGGGACCAAGCATGACCAAGGTTCTATTTAATATTCAAACAAGTAATTAAGAATAGTAATTTACCCAAGGTATATGGTCCGAGAAATCAAGCATGACCAAGGTTCTGTTTAATATTCAAACAAGTAATCAAGAATATTAATTTACTTTAGGTATGTGGTCTGAGAAATCAAGCATGATCAATGTTCTGTTTAATATTCAAACAAGTAAGAAACACAACACATAATGTCATAAAATATATATATATATATATATGGCAGAGCTGCCTTTCATTAATAATAGTACCTTTGAAGGTTATTTACATTTTAAGGACATGGCATAACATTTTCATCTAAATCCACAACCTTTCTTAATACTAAGTCTCTACGTGCTAATGGTCTTAGCCTCACACTTGAGTCATACCTCTGTTTGAGCTTTTGTTGATAATATGCCAACTAAACCATGGCATTTCTCTTCATTCTTCAATTAAATCCAGGCTCCTTTCCAATAGGTTGTCATTGCTGTTTGGAGTGAACAAGCTCGTCCTCAGCATGGGAAACCTAGTCTTCAAAGGAATCATAGCCTTAGACCCATAAGTCATTGAAAAGGGTGTTTCCCCCCGTTGACAGACTAGGGGTAGTCTGATATGCCCAGAGAATATGTGGCAATTCTTCCACCCACTTACCCTTTTCATTATCCAACATTTTCTTAAGCCCATTCACTATGACCTTATTGACAGTCTCAGCCTGTCCATTCACTTGTGGATAATCCAAAGTTGAATACATATTCTTAATACCCAATTCACAGCAGCACCTCCTGAAAGCCTTACTATCAAATTGAAGTCCATTGTCCAAGATGAAGGTATGAGGAATCCCAAATTGGGTGAGAATATTTTTCCACACAAACCTCTTTGCATCCACATCCCCAATGTTAGCTAATGGATCAACTTCAAGCCATTTGGTGAAGTAATCAGTGCCACTTAAAAGCCATTGTCTATTTCCTACTGCCTTAGGGAATGGCCCCACAATATTTAAGCCCCATTAATAAAATAGCCAGGGACTAGATAGAGGATTAAGGACACTCTTGACTGATGAATGTTAGGAGCAAATCTCTGACATTGGTCACACTTCTTCACATCTTTTTGTACTTCCTTCTGCATACTTGGCCACCAATACCCTTGAGTGAGGGCCCTGGGAGATAGTGATCTGCCCCCTGTATGACTTCCGCAAACCCCTTTATGTAACTCTTCCAAGAGTTATTCCACTACCTTAAGATGGACGCATAGCAAATATGGCCCAGAAAAAGAGTGTTTGTATAACTTTTAATTCTCAGACAACCAAAAACAAGAAGCTTTTCTTCTCACTTTATCTACCTCCCTCTTCTTCTCGGGCAAGATATCATCCTTAAGGAAAAAAGCTATGGAATCCATCCAACTAGGCCCTACCCTAATTTGATGATTTTGGACCGTCTCTCTCTTTATCCCAATGGGCTTATATAAATCTTCAACGAGGATAACCTGTGGTAAACTTTACGCCAAGGAGGTGGCCAAGGTGGCAATAGAGTCAGCATGCATATTTCTGTTTCTCAGGATTTGCTGCAAGGTGAAATACTCAAAACTTGATTGAAGTGCCTAACTTAGCTCAAATACTCTTGCATTCTTAAATCTCTAACTTCCACTCTCCCTTTACTTGGCCTACAACCAATCTTGAATCTGAAAACACCTCCACTGCTCTTCCTCCCATTTTTTGAACCATAGCCATCCCTACCAATAAAGCTTCATACTCAACCTCGTTACTTATGGCTGAGAAGCCTAACTTTAAGGATTTCTTAATAGTAATCTTTTCGAGAGATACCATAACTAGCCCCACTCCAAATCCTCTTTGATTAGCTACACCATCAACGTATAATTTCCAAGATAGAGGTCCTTGTAAGGAGATTGTCTCAATTGATTTTCTTTCCATTCTTTGCTTTAAACCTTCCTCTTCTAGTGGGAGACTCAGTAAATTTAGTCACCAAATCTACAAGGACCTAGCCCTTAATAGAGGTGCGAGGCATGTACTTCATATCAAAAGCCCTTAAGATTGTTCCCCACTTGACAATTCTTCCTGTTTAATTAGCTTTTCGAAGTAGTGATTGAAGGGGAAGTTAGGTCAAAACCACAATTGTATGAGCTCCGAAGTAATGAGGGAGCTTCCATGTAGCATGCACCACTGTCAAGATGGCCTTCTCTAATGGTAAATAACGAATTTTTGCTTCATGCAACAACTTGCTCACATAATAAACTGGCCTCTACACTCCGTTATCAACTCTTATTAATACTAGGCTCACTGCATGAGAGGCTACAACAATGTAAGCAAACAAAAACTCCTCCTCTTCGGGCCTAGACATAATGGATAGCCGAGAAAGATACTCTTTCAACTATTGGAAGGCTACGACATATTCCTCGGTCCACTCAAACCCCTTCCACTTATGTAACAATTGGAAGAAAGGTCTAAACCTGTCTGTTGACTGAGAGATGAATTGGTTCAGAGCAGTAGTCATTCCTGTTAATTTATGGACTTCCTTGGGATTCTAAGGAGGCTGCAGATTGTTAATTTCCTTGATCTAATCATGGTTGACTTCAATTCCATGATGAGTGACCATATAACTAAGAAACTTGCTTGTACTAACACCAAAAGAGCACTTGGAAGCATTAAGGCAAAAATTATGCTTTCTCAGTATTTCAAAAATATTTCCAAGGTCATTCACATGCTCGGACTCTACCTTACTCTTCACCACCATATCATCTATGTAGACTTTAATGTTTTTGTCGAGTTGAGGCTTAAACATCCTAGTCATCATCCTCTGATATGTAGATCCTGCATTCTTTAATCCGAAGGGCATCACTTAGTAGTAGTAATTCCCAGTGGGCGTAATAAAAGCAGTCTTCTCCTGATCATCCAAAGCTAATGATATTTGATGATACTCTTGAAAGGTGTCCAAAAAGCTCATCTGAGGATGACCCACAATTGCATCCACCAATTGGTCTATTCGAGGCATTGGGAAGGGGTCTTTTGGGCAAGCATTGTTTAAATCAGTGAAGTCTACACATACTTACCACTTCCCACTCTTCTTTTTTACCACCACTATATTAGCCAACCATTCAGTATAAAACACCTCTTTTGTTGCCCCTGTCTGCTTAAGCTTGATCACCTCCTCCTTGATAGCATCAGAGTGTTCTTTAGAAGAGCGTCGAAGTGGTTGCTTCTTAGGAGCAGATGGACTAACATTTAAGTGGTGGCAAATAAAATTTGGATCCACCCTAGGAGCCTCATAAGCACTCCATGCAAACACATCAACATTTTTCTTAAGGAAAACAATCAATTCTTCCTTCTCCCAAGGAGGTAATTGCACTTTTACTTGGAAAAACTTCTCCTCGTCGTCATCAATAACGATTTTTTCCAATTCTTCACACTTTTCCCTTCTACCACCACGTCCGCAGACAAGACTATTCCCCTTGATTGCTATCAATCCCTCTTTGCAAAGGCTGAGAATTCACCTTTAGTCTGATGCCTAATTGCAGCTATTAAACATTGTCTGGCCATAGATTGACTTCCAATCAGCTCCTCGACCTGATCCCTTGATAGATACTTCACTTTCAAGTGCAAAGTGGAAGACATAGCCCTAATGACATGAAACCAAGGTCTTGCCACAATAACAGTATAAGGGGAGTAGGCATCTACTACAATGAAGTTCACTTTCACAACTTTTGACTTGCCTGAATAGGTAGTTTGATTTGGCCCTTCGGAAAGACAATCTTCCCATCAAACCCTATTAGAGGAGAGTCATAGCAGGCTAAGTCCTCAAGCTTCAGCTTCAGCCCCTTAAAAAGATCAGGGTACATGATCTCTGCACCGCTGCCCTAATCTACCAAAACCCTCTTCACAACGTACCCTTCAATCCTAAGGGTAACCACCAAGGCATCATCATGCGGCTGTAGGGTTCCCATCTTATCCTTATCGGAAAAGCTCAAGGCTGGGCGGACTTCCAATCTACTCCTCCTAGGGTTAGGGATTAGGACCTCTGCAAATGGCCAATCTATAGACATCACCCTGGATAGATGAGAGCCAGTCGTACCTAGGGCAGCAAGGATAACACTGATTGTCCGCAAAGGCAGTCTTAAAGAAGCATCCTTTTGAGCTACCGACCCTGCCTGACTGCCCTGTCCACTGGGCTGATACAAGAATTATTTTAACTTCCCAATCTTAACCAGTTGCTCTAGATAATTCCATAAAGTCCTACACTCTTCTGTAGTGTGTCCTCGATCTTGGTGGTACTGATAATGAAGACTTTGATTACGCTTTGTAAGGTCTCCACCCATCTTATTGGGCCACCTGAGATATAGATCATTCTTTACTTTCTCCAAAATTTGGTGTACAGGCTCCTTGACAACAATGCTTACTATTTAGGCAGTAGCAAACCAAGAGTGCCAAGCAAAATCTCTCTTGGGTCGACTGTTATTGTACCTTTCCAAAATGAAATCCCTTCAATCCTGAGGAACTACCTTGGCCTTCCCCCTCCCCCTTTTTTTTTTTTTGGTCCTCATCTTCCCATTTGTACTCATCAATACGATCCACGAGCTAATGTACACTCCTAACAAGTTTTCTCGTCAAAGACTTCCTCAAATTGTGCTCGGCAAGCAAGTATCATTAAAATTCTCATCTATCTCATTAAACACTTCCCAGTACCAAACAGAGTATGTCTCTAGGGTTTCTCCTTCTCGCATGGTCATGGACAACAGAGAATCCAAGGGTCGAGGAACCCTACTGTAAGTAACAAAGCGAGAACCAAACGCTCTAGTAAGCTTTTTAAAGGAGTTAATCAAACCTTCATTCAACCCATCAAACCATCTCATCGCCATGGTCCTTAGGCTAGATGGGAACACCTTGCACATCAAGGCTTTATTCTTTGAGTGAACAGCCATTCTTTGGTTGAAGTGGCTGACATGCTCCACATGGTCTGTTCTACCATTATCATGGTAAATGTTCGTTGAGTAAATTGCTGAGGAAGTTTTTCTCCTTTAATCCTTCGTGTAAAAGGTGACTTATAAATCTGGTTCAAAGCCCTGCTTATGGAGTCGTTACCCAAACCTCTACGAGATGGACTCTTACTTCTTTGCTTATAATGGCGATCCTCATTGCATGAAAAAGACTTACTAGAAGGAGTCCTTGATCTAGGCTTATAGCTGTCATCCTTATCATCATCAGAAGAAGGCTCCGAACTTGAAGGAGTCCCTTTCCATCACCTACGGCGTAACTTCCTCTGTAGATTGTCAATCTCCAACTGCATGTTCCTAGTATTCTCTCCATAAGACACGTGACTCCCACTTCGAGACTGGCTCCTATTAGTATGCGTGGTATGTACACTAACCTCCCAGTCCCTCATTCGCTCAAGGTTGAAAAACTGATCTTGACATTGGGAACCAATAGATTCTTCTCGATTTGGACCTGAACCTACTATGGCTAAACGTTGATCTCACCAAAGCTCAAGTATTCCCACAGACGGTGCCAATTATAAGGGAACGTTTTGGCTCCTAAGCCCAAAAAGTAAAAGGATTAAGGCCCAAAGAGCCCAACACAACAAATTTATAGAGAGTGAGCTAGAAACTTGACTTCAATGAGTTAGACAACAATCACAGTAGGTTAAAGATGATAAGAAAATAAAGACAAACAATTTTTGTGCAAAGAAACTCTTCCTCAGCAAAGTTTGAGGACAACAGTCCTTGTATATATTTCGCTTGAACTTAATTACAATTATAGTTCTTATTGCTACAGTGTTTTTCCTATAGATCCTCAGATGATCCTCTTGTAATGGGATCTTTCTTCTTTATATTGCCCTGTTTTGCTTCATTTCAGCCCTCCATGTGTAGATCAACTTGTTGGCTTTAATCCTTGTACCATCAGCAACTTCCTGAAGTCTTTGAGGGTAGCTGTATGACTGAATATTATTATTCAGGTATCACCTTCACATTAATGCGACCAGGGAGTTAGCTGCAGAGCATTTAATGCAATGGTAGCAGCTTTCTCCTAGATATTTCTCAACTTCCCTTTGTCTTGTTTCCTCCTGATGTTTATCCTCACCAGTAGAATTTTTCAGAGTGTTGCTCTTGATGGCAGGTCAAACCTTTTGACCTCTACATTGCTTAGCTGAGGAGGCATTTCTCCTTGGACTACCTTCCCAAACCTTCACGACCAAAATCCTTTCATAACCTACTGATTTGTACGTCTTTGCTAATGTCTAATTGTCCTTGGACAAAGCCCACGGCCCAATATGCATTCCTGGGCCTTGCATCCCTACACCTATGATTTATAAAATGAAGTCTTTAACCTTTTATTGATTATTATGTTAGTTTAAAGTGATTAGGATTTTGATCATCATTTTTATAAAAGCAACAGCATACTAAAAAAATTTGATTAAATTATATTTTGTTAGATTCTAAGGTCTTAGGATTTTATGTATTTAGAACTCTAATTTGTAATGTTGGCAAACCATGATCAAAACAATGTATTTAGTCTTGTTTAGGCTTGCTCAAAGTTGGTTTAATATTGTAAAGTTGGAATCGAGTGGCTGCAGAAGTACTTGGGACTTTCGGCCTGGCTCGATCGATCGAAGAATAGACTCGATCGATCGAAAATCGCACAGGTTGAATTTTCTGCAGATTTTCCAACTCAACCCTACTTCATTAAACGTTTAGGGTTTTGTGTTTTTACCCTAGGTATATAAACTAAACCCTAGCCACGTTTTTTAGGGTTGTCCATATTGCTTTGTTGCTCATACATTGCTGTTTTGTGTGAATCTCGTGTGAGATCTTTGAGGAGACTTCCTTTACACAAAACTTAGGGTTTTCAAGGTAGAGATGATTTCAACATCTTGAAGATCATTACTGTTGCAACCATTGGAACTTAAAAGAAAAGCAAGCGGGGAGCTTGTAGCTGATTGAAGAATTCAAGAAAGAAGTAGTCCGTGGATTCGGAGCCTGCGCGTGGTCGTGTCAGGAAGTTTTACTGGTGGGTAGCATTAGGAAGTCGAGCGGGGAGCTTGTAGTCCTTCTGTAAGAACTTCAATTCTTTCATAGTGAATTCTGTTATGCCTTGAGGATTGGTGGGTCAAATCCTCCCCAGGTTTTTACCGAGTGGTTTCCTGGGTGATCATATCTTGTGTTTATTTATTTTCCGCTGCTTTATATCTTGATATGATTATTTGATTGTTTTAACCTAGTATTGCATAATTTGACTAAGTAACAACTTGGCTAATTAATCTAGGCTACGCAATTTGTGTGTTTAAGGGGTCTAAATTTCCATCATATTTGATTTACGTTAAATAAATACTAATTTCTAAATTATTATTGGCACATGTATTTTTGTTGGGTTGGACTATGTTCCAATCTATTCCATATCATAAACCGGTCAAGTGGGGTATTTATTAGGGTGGTGTACGTTCATTACATACACCATGTTATACACACACTCAAATTGTACATAGACTTACAGTTCGAGTGTGTGTGTGTGAAAGAGTGTATAACATGATGTGTGTACTAATTTTTACCCTATTTATTATTGAGTTTTTTTTTTTTTTTTTTCAATAAAAAGGGTTAGATTTTAGATTTCTTTTTTAACATTCCATATTTTTGTTGAATTTTGTATTATTATATATTAGTATTACTAACATTTATTTTTATAATTAGTATAATAGTATGTCATGGAACATGGGCTCTGTAGTATAGATTATCATTTTTTGTGTGTGGCTAAACTTAGAATAGATTATCATTTTTTGTGCGTGGCTTCTAAACATTGGCTCTGTAGTAGTATCTATTATCGAGGACTCTAAAATGAATAAAAAATTCTCTACTAAGGGTGTATTTGGATACAGCTTATTTTGCTGAAATTGAAAAATTATTGCTGAAACTACTATAAATGAAGGTAAAAGTTAGTTGAAATAGTATAATGGGGCTCATGAATAGTGCCAAAAAAGTGCAGTATGACCCATAAATAGTAGCAAAAATAAGTTAAATAGTGAAATAATTTTAATTTTTCATCTACACCTAAACACGCACTAATTACGCAAAGTGACAAACCCATTAAATTACCCACACTACCCCCACTTCCTCATCTTGTTATTTTCGCCGATCATTAGATTCCTTCTTACTTTCAAGTTTTAAATAAAAAGTTTTTTTTATTTATTTTTTATTTATTTTTTTTATTTTTTTCAGCTTCTCTTTCTAACTTTTAGATTTACATTGCTTCTTCTCTATTTTAGAAAAGGAAAAGGAATGGAATGAGCAAAAAGAATTTGAATTAATATGAACTCACCTGGTTCAACGAAGAAATGGCCATTATGGACTAAAAGATCTACATGTTGGATGATGGTGAACATGGACATCGACATAGGCCAAAACGATGCGACTGGAATATTCCTCATGTTTCCGATGCCGATTGCCCAGAAAATAAGAGTAGCAGCTATGACAATTGTAACCGAAGGGAACTCAAGCTAATCAGGGAGCTGCACAAATGGAGCTTCCAACTTCGTCATGGTAGCTTCGATGAAGGAGCTAATGTCAACTGCTCAGACTAGCGCTGATGGGATAACGTTAGGAATAGAGGCGAAGCAAATGTTTTTTGGCTTAGGATCGGAGCCGATGAAACCAAGCCACTCTTCGGTGACAACGAAGGTGATGAGGATATTGTTGCTATTCAAAGCTAGTATCTTGTAGAGGTTCATCATGGGGTTAATGTGGCCGCGATCGAGATAACGCATGGTCACCACATGGCATTGCATGGTTGGTTTAACTTTGATGGAATTCATGTCCAAAATTACATACTCTTTTTTCGATGGCCAGAAAATTTAACAATAGAAACACAAACTATAGAGACAGGCCAACCTCACCCCTAGTCCTAGGCTTCCCTCTTCAAAGATAGAACCGTCCAAAATTACATACTAATTTTTCTTTTAATCTCAATCATTCATATTTGGCAAAATTTTCCAGATAGCATGATTTTAGAAAATATTTAGGAAAGTAGCACACCGATGAAACTATTTTGTAAGTTAGACTGTTTTTGAAACTCAAGTTTGGCAAACTCGAGTTTGGGTTGGAACTCAAGTTTGTCAAACTCGAGTTCTATTCAATATTGCTGCATACTGCTTAGAACTGGAGTTTGTCAAACTCAAGTTCCACTGCATTTAACTTAGTTAGTGATTTGTTTATGCTACCACATTCATTGCATGTAATTGAATCTAACTAATTTCATTTGGTTAAATTAATTGATTAAGTTATCAAAATGGTCAATACATTCTTAGCCTATTAGATTGGGAAGTTGTGGAGGAGCCACAAAGCTAATTTGAAGAAGTACTGCAAGAAGGGGCCTGAGAAGGAAGATGTACTGGGGTTGCGACTAGTAAAGGTTGATATTGAGCAGTTTCACACATTAGTTGAGTTTTGGTTTTCAAGGGATGTCAAGGTATTAATATTTGCTTTCTTTGATATGCTTAATGTTAAAGAGTATTATATATATTGGACTTGAAGAATATATTAGATTGTTCATGTAATAGTCTGTAATTTTCTTGAACATATTCGTAGGACTTGTGTAAAGTGAACAAAGAACACTATGAGAAATAGAAGGAAATACACACATGTGGATCAAGAAGCTATGCTCAAAATTTTGATATCCTTGTGTAGACACTGCATTTTGTACCCCTTTGACTCAGGCCTTTGTTCTCCAATGATGTTCAAACTTTAAGGCCCAAGACCAATTTAAAGCTCAATCAGATATCAAATTGACTTGAGGAGTGTTAAACTAAAAAATGTAACTTTTAAATAAGCAAAAATTTATTTTTGGAAATAAAATACCAAAGTGGCCCTCGGCCCACATACGTGGGCAACGGTCTGTGTACGTGGGCCAAAGCATGCATACATAGGCACATTCCTGCGTACGCAGCTAGGGTTTTAGAAGCATCAAAAATGCAAAATTTCTACAATAATGGCTGAAGTTTGGAATGAATCACATCGTTTGGGAGCAGTTCCAAACCCCTTTTTTTTCACTATATAAAGCCTTACATGGTATATTTTCAAAACACACAAAAATCTCAGGGAAAAAACCTAAGATTCACTAGAAAATAGTGAATCAAAAGGGAGTTTTTTACAAAACACCCTCAAGTCAATGACTTGTGATAGATTTAATTTAGGGGAACAGTCAAAATCAATGCTTAGGAACTCCTTTTCAAGGTATCAAGCTTCAACCTTTCTTTTCTCTTTTATTCTTCCTTTTATTAGTTTAATTTATTTTCTTGCTTTGTTTGTGTTATAACCTATTTGTTTAGAGTAGGTTTATGTTTTCTTGTATATTCTGAGTATGTTTGGTTGCTAGAATTAGGGTTTTCATTTTGTCTTTGTTTTTCTGTTAGTTCATTTCTAGGTTAGGGTTTTGAACAACCCTGTGTATGTGTGCCATGAGCATGCATACACAGATCAAATCCTGCATACGTGGGATTTGGCCTACGTACGCATGTCTCTATCTGTGTACGCAAGCCGTTGCCCAGAAACCCTAATTCTTTTGTTTCTTTATCTGCTTAATATAACATGTTTTGGGGTTTCTTTTCACATGTCTTATATTTTATAAGGTTTCTGTTTGCTTTGATCACATGCTTGTTTACTATCACACATGTTTAGATTAGGGTTCTTTAGCTTTAATACCATGTCATTCATTCACATGTCCATGCATTAATGTTATAAGTGCTAAGTTGCTACAAGGTGAGTAAAGGTAAGTCATGCATTCGTATAAACATGCATCTATGTGATGAACATGTTTGGGTGATGTGTGGTTCCATGCATAGATGTTTTATATGCCTTAGGATATTCCATATCTACCTTTTCTACCATATTTATATCTCTACCTTGGATGATGTATGAGATGAATGTGTGGTTCCATGCATAGATGTTTTATATGCCTTAGGATATCCATATCTACCTTTTCTACCATATTTATATCTCTACCTTGGATGATGTATGAGATGAGAAGGTTTCACATGTTAGATGTATGGTAGGGTTTGTATATGTGTGTGAGTTTGGCTCTCTTCTGCTTTATGGATTGATATGATATGTGTTTAGGGATAATGATGTCATGATTGTATGTTTAGATGCATGCTAGTGTGTGTGTGAGTTTAGAATACAAGTATTGAAATTGTTTTTAATAAGGTTAAGACTTAAGACATAATAATAGGGGGCCAACCTTAGGGTTGGGTGATCTTGGGTGCCTAACACCTTCCCAAAAGCATACCTAAACTCCAAACCCATATCTCTGGTAGTAAGATCAAAAGGTCCTTCCTTGAAAAGGACGCTATATATATGGTTCCTAGACCATTGCAAAAACTAGGAGGCGACTCCCCCCTTGTGTCCACACCTTGTAAGAACTTTATTTAATATATTAGTTACATAATGCTTAAATTATTTTGCTTTTGACCTATAGTTGTGATATTATTAATGGTTAGTTTAATACCAAGAAAATATAAATTCCCAACCAAGTCTATAAGAACTTGTAGATTTTTTTTATACTTTCTTGGATGTTGGCAGGTCTATCAGACCTTTGCAAGAGAGGGCTTGGTCATTGGCTATAAGGATGGTTGTCTTTCGTTAGTGTTTCATTTTGTTATTTAATGTGTTAGTGCTAATGGATTAGTGTTATTGTGTTATTCGGTTAGTAACCTTGTTGTTAAATGAACTAATTCTATATGAGTTTATTATATTTTAGGATGGTGATGATGATTAGATGACCATTCTTCAGTTGTTGTAAATTCATCATCCGGGGATCCGCATTAGGAGGATACTTAGTTTGTGGGTGTTTTTGTACTAGTCATTTGGAATGTCATATTTTGGGCATAAAATTTTAGACGTTTGGAATGTAATTTTTTGTGCACAAAACATTCTAGACATTTGGAGTGTATTCTTTTTGCATTTATCATAAGCTTAAGTTGGTAATGTATATTTACTTATATGGTGTACTTAAAATTTTGGTGGTTTAAACTAGATCCTTTCTTGTATTTAGTATGGTATTTTGTTTAGCTATAAACAAAATGTGAAAAGCAAAATGCAAGAAAAATTTATTTGCAAAAGAAAAAAAAAAAAAAAAAAAAAAAAAAAAAAAAAAACGCCTATAGTGGCAGTTTTGAAACTGCTAGTATAGGCTATATGAGAAAAGTATAAAAATTCCTATAGCTACAATTTATAAACTGCAGGTATAGGTTAGGCCTACTACGACAATTTTAAGTTTCGAGAAAAACGTTGGTATAGGGTTAAAAAACAGCTGGTAAAAGCTATATTAGAAAAATATAAAAATGCCAATAGCGACCATTTAAAACTGTTGGCATACTTTCAACCTACTATGACAGTTTTCAATATCTAAAAAGCGCAAGTATAGGGTTACAAAACCACCAATATAGGTTATTTCGACAGTTTCTAAAAAGCACCGAGATGATTTCAAAATTGTTGGGACCTATACAGACGGTTTTAAAATCGTCGGTGTAGGTCAGCCGGACCTATTGTCACACTTGTTGGGCAGCGCTAGGAAGCGCCAGAAAAAAAAAATAAAATTAAAAATAAAAAACCAACGGGATAGCCCATTTGGACCTATACCAGTGGTTTTTAAGGCTGTAGCCGCAATTTAAAAATGTTGCTGTGCGCGCCGAAAATGAAGCTAATGGGCTGGGCCTCACTCGGGCTCACAACTTATTTGTATAGCGGGTTTGGATTTCCTACTTTGGGTTGTTCTCCACACCGAGGCTCAATGAGATCACTTTTCTCCTTATACGTTGCTTCCCTCTCCCTTTGCTTCTCTTTCACTCTCTGCTTCACTCTCTTTTTCTCCCAAAACCTTCCAACCCGAAATGGATTTAATGGGCTAGTTCACTCTGGGGCTTATAGTCTATTTGTAGCGTGGGTTTTGGATTTCCTACTATGGATAGAGTTCCAAGCCCAGAAACTTGATGAGGCTTTTCTCTCCTTCTCGTCTTTCTCTCACCCTGTTCCTTTTAGAACGTTTTCAACCACCACTTTCCGCTCCTCAATTCCTCATATTTATAGCTCAAATTTAGTGGAGGACCTATGATTATCTTCAGGGTTAGTGCAATAGGCAGTCCAATATCATTGATCATAGATGGATGGTTAGGTGAGAGTGGAGTGTGGCGTGAGTGGCCTTGGAACTTGGTTTTCACTCCTACGAATGTTCTCGATAGCAACGTTCCCTATGGTACTACCGAACAGGAAAGGGACGGCGTGTTTGAATATATGCTCTTCACTACTCGGGAAAGTGTTGCTCAGCAAGAAAAAGATGGCGAGACCTAGGCCTGCAGCTTGTGTGGGCTCAAGGTGGGCTCCTGAGCAGAGAGGGGTTAGGTTTATGGGCTGTACCTCCATATCAGAGTTCCAAGCCCAAATGGGCTCGGGCACAGGATGCAGTACAGTTGTTGTAGCCCAAGTTTTTTGTAGTATGTAATTCATGCATTATCCTACCATGATTATGTCTCTTTAGGTAAAATTTAAAACATTGGTTATTATTATGTGAACTTCAATTCAAATTTTATAAACACCATGGTGAAATTTATGTAATATTTAACTACTTTTTTTATTTTCATGTTTTCATTTTTTTTGTTCTCTTTTTGAATTAAAAGGAAGATAAAAAGAACATGTTTTTTTATGTGAAAAAAATACGTATCATACCAAGTTTGACATGACATGTCAAAGATTGAGTAATCAGAATTATTTACAATCTTGCACCATAAGGTCAATCAACATCATACTAAGATCACTTGTAAAATAGAATAGGAGTGGTATTGCAAGTTGGATTCAGAATCCTACATGATTCTACCACACACATTTCAATCCAAATCCGATTTGATTTGTTAATTTTGGTGGTTCTGATTGATAATTTCAATGGTTTTGATTGGTTTTGGTTTCTACTTTTTGGGCTACTAGAGAGAGAAAGGGGTGGATTGCTAGAGAGAGAAAGAGATGGACTAGTGGTGGAGCCACATGAGGACTGAGGGGGGCCTTTCCCTCCACCAACCCCCCCCCCCCCCACCCTCCAAAATATTTGAAAACATTTAAGGTAATTTTTTTTGGAATTATCTTAAATAATTTGAAAATTTTTAAAGAGCCTTATCATTTTGGCCCCCCACACCCGATAAGATACATATATATTTAAGAAAGTCTAAAAAATAAATATAACTTTCATTTAAATAGAATTCAATTCATAAATATATTTGTCAAAAAGTTACAATAATTAAACATTCAGAATCTTTAAAATGAACACATAGGTATTTTGGCAATTACCTTAACAAATAAAAGGGGAAAAAAAATTTAATTTTCATCTCAACACATTTAGGGCTTACTTGTACCACAACAGTAGAAAAATTGAAAGGTCAGAGGCTTTATTGATTCGTAGCACCACCAAGTTGCAGAACATTTTGTTCACAGTGCTCACACGGGTGACTCTCTCGCTCTTTCTATCTTTGTTTGCCTTATTCTTCTTCTTTTTCTTTTTAGTTCTTTCCTTTAGAATGCACTACTACAGTTTTATGTTTACAATGTAAAAAGTAAAAATTCCATGTGACTAGACTAGACTAGACAAGAAAGAGTGAAAGACAAGTTTGAAACTTCCGTGTAGGCCCCTCACCTCTGTGTAGTGTTCCTGTGCCTTTGGTTGATCGGTTGACCCCTTTTCTTTACCACTTTCCCAATTCCCAAGTACTTTACTTTACTTTTCATTTTCTTTCTTTTTTATTTTCCTTATAATATATTATTTGTTATTATAATAATCAATATATTATATACCGTACGACATTATAAATGTATTTAATTAGTTGATTAAAATATACAACGTATACTACTATATTAAAATGTATTTAGTTGTTGTTTATTATATATATATATATATATATATGCATTGACATTTGAATTGAATGATTGTTTTCCTTTCATTTAGCAATCTTTGGACTATTAGTGTTTTTTTTTTTTTTTTAATCTTAGTCATTTTATAGCACATATTGAGTTATGAAATACTTAACTTGTATATTGATCGTTAAATTGTATTGTACATTACCATTTTAGATTTCATACACACAACAATTTTATATATGGCCCCCAAAGATAAATTAATGGCTCTGCCACTGTGGCAGATTGAGTGAAAAGAGAGAGTATTTGTAGATTTATATTATTTTAATGAGTTGTATGTTAAAATTAAAACTTGGGTGTTGAGTGAGTTGTAAAATTGTATTGTAAAATAGATAAAGTAACTTTTTAGAGTGTAAAATGACAATTTTTTTTAATAACTCGGATGCGAATGCCCTTAGAGCTCTAAAATTTAAAGTTATGGTCAATAATAAGTACTTTAAAATTTAAAGTTTGTCATTTGTTCATGTGTTGGTATTTTGCTACTTTGTAGTTATTTCCTTTTATAATTAACTAGCCACAAACTCATGCGATGTGTGAGAATATATAAATATTATTTAATGAGGTATAATATATAAAAAGTAACAATTACTTCAACTATTATCTTTTTCTTTTTTTTAAGATTTCTGTAAATATTTTATTTTTATTTTTTTATCTATACAAATATATCATGTTATTATTTTTTTGTATGTTTGATTAATACTTTTTTTAAGGTGAACCATGTTCTTCTTACTTTTGTTATAGTGTGTTATATTTACCTAATATACAACTAAACTTTATAAGTTTCAAATTTATTATTTAAATTTCTCATCTCTTAAGAAATAAGGAGATTATCATAATAATAAAAACTTATCAAAAAATTACAATGTTATCTTAACCAAAATTAAAATGAAACCAAAGAAATAGAAGATAAACTTTATAATAATTTATTACTAAAACAATTGGTAGTATTGTAAACACAAAATTTCTCAGTTGCAGAAAATCAAACAATTGAAGAAAAAAATGCTTTGCAAAAATAAATTTGTATTGATGAATAATGAGTACAATTTCTATTTCAATTCTTTTACAAAAAAACACCCTTTGATTCTATCTTCTTTGAACTTAACTCAAACAAGAAATCTTCTTGATTTTGGTTGGAAGATGGATTGAGCGGTCTTCACAACAAATCGCTAACTTTGAGCTTGTTAGAGATTTATTGTTCTTCAAGTCTTTGAATGTGAAGGCTTTTAGGTTGAAGTTGTTCGGGGGCTTTAGAGGCTTAATCTGTTAAGCTTCAAAGATTTGGGTTTTGTTGAAGTTTAAGGAGGCTTTTCAGCTTAATTCCATTAGAACTTCAAGTAACTTCTTTGAATGTTCTTCGTATGTTCTTGAGGTAGAATTTCTCTAGAGTTTTGATGTCTTAGAAAAATTGTGTCTAATGAGAGGAGGTATGCCCTCTATTTATAGTCGTCTCAAAGGATAAGTCCCGCTTGGGATTGACTTCCTTGTAGATAATTATCTCTATTTTTTTGTTATTGTAATAGAGATAATGATTAACAATTATCATTCCAATTTAATTAAAATACATTTATCTCTATTTAATTAGGATAATTATCTCTATTTAATTAGGATAATTATTACCTTAAATGACACATGTCAACCCTTGATTTATCTAATTTAATGACATATTAATTTAGAATTTGTCACTAAATTTTAATGTGACATTTTATAATTGGCTTAAAATTTTTCCACCTACAAGTATATTCAAATTCATAGCCTTGTAAATTGTATTTTGATATAAACTCAAGTTCCTATTTCCAAAATGGTTTTTTTTTTTTTTTTTAAAAAGGTTCCTATTTCCAAAAAAACCTAAGTATTAACCCAAACCAAAATTCAATCAAAGCAATAAAAGGGAGAGAGAAGACTTTGTAATGAGAAATTTTAGAAAAAACAATACCAAAACACATATTTAGTATTTAAAAAAAATAAAAAAATTAAAAAAAATTAAAAAAAAATATTAAAAAAAACCCATCAACCTTACTCAGAGTTATAAGACAGATCAAAAATCCACCGAGAGAGAAAGGGAGAAAGAGAGAGAGTGCTCACAATTTCTTTGGGAAAAATATTGATTGAATGGAAGAAATAATATCAAATTTATACAAAATAAAATGGAGAGAAGAAGAGTCAAAATATAAAAAAGAGAAAAGAATGAAGGAAGTGTAATAGTAAAGTTGAGAGTAGTGGGGAGATAAAGAGGCAAAAAGGGAGGGGAAATGTTGGAGAAAATGTAATAGTAAATGTGGACTAATAGGGAGAAGAAGAGTTTTTTTTTTTTTTTTTTAATAGGGAGAATAAAAGTTTAAAAAGAGAAAATAATCATAGGGAGAATAAAAGTTTACAATTCTCTATTTGAACTACAAGACTCTCTCAACGATTCTATATAGGATCATGATCAATTATCATAACAACCATGGTCATAGGTTTTGTAACCTGTTAGTAGTTTAGTCAGTGACCTAAACAACTAAACCCAATCTAACCCAAACAAGACTAACTTGGCCTGTTTGCCAAGTATGAGGCATTAGTTAAGTTAAAAAAGAACCAAAAAAAGCCCAACACCCCTAAAGTCTCTTCACAATTTATAATCCTAGTTTGAGTTGCACTTTTATATTTTTCTTTTCTTTTTTCAATGTTGCACGTTTTAAGTTTTTTTTTAATAAATTTTTTTATATAATTTTTTTTGCATCTAGATCAAATTTAACATAAAACAATTAAAATTATTATTTGAAAAATATACATAATTTCCTATAACTACCATACCATCAATATAAAAGTTATGAATTTCAATTGATAATATACACACATGATAATCACTAAGTAACGGGAACGATAAAAAATAGAGTTCATCAAATGCAAGGACTTCATGTGCAAAGAATGACATTAAAAGAGAGTTGACCAAATGCAAGATACTTCATTTTAAAAGACTTAGGGCCTATTTGGATTGAGGGAGGAGTGGAGAGGAGTAGAGTAGAGTTGATTGAATATATGCTAATTTTGATCGAACTCTACTCTACTCTACTCTACTCCCCCTCCCTCCCCCTTAAATTCAAATAGACCATTAATGTGACAATACATTCACATCCACTATTGTAAAACACCTAAAAAACTAAAATAGATTTGAGCCATGTATAATAATTACACAAAAACACTCCCTTAGCATCACTATACAAAAATTTGTAAAAGTTGAAGTTCTCTTCTAAATATACCCAAGAATCTTTAGCTCTTGTAAAAATTTTAAATATCTTCACTATACAAAATTTGCAAAAGTTACAGTCCTCTTCTATATATACAATATAATTATAGCTCTAGTAAAAAATTGATATTCCTTTTTTTTTTTTTATAAACTTTTTGGTACTCTCTCCTCTCTTGTACCCTCTCTCCTTTGCGATCTCATTAGATCTACAGTGGCTGATCACTCTCCCTTACTCTCATGACAATACCAAAGATGGTGGTCTCATCAAATTAGTGGTGAATGGCAATTTTTTTTTCTTTTTTTCTTTTTTTTTTAAATTAATTTGGTAGCTAAGAAATGTAATGCTGATCTAAAATCTATCAGTTTTTTCATCCGAAAAGACATTGTAAAGAACTAATTTATCATAATAAAATCTTCTTATTAATTTACCATAATTAAAGAATATTGTTATCATCAATTATTGTTCATGAAGATGCTTTTTTAAGAAGTCCAATTTGTGTTGAAAAGTAATGCACAAACATTTAGGGCTTGTTTGGATTGAGGGAGAGGGATGGGAAATAGAGTAAAGTTGGCTAAAAATTAAGAGTAAAAATCAATTTTCGGTCAACTTTACTCTACTCTCCCTCCCTTCCCCTCAATCCAAACAAGCGCTTAGTTTCGAAAGACACAAATAGTGTTGGAAATTTTTCAAGAAAAGAAAGAAACTAATCTACATCATACAATATTCATGTGACATGCTACTAAAATTTAATAAACAATAACCCTTACTCAATCCAATAACACAATAATTCACTCTACTGATGACATCATGAAGCATGATATACTAGATGTAGTCATTTGCTAGAGATTCTTCGAATGGACAACATATTAACACACTTGAAAAAAGAAAGAAGAGTAAGTTTGCAATTAAAAAACAAAGATTACTATTACAAAGACCTTAAATAGGCCACTAGTACTTTATTAAGTGAGAATCATTTTCGAACCTTAACTACCTTGTTGAAGTACATTATATAATAACGAAGTAGTTGTAAGTCAACCCTATTTGGCTCATTATTATTTTAATTTTTTTATTGTTATCAAGCTTAAGGTCTTGAAAACTCTGTAAATAATTGTGAAGAAGGCATGACATTTTATGGTCATGCAGTACATAAAAGTTACATTCTACTCAATAACCATGCAATGTGAAAGGTCTTGGATGAAGGCATTGATGCTGGTTTCAGATGATCCTCCTTTTGCAATTGCACGTTGACACATCTGTTGAAATTCGCTTGCTCTTGTCCTAATTTCTTTCACTTCATCATTTTCCAAATTCATAAATTTCTGCACTAGCCTTGATATTTCCACTCTTGTCACCAAATTGTCCATTCCCATATCTTGCTTCACCCTCCACCCAATTTTCCAATCTTCCACAATTAGTTTACTATTCAATATTTGATCAAAGCCTATGGGAAATGTAAGAAAAGGAAGACCACATAACATTCCTTCTCGAGTGGAACCCCACCCACAATGTGACAAAAAGCCCCCAACAGAAGAATGAGATAAGAACCTCAATTGATTGCACCAAGGCACTACTAATCCTATATGACCACAAAGCTCTTTCAATCTGTTAGTCTCGTCACGTGCCACCCAAAAGAATCTAACACCACTATCACGCAAACCAATTGCAATTTCATCCATTTGGGCAATAGAAACTGAAAGAAAACTTCCCATTGAAATATATAGAACGGAACTTCTAGGTTGGCAATCTAGCCAATGTAGATAGTTGTTGTCATTGTAGCTTGTGTTTTCACCAAAATCAAAGTTAGGTACGATTTGACCCATAGCATATACCGGGAATGAGAATTTTGCATTTAGAACATCGAATACTTTGGATTCGAGCTCATAAATGGAAGTTAATAAGAGATATTGTGCTTTGTTTACCCATGAAAAAACTTCGAGAATCCTTTTCATCGCCTGTTGGTTTCTCCAATCAAAAGGAATATTCACTAGTTGTATGGAGGAAATTCCAGGGATGTAATCTACATGCTCCTCGGATTTTGCTAACATAAAAAATAAATAAATAAATAACCAATGGTATCAATAGAAATCCACAATTGGGTAAATATAATCCTGGTAAAAGTATGACAATGAAAAACTACGTTAATTGTAATTAGTTCACTTATTTTTCTAGCTGTTTTGAAGTTTTGTTCGAGTTACTATGAAAAAAAGTTGACTTATTGTTGAATTGGATCTTTTTTCTAAAGTAGCTGCAAGGGTTAAATCTCATAGGCAAAAAATTAATAAGCAAAAATAAAACTAAAACAAAAAAAGTAGGAACAAAATTTGGTTACAAACTTGGTTATAACATAAGGCTACTACCAACAATAGGAAGATTATATGTGTCCTTGTCATATGCAATGTGCCTGAAAATGATTGTATACAATCACTTAAGTGTGATTTAGTAAGTAAACACATGACATTTTCTTATTGTTGGTTTAGCCAAATTTTATCCAAAAGGTAATCCATCATCTAATTTGTCAAGGTGTTCTCTCCATTTTCATAATTCCATTTCTTTTGTTTAGCAGCTATAGCTTCATTGTGCACTACCAAATCAATCTCTTTGGTAATCTTACAAAGCAAAGAAAGAAAAAGCACCCTCCACACCCAAGGGGTAAAAAATGATTTCTGTGAGAAACCAAGAATGTGACCAAGGAATCATAACAAACTTAGGATTTCATCTTTGGAAGCCATAAAAAAATAAATAAATAAATAAATAATTAAAAAAAGTTCAACATTAAAGATTGAGAAATATAATAATAATAATCAAAATTAAATTAATGCATGAAAAATAAAATTGAGATCTATTCGACATTAACAAAACATAAAAAGAAATAAATTATAATTGTTTCTTTATAAATTTTCTTATGTAAATAAACATGACAATCTTATATTTGTAGATGCAATTCGAGATCATGCTTCAACGAACTAAAATCAATTTCATTAATTTCAATTTGGGTAGATTTTGTATCAGGATTTTTAAAATTTGATCAAATATGAATTTTAGAGGTTGGCGATTTATGGCTAGTAAAATATGGTACAAGTATAATTCGGTAAATTTACAGATGAGTATATTTCAACATCTTTAAAAAAAGTACATTTCAAAAATTCGGCATAAAAATACGGAAACAAATAAAAAATAGTACATTTATCGTACGGGTATGTTATTTATTTTTTTTTATTAAAAATTTTTAAAAAAATACGTAAAAGATTTACCATATATATATTTTATAGATAAAAGCAAATAATCTTTATATCATAACCTTTTAAACTCTTACTAAGTGTGACTTAATCCTTAGAAGGTCCCAACAAAATTTAAAGTTAAAAAAAAAAAAAAAATTGATAAGAAGATAGCGACTTTCATTAAGAATAAGATAAAAGTAATACATCTTGAGCCAAAGCAAGTTCAATCATATAAAATTTAAATTTTTCTAAGAATGATGTTAGAGATATTAAAAATTTAACTATATAGGTCTTATAAATTGATGCATTACTAATTATAAAAAGTAATTCAAATACTCATTATTATGCACACCAATCACGTTCATTCGCTCATCGATTATTAAGTTTTTGTATTAGGAGTTAGGGGTGTGCATGGGTCAGGTTAAGGAGTTTTTTCAACCCAACCCACCATGGTGGGTTAAGAAAATCCAACCCAACCAAACCCATCACAGGGGTCTAAACCAATCCACATGGATTGGGTTAGACCCATGGGTTGGACAATTTTATTTTTAATTACTATTATTACTATTAAATTGAACATTAGAACAAAACCACCCCAAATAAGAGTAAATTTGTAACCAAATAATCATGAGCATAACACCAAACAAATACAAACTATATGAGAAGAACTTAGGGTTTGGGTTTTATTTAGGATGGGGGGCAAAATGTAAATAACAAAATTATATGATAATTTTAAAATTTTAAAATATATTAAATATAGGTGGGTTAGGTTAGGTTAAGTGGATTTGTAAATCTCATGACCTGAACCCAACCTGACCCACTGTAAAAAAAATTCATAACCTAACCCAACCCACCAACCCTTAAAAACCGACACAACCCAGTGGGTTGAGTTGGGTTGGGTCGGGTCAATTTTGGTGGGTTGGCGGATTTGTTGTACACCCATATTAGGAATAATACTATAGTCACAACAAATTCTTAGTAGCAAATTGTTACTAGTGATGGTGAATAAAAAAATGATATCAGTAATGAATAGAGATTATAATCAATACCAACTTACTACCTAAACTTTATTATAAAATTGTTGTGAAAATATTGTAGATGCAACATTACTAATTTATGTTGCAGTAGTATTAGTTTCTTTTTTTTTTTCTTTTTTCTTTTTTATTAAAGAAACTAAACATGATTATTTGGGTATTGGAAGCATGAGACATAGATTTGGGATTTGTGTTTTGTTGTCAGCTTTGTTTTTAATTTTTGGGTTATATACTTGAAATATATTAAACATGACATGCTCATTCTCTGGGGTTTAGTGGTTGACATGTGTATGTTTTTATTGAGATTTTTAAAAATATTTTATTTCTCTTGTCTTACTCTAACCACTGTCAAGTTTCAATAAAAGTTGCTTTTAATCTCTTTTATAACAATCCATATAACTTGCCGACTTGTCCATAACTAACGCGTGATGTACTGATGTACGTCTAGCCTCATAGTAACGCGTTTAATTTTGTATGTTTGCAGTTGCACACAATACGTAAAACGTGAGTAATTTTAATTGTTACACATGTACGCGTATTGTACAAGTACAATACGTGTACTTACTAACTATACTATATGTTATTAATATTGGCTTCTTAATTATTTGCATTTTTTTCCTTTTAAAAAAGTAAAATATTATAGTTAGATTTCTCATAATATACAAATTAAATAGAAGTCATATTTATTACATTTTTTTTTATATACAAGATAAAATTCTACTCTAAACTAATCTAAGTATATGTATGTGTGAAGCTCCCTTTTGGAGACTTGAACCCTAGCCCTTAGCCCTTACACTCCATAAGCACTTATACTTGTAGAGTGACCATCGCACCAAGGGTATGCGGTGGTTATTTATTGCATTATTATATGTCCAATATTCTTCTAAATGGAAAATTAATTAAAATTGTATTGCCACATTAAAAATAAAATAAAATAAACTCAAACACATTAATCTGTGCGGATTGCAGTGGTTGTTCTCCCTGGTAGAACCACTTAAGGACATCAAGATCAATGATTGTTGGTGGACACTGGTGGCTGTCCCCAAAGGATGAACTAACTTAAGGGCACAGGTTATGGGCTAACTTTAAAGGATTTGTTAAAGGTAAGAGGCTTTTTTCTTTTAGTGTTTTTTGGAAGGGAGCCACAAGTATGGATCATCTGTCTATTATATATTATGGGTCCCTTTAAGTTAAATTTTATTACTTATTAGGAAGTCACGCTATAATTTTGGATTCAAACTTTAAATTATTTTATATATCTATAATCTATATCTCTATGCAATATAAAATAAAATAAAAAAGACTTTCTATTAATGTTTTTCTATTATTGCCACATAAACTTTTAAAACACATTTGTTTTCACGTCATTATTCTAATATGTATTTTTTTTGTTGAGTTTAAATTCTATAAGAATTCACTATAAAAGCTCTTATATTTATCGTCTACATTAGAATTTTGTCATATTATATTTTCATTAAATAAAATAATAGATTCAATTCCATTAACAAACACAATAATGTATTATGAATATCTTTTAACAACCCGTATAACTTGCCGACTTGTCTGTAACTAATGTGTGATGTACTGATGTACGTCTAGCCTCATAATAACATGTTTAATTCTGTATGTTTGCACACAATGCGTAAGACATGAGTAATTTTAATTGTTACACACGGTACAATATGCATATTTACTAACTGTACTACATTATTGTTAGGTTCTAAAGAATTAGGATTTGTTGTATTTAAAACTCTAATGTGTAATGTTGACAAACCATGATCAAAACAATATGTTTAGTCTTGTTTAGGCTTGCTCAAATTTGTGTAATTCATGTAAAGTTAGAATCAAGTGGCTGCAGATGTATTGGTGCATTTCGGCCTGACTCGATCAATTGAAAGATAGACTCGATCGATCGAAAGTCGGCCAGAAATTTTTTTTTTCTGCAGAATTTTCCAACTTAGCCCTACCTCATCAAACGTTTAGGGTTTTATGTTCTTGTCCTAGGTATATAAGGCAAAACCCTAGCCATGTTTTTGAGAGTTGCTCTGAGTGTATTATTACTCATTCTTTGCTGTTTGTGTGAATCTCTTGTGAGATCATTGAGGAGTTTTTCTTCATATAAACTTAGGGTTTTTAAGGTAGAGATATTATCAACACTTTGATGATTAACTCAATTGCTACCATTGGAGTTTAAAGAAACACAAGCGGGAGTGCTTGTATCTTGTGGAGAATCCAAGAAAGAAAGAGTCTGTGGATTCGGATCTTACACGTGGTCGTGTCAGTAAGTTCTACTGGTGGGTAGCATTAGGAAGTCAAGCGGGGAGCTTGTAAGTCTTTTTGTATGAACTTCGATTCTTTCATATAGTGGATTCAAGTTTACCTTGAGGATAGCTAGGTTAAATCCTCTCTAGTTTTTTACCGTGTAGTTTCCTGGGTTATCATATCATTGTATTATTTACTTTTCCGCTGCTATATATAATTGATATGATTGTTTGATTTGTTAACCTAGATTTAAATAATTTGACTAAGTTAATCACTTAACTAATTAACTAGGTTAATTTGGTTGGGTTGAGGGGTCTAAAATTGTTCAAGTGGTATCAGAGTAGGTAACTCTCTTGTTGTAGATCTTTTGATCTTTGAGCTGATCCTTGATCCCTATTGTCATAGAACACAGACACTCTCTGGTTATTCCTCCTCATTTCGATGAGAATAACTATGCTTATTGGAAAGTAAAGATAAAAGTATTCCTAAAATCTAATGATGAGAGGGTTTGGAATTCCGCTGAGTACGGATGGGAGAAGTCCACTACTCTTATGAGTGAGTGGCAAACTTCTCAAAAAGAAGCAGCAGTGTTTAATAGCAAAACTATGAATGCCATATTTAACGCTGTTTCTATGGAGGAATTCAAGAGAATCTCTAATGTTGAGATTGCTCATACTGCTTGGAAAACCTCTAGACTGTGCATGAAGGCATAAAGACAGTTAAGATTAATAAAATGCAGCAATTAACTTCAAGATTTGAAAGCATTAGAATGTCTAATGATGAATCTTTTGATGAATTCTATGCTAAACTGAATGATATTGTTAAGTCTGCTTTTAATCTGGATGAAATCTATGATTAACCTAAAATTGTTAGGAAGATTTTTAGATCCTTGACTGAGGACTTTAGGCCCAAAGTGACTGTCATTACTGAAAGTAATGATGTGGACTCTATCCCTGTTGATGAGCTTGTAGGATCTCTTCAATCGTATGAGCTAAACCTACCCAAAGCTAGCAAATCCAAGTCAATGGCTCTTAAGTCAGTTGATAATGTTGAAGTTGATGGATTTGATGATGAGCTCTCTGCTACAGATATTGTATACCCTGCCAAGAGCTTTAGAAATTTTCCTAAGAACAATAACAGAAAGGCAAGAAATACAAACACTGCTGAACTTAGAAATTTTAGAAAGAATGATCCCAAAAAGGTTAGCAACACTGAAAAACCTAGAGAAAAAGTTGGTCAATCTTTCAATAATTCTTTGGGTTCTCAATGTTTTGGATGTCAAGGGTATGGTTATGTTAAATCTAAATGTCCTACATTATTAAGGTCTAAGGGTAAAGCTATGGCTGTAACCCTTAGTGATAATGAGGTTTCTAATGATGAGTCTCGATGTGACGAGGATGGAAACTTCATTGCTTTCATTGCTACTGTTGTAGTCAATGAAAGCGTATCTGTTAAAGAGAACCCTTCTGATGGGAAACTCTCTGAGGATGTAGATCTTCAAGAAGCCTATAATAAACTTTGTAAAGTTGCTGTAAAGGATGCTATAAATGTTGAACTTGGCCTGAAGAAAATTGAATCTCTTGAGCTTGTAAAGAAGAATTTGCTTGTTAAATTGTTTGATGCTAATGATCTTTTGAACAATGTGAAATCTGAAAATATGCTCTTGCTTAATAAAGTTAAATCTTTGGAACATGATTTATCTGTTGCTAGATCTACTAGTTCTAAACTTGATCAAATGTTGAGTGTTCAAAAGACTCATTCTGACAAATCTGGATTAGATTTTATTGAAAGCATCATTGTGTCTGCACCTACTTCCACAAACTTTGTTCCTTCATCTTCTTCTAAACCTTTCGTGAGTGAGGCTGTGAGTGAAACTGTCAAACCCCCTGTGAGTGAGGTTGTCAAACCCATAGAAGTTTCACCATCTAGGAAGATTAGGGTTGATCTGAAAGAGTCTAAACTTAAGGAGTCTACCCTTTCTAAGGACAAGATGAATGGTAAACCTACTTGGATTTGCCATTTTTGTGGAAAGTCTGGACACATTCGTCCTAATTGTTACAAGTTTCAAGCTGTCAAGAGAGCAAACAAACCAAAAGTGCATGTGCCTCAAGTACAAGATCCTATGGCACTCATTGGTGAATTGGTAAAGGCTTTAAACCTTTATTCCAATCCTAGAGTTAGAAATCACTTGAATGTGAATAGGAACTCCAATGCTCGTAATGCATCTAATAGGTTTTGGATGGAAAAAACTCGATCTAATTGAGTCTTTCTAACGTGGTCCTTGTGCTTCTTTGCTCTTTCCTTTGTGACCATTGGTCTTTGATTTTTTTGTGTTTTTTTTTTCTAGGACTTGCATTGCATAACATTCATGCATTTCATTTTAGGATTTATTTGTGTTTCCTCTTTTAAATAAATTAAAAAAAAAAAAAAAAAAAAAAAAAAAAGGGAAAAGCATATTGTGTTTTGCACTATTTTTCTTGGTTTTTGAAAACAAGGTTGGTCAATTTATTTACACAGAACATGTCCTTGTATCCTGTTTAACTTTGATGAGCTTGTTTATTACACTTGACTAGTTGAAGCTTTGTAGTGCATGTTGTGTGGAAAAGATGTTTATGGTGTTTATCAGTTTGTCTTAATCTTGAAGTCACATATTGTTTAACTATCGGACTTGATTTTTCTGAGAAAGACATAAATAACCATCTCACCACTGTTCACTAGCCAATCATGAACACCTTAGTGCATATCTTAAGATTCTGTGCTCGAGAAAGTGTAGCACATGCACAAAAAGAGCATAAGGTGAAGCCTCGATTTAAATGCTTAATGCTTAAAATTGGTGTGTATTATTAGGCTTGATGCCAAATCACTTAAACTAAAATTAGTGTGTATATTATGAGGCAAAAATTCAAGAAATTTATATGATTGCAAGCTTATGATCTAGGAGATGTGGGAATTATATGATGTAACTCTTTAGGTGATGGTCTCTTTTAAATTCTATGTGATGAATTTTGTAAACCTTGTGATTGATCTCTATTCACGTATCACCTCACATGTATCTCAAGTCTTTTGCTAGCTGCACACACTACACAAGTTACTCTTTGCTAAACACTGTACATGATATTGTGTGTGTTTTTGGTCTGACCAACCAAGTTTGAAAATATCTAGAGAATTATGCAAAACATTTTTTTTTTTTTTTTGCCTGAGAATTTAAAGGGAAAATGGCTGAAATTTTTTTTTGAAAAATTGAGGTTAAAACTTGGACTTTTGCAAAAGCATTTCATCTCATATTTATGCATTTTGTTTCAAAAAATTTTATGCTTTGAGGAGTTATGCCCAAAATGTGGTTGTTGTTTTTCAAAACTGTGATTTTTCTCAAAATTTTGTGAGTCTCTGCCTATTTCGATCGATCCAACCTGTTTTTTGATCGATCGAAAATTACTTAAAATACTTTTAGAAATCTCAGATTGATTCGATCGATCAAATGTAAATTTTGATCAATCGAATATCGCGAATCAGGTTTTTTTAAAACACTATTCTTGACCTTTTCAAATCACTTTTTCAAAAAGTTCAAAACCCTTTTCTCTCTCTTTGACTCAGCAAGGCTTCACAACAAATATTTTGTCGTTTTCCACCTAATTTCTTGCAAGGTTTCTCTCTCCATAAGCCGGTATGTCCATATTACCCTTTCTTTTGCATTGTTCTTCATGTTTTCATGCATTATTTCGTGGTATTTGGGTAAATTTTCGGACTAGGCATAATTTGGGATTTTTGTTTAATCAAGCCGTATTTTGTGAAATTGATCAATGGGTTTTGTTGCTATATGGATATATTTATGATCTATGATGGTTATTTTGATCAATTTGAGGTTTTTGGGAAAATTGAAAATTCTAGGGCTTGTAATTAAACTGATTTGGGGTTTTTGTTCAAATGGATAGAAATTGATGAAATTGGCTCGATAAATTGATATAATTGATCATTATATTGTGTTTTCTAGCTTATGTGATGATCAATTTGTCAATTTTTTTAAAATCTTAACAAGTGGTTTTCAATTTTGGGTTTTTTGTTAGAACCTCTGTGTCCAAGCCAATTTTGTGCAATTGAACTTCAATTGAACTTGTTTTAACTGCATTAGAACATGCATCATGTCATTAATATTGTTCATGCATCATATATACTTTTGTTCTATTTTTTTTCATGTGCTAACTTGCAATCTACCATTGGGTTGTGTTTTGTTTTGTTCTATTGGTTCTTTCTTTGTGCCTCTGTCCTTTTCCTTAGCATCATGCCTAGGAAAACTAGAGCTCGTAGGTCTGTTCCCTCACCTTCTCCTCCCCCACCTTCTTTTGACTGTGAGAAGTTTCCGAGTGAGAAAAACCAAGAGATTTTTGATAAGTTGAACCTTAGGAGAAAGATTTGATCTGAGCGTGCTATAGTTTTAGATGAGCTTGATCTTGCCATTAGGGCAAATTTTGAGCGTCAAGGCTGGTTACCCTTGGTGGATATTTCTGATCCTCCTCCTTCAGCTACCTTGATTAGAGAGTTCTTTTCAAACATCTCTATCCGCGTCTATGATTCCAACATTTTGGTCAAGAGTTGGATATGAGGTGTAGAGTACACCATTACTCCTATTGTAGTGGCTGATGCTCTAGGGGTACCCTTGGTCTAACACCATGTCTACTCTTATGATGAGTCTCCTCTTTTGAGTGATGTCATGTCTTACATCACTGGGTCCTCTATCCAGTGGGGTTCTAATCCTAGGATCACCACTGCTGAGCTATCTGAGTTGCACTATCTCTTCTTTAGGATAGCATGTCATTCTATTTGTCCCGTTTCTCATTTTCACACCATTCCTCTTAAGCGGTGTGTCTTTTTGTATGCTCTAGTGACTGATGCTCCTATTAGTTTTCCTCATTTTTTTCTTTGTTCTTTGAATGAAGTTTATAGGAGTTCATCTTCTTCTCATGCTCTTGTTCATCCTATCTTTATTCATAGGATTTTGTTATATCTTGGACTAGATGATTTCCCTTCTTCTTAGCCCGTTCATGTTATTGCTCCCACTGGTGTGTTTTTCCTTAGACAGAGGGTTGCTCATCTTCGAGTTGGCTCTAAACACCCTAGGACTGAGCTTTCTGGTACCGCACCTCCTCCCCCTTCTTCTACAGGTCTTGCTGGTAAGGATGTTGATGATCCTGTTGGTGCTGTTGTTGCTGCTGATGTTCCTCCACCACTTTCAGATGACTTTGATGTACATCGTACCTTGAAGACTGTCATGACTGTTCAGGCGGCTCATGGTCAGATTTTGGTGGACTTACTTGATGAGATACGTGCCTTGTGAGCTGACTTGGCACATCTTTGTTCACCCTCACTACCTCCTTTTGATGATGGCTTGTGATTGTCCTTTGGCATTCCGTCACAAAAAAAAGGGGAGTAGAGTTTTGACACTTGTAGAGGAGTTTTTGTAATTAGGGGAAGATTTTTTTTGTTTTGTGGAGCTAGTGAAGATATTAGATTGTATCTAGGTGCTTCACTTTGTATATCATTTTTGGGGCTATTCATGTTAGGGGGAGATACATGTATTTTGATATATGTGATTCTTGTTTCTTGTGATTCACTGCTTATTGATTTATATTTATGAGATTATTTATTAATATATGTCTTTATTATGTGTTATGTGATTTTTTACAAGAATGTTTTATGTTTTTTTGTATTTAACTTAAGGGGAGAGTTAGTTTACATATCTGTTGATTTATTTTTTTTCTGTCACACATGCGTTTATGCGTTTGTTGAGTGTTTCAGGAATATAAAGGTTGATTCAATTGAGCTGCTATCTACACTTGCAACTGATGGATAGTAGTTAGGATTGAATTTTTGTGTTTATAATCATTATTTATGTAAAGGACTTTTATTTGTAAACTTTGAGTTTTTAATTTGTGTTTTGTCACGGATTGCCAAAGGAGGAGTTTGTTAGGTTCTAAAGACTTAGAATTTGTTGTATTTAGAACTCTAATGTGTAATGTTGGCAAACCATGATCAAAACAATATGTTTAGTCTTGTTTAGGCTTGCTTAAAGTTGTGTAATTCATGTAAATGTGGAATCGAGTGGCTGCAAATGTATTGGTGCATTTCGGCCTGGCTCGATCGATCGAAAGTCGGACAGAATGTTTTTTTTGCAGAATTTTCCAACTCAACCCTACCTCATTAAACGTTTAGGGTTTTATGTTTTTGCCCTAGGTATATAAGGCAAACCCTAGCCACGTTTTTAAGAGCTGCTCTGAGTGTATTGTTGCTCATACTTTACTGTTTGTGTGAATCTCTTGTGAGATCATTGAGGAGCTTTCCTTCACATAAACTTAGGGTTTTCAAGGTAGAGATATTACGAACACCTTGATAATCAACTCAGTTGCTGCCATTGGAGTTTAAAGAAACACAAGCGGGAGTACTTGTATCTTGTGAAGAATCCAAGAAAAAAGGAGTCTGTGGATTCGGAGCTTGCACGTGGTCGTGCAGTAAGTTCGACTGGTGGGTAGTATTAGGAAGTCAAGCGGGGAGCTTGTAAGTCCTTTTGTATGAACTTCGATTCTTTCATATAGTGGATTCAAGTTTACCTTGAGGATAGCTAGGTCAATTCCTCCCCAGGTTTTTACTGTGTGGTTTCCTTAGTCATCATATTATTGTGTTATTTACTTTTCCACTGCTTTATATAATTGATATGATTGTTTGATTTGTTAACCTAGATTTGAATAATTTGACTAAGTTAATCACTTGGCTAATTAATTAGGTTAATCTGGTTGGGTTAAAGGGTCTAAAACTATTCAATTATCAATATTGGTTTTTTAATTATTTGCATTTTTTTTTCTTGAAAAAGTCAAATATTATTGTTAGATTTCTCATAATATACAAATTAAATAGAAGTCATATTTATTACATTATTATATGTCCAGTATTCTTTGAAAAGAAATTTAATTAACATAGTATTGCCACATTAAAAATAAAATAAAATAAATTCAAAAACATTAATCTTTGCAGTGGTAGTCTCCTTGGTAGAACCACTTGAGAAAATCAAGATGAATGATTATTGGTGTACATTGGTGGTTGTCCTCAAAAGATTAACAAACTTAAGGGGGCGGGGGTTATGAGCTAACTTTTAAGGATCTATTAAAGGTAAAAGGCTTTTTTTGGGGGAGGGGGGGGGGGTGTTTGGGAGGGAGCCACAAGTATGGATCATCTATCTTTTATATTTTATGGGTCTCTTTAAGTTAAATTTTATTACTTATTAGGAAGTCACGCTATAATTTTGGATTCAAACCATAAATTATTTTATATATTTTATATATCTATAATCTAAATCTATATGCAATATAAAATAAAATAAAAATGACTTTATGTTTGTAAGGACGTAATTTGAGTCCTTAGCCCAAAGGATGGATGAACTTGAGCCCAAAAAGCCCAATATAATGAATTTGTAGAGAATTGGTTGGAAAATTGGGCTTCAATGAATCAGACAACTTGTAAAGTGGATTCAGATAACAAAAAAATGAAGATAGACCAGTTTAATCTAAAGAAAATCATCATCAGCATAGTCTGAAGAGATCAAATCTTATATACTTCTCTCAAGTTTAATTACAAGTTCAACTCATAATTGTTACAGTGTTTTTTTCTTAATTTCTCAATCCCCACCCCTTAGGGTCTTCTTTCTTTTTTATACTATCCTCATCCTTCATCTTTACCCTTCACGTGTAGACTAGATTGTTGGTGTTGATCCTTGTCCCATCAGCACCTTCTTGAAGTCTTTGAGGAGTAGTTGTAAGGCTGAAAAATATTGTTCATCTATCACTTCTTCATTAATGTGGTTAGAGAGTTAGCTGCAGAGTATTTAATGCGGTGGTAGCAGCTTTCCCTTTAGATATTTCATGGCTTCCTTTTGTCTTATTCCTTCTTGATACTTATCCTCATCAGTGGAATCGTCTAGAATGTTGCTCTTGATGTCAGATTGCTTCTTCTGACCTTAGCTTTGCCTAGTCGAGGAAGCATTCATCCTCGGATCACTTCCCTGGAACAAAACGCCTAAATCCCCTCCTTTATTTATTAATGCTGACCTCTATCACGTGTTTATACATCCTCGGACTTATGAGGTGTCCTCAGACTAGGCCTCTGACCCAATACATTTTACTAGGCCTAATACCCCTACAATAGCCCATCGAAATTCCCTTCTTTTGCTCCTTGGGCAAAAGGGAGGATTTCGATATCGCTGCCTCCATCCTGTCCTTATCATATGTCACTCCTTATTGCGCAGATGCCTTTTTAACTGCCCAAGGCCCACTCCTAACGCTTCGGCATACGAGATGCACCCTTATTAAATTTCTATAACTCCCTGTTCCCCATGTTCTACGGTGCAATGCGAATCCAACGGCTAAGGATTTTGCTAGAACCCGGGCGGGAATTTTCCCGCTTGTAACTTCTTTTTTATATATACTGCCCAAATCAATCATTTATCTCACTTTAGCATTCATACGTTTAACCTTTGTACACATAAACTGAACCTTTGCACTCATGAATACCAAGAGCTAGTCCAAGGAGTGTTTCCCATTTCACGTAAGTCTTCATAAATCTTTTTATTTATCTTTTCCTTTACTATTCTTTTCTGTCTTTTTCTCCTCAGCTCTTCTTCCTTCTCTTTTTCTTCTTAGTATCTCCAAATATCTCTTAGAAATGGGTAGATTCGCCTGTTTGGTAGACTCTGTAGAGAATATGGAGAATTTTAGAGCTCAATATAGGATTCTGCCAGAAGTGTCACTTAGGTATTGTAAGGAAGGAGAGTGGCATAAGAGAAGGCAAGAGGGAGAGGTGGTAATCCCGAAGATTGCCTTAGTAGTGGGAGGGATGAGAATCCCTATGGGCACTGTTGCTAGGGATTACCTTAAGGCTCACAGGTTAACTCTCACTCAGTGTACCCTGAACATGTTTAGGATCTTGGGGAGTATAGAAACCCTTAATGAGAAAATGGGCTTAGGGATTACCTTCCATGATGTTAATTGGGTTTACAACCTAAACCATCTAAAGGGTAGGGGTATTACCTAAAGTCTAAGTACCCTGGGGTTAGGCTCATCCAATGCCTCCTTGATTCTAACAAAGGTCTAAACAAGGATTTCATAATCGTTTCAAGGGAGTAGCATGATGGCCTCCTTTACTCAACGAGAGAGGGGACACCGGGTGGGCCTTTAGATCTAGGTTAATCATTTCAAAATCATTTCCTTCACCTTTTCTTTTGTTTGTATTTGTATATAAGTTTTCCTTTTACTCGTTCTGTTTTTTTGCTAACGATATTTTTTTTTGTTTTTCCTAATGGTTTTGTAGATAAGAATACTATTGTGCCTAACTTCAACCTTGTCAATCAACCAAGCCTAAACAAAATACTAAAGGTCAAGGTGTTCGTCCACAGTGACGGTCAGCTAAAAGCAGGACACCTCATCCTCAGCTACACCCCCATCTCCAAAAGCTACCAGGCACCAAAGTGCGTCATCAAAGTAAAGGACCCTCGTCTACATCAAATAAGTGTTGCCGCTCCGGGTTTTCTCACCACTAGTCCTATCCCAGAAGGCATGCTCACCACTGATTCTATACCAAAAGGCATACCAAAGGTAGCCTTGCCACCACAGTATACAACCGGAGAGGCCACTCCTTCTTATCCTGCCATCATAAAGGAAGAAGAAGAAAAAGAAGAAGAAGAAGTTGAAGTGTCTGACTCTGAGGATGAGTTTGAAGTCTTTAATCAACCTTTATCCCAGAAGCCTCAACTGGTGACCTCAGCCATCCTTTCCCAGCCCAATCTAGCCAACACCGAGGAGTTATTTCCATACCAAATGATATGCGAATCCAACGCAAGCCGAAGTCCACCCTGTAGGAACTACTAAAGTCCTAACCAAGGGGAAACGTACCTGGGAAGACAGCCTAGACTAGGCTTCCCACCCTTCCACCTACCCAGCCCCTCTGACTTGAACCCGCTGACCTTAAAAGGAAAAGGGAGCAGAAGGGTAAAAAGATGGTGGAAGGAGGAAAAACCCACCCCTTCCAAGAGGATGAGGCCTAAAGAGGGGCCAAACAAGCTAGGGTAGGCAAAAGGGTGCTGACCAGAGGAGTGATTCTCGGGTTGCACCTCTGTCTTGGACCCCCACTCTAATGCTGGATGGGACTCCTCTGCCTACCAATGCCTTTATCAGGGACTTCCGAGGAGGGAAGGTCAGCTATGTGGCCGATGCGGTCAAGCAGGCACTGCTACTCCCTGAAGACATGGCCGATCTAAGGTCCCTGAGGAGGCACAAGGTCTTCCTTAGTCTAAAAAGGGACCTCGCAATGGTAAGTCTTTCAACTCGCCCTCTTTTCTTTTCTTTTCTTTTCTTTTTCTTTTTTTTTTTTTTTTTTTACAAGTTTCCTCCCCTTTCTTCCCTTTACTATTTCCCTCTATTCACCTTTACCATGTTTCTTTCCTTAGTAGGTCGTTTAAGCCACGTTCCGAGTAGAGGAGATAACAAATTTCTGCCACCGCCAGATGAAGGAAAAATAAGAGAGGCGCAATGCTGTCGTGGAGGCCTTCAATCTAGCCAAAAAAAGAATAAATGAGATGAAGAATAAGCTGTCCGAGGTAGAAAGGGACAAAAAGAGTGCAGAGGCTGCCTTGGACAGTGTCGAGAGGCAGGTTGAAGGTCAGTGGATGCTCCTTCGTCAAGCCGAGGATTAGTTGGCCACCTCTAAAGGGTAGATTACCACCTTAAAGAAGAAATTGGAAGAGGCTAAGAAGTCGAGCAACCAAGCCGAGCAAGAAGGCTATGATGTAGGGGTAACAGAGACCAAAGAGGCCCTCAAGGCTGAGGTCTTGGGGGTATGTAGAAAATACTGCCTCCAAGTGTGGAATAAGGCCCTTAACCAGGCTGAGGTTGAGGCCTTTTCTGCACGTAGGAGAGCAGAGAGTGTATACTACCCTCCTGCTATCTGCACACCAAGTTCAACTAGTTCCGAGGCCAACACCTCCTCCGAGGTGACAGAACTTAGAAAGGGCAGCCCGGCCAAAGCCCCACTTTCTTCTGGCAGCCTGTCGGAGGAGGCTCAACAGCAAGGGGTTGCTGAAAAAGAAGCTGATGCTAACAAAGAAGTGGCCCCTAATGCCACCAAGCCCCCGATGCCACCAAGCCCTCAGCTGCGCCACAAGATCCACATAAAGAGAAAAAGGTGCCCTTTACAATGGAGGCACGAGGTCTTCCTTATTCTAAAAAGGGACCTCGCGATGGTAAGTCTTTCAATTCACCTTTTTTTTTTTTTTTTTTAAATAAGTTTCCTTCCTTTTCTTCCCTTTACTACTTCCCTCTATTCACCTTTACCATGTTTCTTTCCTCTGCACATTCTAGGCAGAGAAGATAACAAATTCCTGTCACTGCCAGATGAAGGAAGAAGAAGGGAGGCACAATGCCGCCATCAAGGCCTTCAATTTGGCCAAAAAAAGAATAAATGAGATGAAGAATAAGCTGTCTGAGGTAGACAGGGACAAAAAGAGTAGAGCCCACCTTGGACAGCGCTGAAAGGCAAGCAGAAGGTCAGCGGGTGCTCCTTCGTCAAGCTGAGGATTAGTTGGCCGCCTTCAAAGGAAAAATCACCACCTTAAAGAAGAAATTGAAGGAGGTTAAGAAGGCAAGGGACCAAGCCGAGCAAGAAGGCTATGTTGTAGGGGTAAAGGAGGCCCTTAAGATTGAGGCCTTGGGGGTATGTAGAAACTACTGCCTCTAAGTGTGGAATGAGGCCCTTAACCAGGCTAGTGTTGAGGCCTCTTCTGCACTTAAGAGAGCAGAGAGTGTATACTACCCTCCTGCTATCCACGCACCATGCTCAGCTAGTTCCAAGGCTAACACCTCCTCCAAGGTGGCGAAATTTGGAAAGGGCAGCCCGGCCAAGGTCCCTCTAGCTTGTCCAAGGAGGCTCAACAATAGGGGATTGTTGAAAAAGACACTAATGATAACAAGGGAATGGCCCCTGATGCCACCAAGCCCCCAACTATGCCTCAAGATCCACATAAAAAGAAAGAGGTGCTCTCTACAATGGAGATAGTTCTAGCAACTCTCCCATTGCCTACCCAAGGTGACCTCAAAAGCAAAGACTCAGGATTTTCAGAGACAGCACTCTTTCAAACTACCAAGGGTCCACTAAAAGAGAAAATTGTAATAAAGAAGAAGTAGTTTAGAGTAATAGTTTTTAGTTAGTGTTTTTTTTTCCTAGAACTTGTAATTCAGTTTGATCTTTTGTAAGCAATTGGCCTTTTTCTAAGGCTAAGATCAAAGATAATTATTAGTTTTTCCTTCATATTTGTGATATTGATATTGATCCTAACATAGTTTTTGTTTTATTTAACACTTAATTGACATGGAAATAACATATAACTCCATTTAGTTATCTGTATAAGTGATAGCACAGTTATCACATCCCACATGATTAGCAACAAAATAAGTTAAACCTGCTAAGTCCATAATCCCAACAAAGTGTAACCTTAATCTCAAAAACATACATAATTGCAGAGCATCTGTTCATATCAGGCTCCACTTAGTTTTCCATTTATCAGTAAGTCCAAGGAATTGGGGATGATAATCAATTTTCAAACTGAATCATGGTCATACTTTCAAATACTTTAAGTGATGCTCATGAGTGTTTATTTGATCATGTTATTATAAAAAAGATTTTTGCCACTTAGCATGACCGGTTCTACTTGATACTTAGATAAATAACAGAAAGTATGAACTTGCCCAATGTATGTGGTCTAAGGAACCAAGTATAACTAGAGTTCTATTTAACACTTAGAAAAATAGCTTAAAATATCAATTTACCCAAGGTATGTGGTCTGAGGAGCCAAGCATAAACAAGGTTCTGTTTGATACTTAGGAAAGTATCTTAAAATATCAATTTACCTAAGGTATGTGATTCGAGGAGCCAGGCATGACCAAAGTTCTGTTTGGTACTTAGGAAAATAGTTTAAAATATCAATTTACCCAAGGTATGTGGTCCGAGGAGCCAGGCATGACCAAGGTTCTGTTTGATACTTCGGAAAGTAGCTTAAAGTATCAATTTACCTAAGGTATGTGGTCTAAGGAGCCAGACATGACCAAGGTTCTGTTTGATACTTAGGAAAATAACAGGAAGTAGGAATTTGCCTAGAGCATGTGGTCCGAGGAGCCAGGTATAGCTAAGGTTCTGTTTAACACTTAGATAGATGTCAGGAAGTATTAATTTACCTAAAGCATGTGGTTCAAGGAGCCAGGCATAACTAAGGTTCTATTTAATACTTAGAAAAATTACTTAAAATATCAATTTACCTAAGGTATGTGGTCTGAGGAGACCAGCATGACCAAGGTTCTGTTTGTTATACCTAGGTTACAGCAATACCTCCTGAAGGCTTTGCTATCAACTGAAGACCATTGTCCGAGATGAGTGTACAAGGGATTCCAAACTAAGTGACAATAATTTTCCAAACAAATCTCTTGGCATCCATATCCCTGATATTTGCTAGTGGTTCAGTTTCAACCTATTTGGTGAAGTAATCTATGCCAACCAATAACCATCTCTTATTCCCTGCTGCCTTAGGGAAAGGCCCTACAATATCCAATCCCCATTGAGTAAAAGGCTAAGGGCTGGATAGAGGGTTAAGGACACTTCTTGGTTGGTGAATGTTTGGGGCAAATCTTTAGCATTGGTCATATTTCTTCACACATCTTTGTGCTTCCCTTTACATATTTGGCCACCAATATCCTTGAGTGAGTGCCCTGTGAGACAAATATCTGCCTTTTGTATGGCTTTCACAAATCCCTTCATGTAATTCTTCTAGGAGTAGCTTAATTGCTTCAAGGTGTATGCATAGAGATATGGTCCAAAAAAAGAGCGCTTATACAACTTTTGATCCTCAAACAACCAAAACCGAGGAGCCTTTCTCCGTACCTTGTTAGCCTCGGATTTACTCTCAGGTAAGATATCTTCCTTAAGGAATAGCACAATAGATTCCATCCAAGTAAGACCCACCCTAATCTGATGAATATGAACCACGTTTCTCCCTATTTCAATAGGTTTACACAAGTTTTCTACAAGGATCACTCGAGGTAAACTTTGTGCCGAGGAGGTCGCGAGCTTGGCAAGAGAGTCAGCATGTGTATTTCTACTTCTAGGGATTTGTGATAAATTAAAATACTCAAATCTTGATTGTATATGTCTAACCTAGTTCAAATATTCCTACATTTTAAGGTCTCTGGCTTCCAACTCTCCCCCACCTGGCCTATAACTAGTCTCAAATTTGAAAACATCTCCACTGCTTTTTTTTCCCATTCTCTGAACCATAGTCATCCCTACCAACGGAGCCTCATACTCGGCCTCGTTATTGGTGGTCGAGAAGCCCAACTTTAAGGATTTCTCAATAATGATCTTCTCAGGAGAGATAATAACCAGCCCCACTCTAGATCTTTTTTATTCGCTGCACCATCAACGTGTACTTTCCAGAGTAAAGGTTCTTATAGGGAAACCATGCCAACCAATTTTCCATCCATGTTCTATTTCTCAACTTTTTCTTCAAAAGGGGTTTTAGCAAACTCAGTCACTAAATCAGCAAGGACCTGACCCTTGATAGAGGTGTGAGGCATGTACTTGATATCAAAAACCCCTAGGATCGTACCCTACTTGACAATCCTACCTGAGTAATCAGCACTTCGAAGTAGAGATCTAAGCAGAAGTTGGTTTAGGACAACAACTGTGTTTGATTAGAAGTAGTGGGGGAGCTTACGTATAGCATACACCACTGCCAAAATGGCCTTCTCTAGTGATAGGTAACAAACATCGGCCTCATATAGTGACTTGCTCATATAATAATTTGGCCTTTGCACACCACTATCAACCCATACCAGCACCAAGCTCACCGCATGGGAGGCTAGTATAATATAAGTAAACAAAACCTCATCCACCTCGGGTCTGGACATAATGGGTGGCCGAGAAAGGTATTCCTTCAACTGCTAGAAGGCCTGGACACACTCCTCAGTCCATTCAAATCTCTTCCACTTATTTAACAACTAAAAGAAAGGTTTACACCTGTCTGCTGACCGATAGATGAATCGGTTTAAGGTGGCAGTCATTCTTGTCAACTTCTAGACCTCTATGGGGTTCTAAGGTGGTTGTAAATTGTTAATTGCTCTAATTTGGTCAAGATTGACTTCAATTCCATGGTGAGTAACCATGTACCCCAAGAACTTTCCTGACTCGATACCAAAATGGCACTTAGAAGTATTAAGTCACAACTTCTGTCTCCTCAAGATCTCAAAGATATTCCCGAGGTCATTAACATGCTCAGATTCCAACTTACTCTTGACCACCATGTTGTTTATATAAATCTCAATGTTTTTCCCTAGCTGTGGCTCAAACATCTTGGTCATCATCCTTTAATAAGTAGACTCCACATTCTTTAGACCAAAGGGCATCACCTTGTAGTGGTAATTCCCAGTAGGAGTGACAAAAGTTGTTTTCTCTTGATCATCCAAAGCTAAAGGTATCTAATGGTACCCTTGAAAGGTATCCAAAAAGCTCATCCGAGGATGGTCTACAGTTGCATCCACTAGCTAATCAATTTGAGGCATGGGAAATGGATCCTTTGGACAGGCCTTATTCAAGTCTGTGAAGTCTACACATACCCACCACTTCCTATTTTTCTTCTTCACTACCACTCTATTAGCCAACCATTCAGGGTAGGACACTTCTTTAATAGCCCCAGCTTGCTTAAGCTTGTTCATCTACTCCTTGATAGCATCAGAATGCTCTTTAGATAAGTGTCGAGGTGATTGCTTCCTAGGGAGAACACCTGGGTTGACATTCAAATGATGGTTAATGAACTCTAGATCTACCCGAAAGGCCTCATAAACATTTCACGTGAACACATCAATATTCTTCCTTAAAAATGCTAACAATTCTTCCTTCTCCCGAGAAGGCAACTGAGCTCCGATTTGAAAAAATTTCTCCGAATCACCATCTATAACAATTTCCTCCAACCTCTCACACTTTGCCTCTTCTGAAACTGTATCCATAGATAGGACCAGAATCCTTGACTACTATGAGCCCCCCTCAACAGAGGTCGAGGACTGAGCTTCAGGTTGGTGCATAATTACAGCCACCTAACACTGCCTAGCCATAGATTGACTCCCAACAAACTCTTCAATCTGGTCCCCGGACAGATATTTTACCTTTAAATGCAAAGTCGAGGAAACGACCCCTACGACATGAAGCCAAGGTCTGGCCACAATGTCCATGTAGGGAGAATATGCATCCACCATAATGAAATCCACCTTAACCACTTCTAAACTTGCTTGCACGGGTAGTCTTATCTGACCCCTTAAAATGTCAACTTTCCCATCAAACCTTACCAAAGGTGAATCATAGGCTGTCAAATCCTCGGGCTTTAAGTTCAGCCCCTTGTACAAGTCAGGGTACATAATTTTTACACCACTACCCTGGTCTACTAACACTCTCTTCATATCATACCCTCACATCCTGAGGGTGACCATTAATGCATCATCGTGTGGCTGTATGGTTCTAATCTTTTCCTCGTCTAAAAAACTTAACGCCGATGAGACCTCCACCCTAGCCCTCTTCGGCTCAGAATTAAAGTCCTCAGCGAGAAGTCGAGCTACAGACATCACCCTGAAGGGATGAGAACCAGTTCTCTAGCAGTAGCAAAAATGACATTAATTGTGCCCAAAGGGGGCCTTGAATTAGCATTCCCCTGAGCCCCTGACCTTGCTTGGTTTCCTTGCCCACTAGGCTAATACAAAAATGTTTATAACCTTCCCTCTTTAACCAATTGCTCTAGATGGTTCCACAGAGTTCTGCAGTCCTCAGTGGTATGCCCTCGCTCTTAGTGGTATTGGCAATGAAAACTTTGGTTGTGCCTCGTGGGGTCTCCTCCCATCTTGTTTGACCATTTAACGTATGACTCATTCTTAATCTTCTCCAAGACTTGATGTACTGGCTCTCAGAACACCGTGTTAACCATCTGAGGAGTCGTAGACCCAGATTACCCAGCAATGTCCCCTTGGGGCTTGTTATTATTGTATCTGTCCGACCTAAAATCCCTCCTGTCCCAAGGGATAACCTTAGCCTTTCCCTTCCCCTAGTGCTAGTCTTCCTTGACCCACTTTTATTCATCAATACAATCCATAAGCCAACGCACACTTCTTACCGACTGCTTGGTCAAGGACTTTCTTAAATCATGCTCAGCAAGTAGGTTGACCTTGCAGGTCCTGTTGGCCACATCGTCAAAATCCCCATCGATCTCATTAAACATCTCCTAGTATTTGTCCGAGTACGTTTTTAGGGTCTGCCCTTCTCGCATGGACATGGATAACAGGGAATCTAAGGGCCGAGGAAAACTACTACATGTGATAAAAAGAGATCCAAATGCCCAGGTGAGCTCCTTAAAGGAATCAATGGAACTTGCACCACTAGATAGGAATACTTTACACATCAAGGCCTCATTCTTGGAGTGCACAACCATTCTCTAGTTGAAGTGGCTCACATGTTCCATAGGATCCGTTTGACCATTGTACATGGTGAACGTGAGCTAAGTGAACCGCCGAGGAAGTTTCCCTCCCTCAATTCTACGTGTGAAAGGTGGTTGAGCATTTTGCTCATCACATCATTTCCTAAGCCTTTGGAAGTTAAGCTCCTATTTCTGTGCTCATGGTGGTAGTCCTTATCATACGAGAAAGACTCACTAGGGGGAGTCCTCGATCTAGGCCTGTAACTGCAATCTTCTTCCTCAGTAGAAAAAGAAACAAACCTTGAGGGAGTTTTTCTTCGTCATTCATGACACAACTTCTTCTGCAGATGATTAATCTCCAGCTGCATGTTTCTAGCATTCTCCTTGCGAGAGACGTGGCTCCCACCCCGAAACTGGCTCCTAGTATGGGTAGTGTGTACACTTCTCTCCCGGTCCCTTCTTTGTTCAAGATCACGAAGGTGATCTTGACGCTAAAACCCCATAGATTCTGCTTGGTTCGGACTTGAACCTACCATAGTTAAACGTTGGACTTAATATAACACCAGAAATTCCTACAAACGGCGCCAATTGTAAGGACGCAATTTAAGTCCCTACCCTAAAGGATGGATGAACTTGGGCCCAAAAAGTCTAATAAAATAAATTTGTAGAGAGTGGGTTGGAAAATTGGGCTTTAATGAATTAGATAACAAGTAAAGTGGATTCAGATGACAAGAAAATGAAGATAGACCGATTTAACCTAAAGAAAATTGTTCTCAACACAGTCCGAGGAGATCAGTTCTTATATATTCCTCTCAAGTTTGATTACAAGTTCAACTCGTGATTGCTACAGTGTTTTTCTCTTAATTTCTCGATCTCCACCCCTTAGGGTATTCTTTCTTTTTTATGCTATCCTCCTCCTTCATCTTTACCCTCCACGTGTAGACTAGATTATTGGTGTTGATCTTTCTCCTATCAGCACCCTCTTAAAGTCTTTGAGGAGTAGCTGTAAGGCTGAAAGATACTGTTCAGGTATCGTTTCTTCATTAATGTGGCCAAGGAGTTAGCTGCAGAGCATTTAATGCAGTGGTAGCAACTTTCCCTTTAGATATTTCATGGCCTCCCTTTGTCTTGTTCCCTCTTGATACTTATCCTCATCAGTGAAATTGTCCAGAACGTTGCTCTTAATGTTAGGCCACATCTTCTGACCTCGGCTTTGCCTAGCCGAGAAAGCATTCATCCTCGGATCACTTCCTTGGAACATAACGCCTAGATCACTTCCTTTATTTATCAATGCTAACCTCTATCACATGTTTATCTATCCTTAGACTTATGAGGTGTCCTCGAATTAGGCCCCAGCCTAATACATTCTACTGGACCTAATACCCCCACAATTTTAATTTCTTCTATTATTTTCACGTAAACTTTTAAAACACATTTTTTTTTACATCATTATTCTAATATGTATTTTTTCGTTGAGTTTAAATTCTATAAGAATTCACTATGAAAGCTCTTATATTTATCGTCAACATTAGAATGTCATATTATATTTTCTTTAAATAATATAATAGATTCAATTCCATTAAGAAACACAATCATATATTATGAATATCTTTTAATAATTATCAAAGTCCATAACTCCATATTTAAATTTTTTTTATTATAAAAAAACATAGAGAAGATAATATTTTTGTTACTTTTGTATGCATTGCTAAGATTACTAACTAATTATAATCAATAATTTTTAATATATATGAAACCAAAGCAATTTGACTTTTGGTTGAACATATAATATTGTATTACGTAAATTTTTAAGAACTTACAATTTTAAACATCGTTATTTTAATACATATATATATATATATATATATATATAATTAAAATTAAATTTTATTTCATATTTAAACCCACCATTAAATTCTTAGCCCATCATATTTCTTCAAGTTCTAGAATTTATAGTTTCATATATAAATAAATCATTATGAGTGACTATTAAAAACTAAGGGCTTGTTTGGTTAACCTATCACTCATAATTTATCACCCATAACCCATATTTCATATCCTATATCTCATAACTCAATTTTCAGTTTTTGAAAACTCTTAAAAGTCGTTTTCAGTTTTTACGACTCTAACTCACTTTTTTGAGTAATGAGTCATGAGAATTGAGGTAAAAAATTGAACCAAACAAGCATCCTTAAGGTGGGGCCCATGAAATTTGAGAATTAAGTGATGAAAAGTGAGAATTGAATGATGAAAATTCTTAAACCAAACACTCCCTAAATCTTTGCTTGGACTGTGTTCCCTACCATAAAAAGGTAAGGTGGGTTATTTTATCATTCGATTTTTGTATTCCAATAATGCTTTTTTTTTTTTTTCTTTTCTACTCACATATTAAAAAAAAAAATTATTATTTTATTAATTATTTACTAAGAAAACAAAGAAGTAGAAGGAGATATAAGCAAAAAGAATTTGTATTAATAATTTAATACATACCTGAGTCAGCTAGGAAATGACCATTTTTTACTAAAAGATCCACATGTTGGATGATAGTGAACATGGACTGCGACATAGGCCAAAACGATGCCACCGGAATACTCCTTCGGTTCCCAACTCCAACTGCCCAGAAAAGAATAGTATCAGCCATGATAACTGTAACCGGAGGCTCAAGCTGATCAAGGAGCCGCACAAATGGAGCTTCCAACTTCGTCCAAATAGCTTCGCCGAAGGAGTACATGTCAGCGGCGCGGACTAACTCTGATGGGATAACATTAGGAATGGTGCCGAAGCGAATGTTGTCGGGCTTAGGATCGGAGCCAATGAAACCAAGCCATTCTTCGGTAACAACGAAGGTGACGAGGATATTGCTGTTTTTCGAAGCAAGTGTTTTGCAGAGGTTCATCATGGGGTTGATGTGGCCGCGACCGGGATAAGGCATGGCCACCACGTGGCACTGCGTGGCTGATTTAGCTTTGACAGAACTCATTAGCTGTTGCCACCGGTGGGCTTCAACCTCGACACGTGTCAAGCTGTTATTGGCTAAGTCAACTTGTTGAAGTGACGGCAACAGAAAAAACCAAGCTTGTAGTGTCCCCGTGAATGAGTATTTGCTGAGTTCCACCCCTTCCAACTAATAGTCAACCCGTCAAAAGACGAGTTTGAGAGAGACCCAAATAAAGAATTGTGCTTTAGAGCGAGTTCAAGCAAGTTTGGTGGGAGTGGCCCAATGAGCTTGTTGTAACTCAAATCGAATCTTCTCAAATTCGAAAGCGAGTTGATTGAGTTTGGAAGAAACCCAGTTAGAGAATTATGAGAAAGGTCCAACGAGTCAAGAGATTTAAGGTTGGTAATGGATACGGGGACTGAGCCAGAGAACGGGTTGGATCGGAGAGAGAGTGTTTGGAGGTTTGAAAGAGATGAAATGGAAGAAAGTATAGGGCGAAGAAAGAGTTATCAGAGAAGTCGAGGTAAGTGAGTTGGGAAAGTCGAGAAATGAGTGGGCTGAGTGTACCTGAGTAGCCAGTTGGGTCGAGTCAGGGGTGCAAGTAAGGCCGCAACCGAACACTTTTATATTCTACAAAGGTCGTCAAAAAACAACACTTGTAGTGGTTGCTTATGCAATTTCACACCTGCGCTTTGATTTGATTACTTTGAAACTTGAAAGTCATGCAGTGTCGCTGCCATGAGCTCAGCCTTTGTTCTGGTCAAAAAGTAAAACCTCGAGTCTTTGACTAACAAAGTGCAAGTGGAATGTACTAGTGCAGCAATGGATTTTCATTATATTATTGTAGAAAAATGGTCTGAATTTCGACTGAAGTGTTCCCCTCCATAGACTTTTCGTCCACGTGAGCCTGACACTTACGACTTTTTAAGAGCGCGTAAGGACTTTTGGATGTGAAAATGGAGTTACTCTGTATCCGATCTACTAAAATAGTAAAATTATAGGTAGAATTTGTAGAGCACCTTCAATAACGTAGGTAAAACCAAAATACTCTCTTCAATAGATAGTGAAACTCTAAAAAATTTCAGCCCTTAATATTTTATCACTTCTTTCTCTTTCATCTTTGATTTGTTTTTGAATCTCACACTCTCTCCTTGTTTCTTCTCACAGAACAATTTTTGTTCTCATAAAAACCAATTTAATTTAAACAACAAATCTAAAATCAGAACAACAACGACAACATATCAAGAATAGAAAAAAAAAAAAAAATAGAACAGAATTTTTTTGTTTGGCTTCTTGGAAAATATTCAAATAGCTTTCTTTCTTTTTTTGGCTATAAGTTTTGATTTTAATCTGTGAAACTTTGGTTTTTTTTATCAATGGTTTATGTGTATTATATTGAGGGAGCTATAACCACAATTTTTTTTTTTAATCTTTTGCTTTTTATTATTAAACTTCATTTTTGGTGGGCTTGTTGAGCTTTATCTGCCATGAAATCACAGAGAAAGAGTCACTTATCAAAAGAACAGGGGGAAAAACTTTAGAACAACAAAAGATCAAGAAAAAAAAAAAAAAAAAACCGATCTGACAAATCTAAAATCAGAAACAACAATGATCAAGAATAAGGAAAAAAAATAGAAGCCGATCTGACCCCTAGTTGCATGCATTCGGCAATGAGAAGGAGGAGCGGCGGTGAAGATGCAGTGGTGGCGGAGCGGTGGAGCAGGGGCAATTTCTTCTTTCTCTCTAGTCTCTATACGTGTCTCTATGTGTGTTTGAAGATAATGAAACCAAAAGGAAAAAGGGAGGAGGTTGGAGAAAAAAAGGATTGGTCTAAACATGTTATGACTTTTGTTTTTTGATAAGTATGGTATTGTTTAAAGAAAATTAATTATAAGTTAATAATAAGGAAAAAAGAATGGTCTGGCTTTTTCAAGCAACAGCAGCAGCTGAAAAGAGAAAAAACAAAAACAAAAAACAAAACAGTAAAAAAGGAATGGTCTATAACTTGTGGTTGACTTTTTTAATGATAATTGATAAGTATAGTATGTGTTTTTTTAAGGAAATTAATTATAAGTTAATGAATAATAAGAATAAAAATCTCTTAAATTAAGATTAAATGGGTTTTTCTTCAAATACTAAAATTGAAAGTGTAATTGATAAGTTAAAATATAGTTAAGAATTTGAAAAATATAGTTGTTGGGAATGAATAGAGGAAGAATAAAGAAAGAATAAAAAAATAATATTTAAATAGAATAGAGAAATGATAGAGAGTCTGTTAAAAAGTATATTTGAAAAAGTAAATAAGTAAAAGGTAAACGCAATTGTTCACTTTCTAAACGGTACAAAAATTTGAAGATTTTGTTGGAGATGCTCTTAACTTTTAGTGAAGGGAAAAAAAATCACCATTGTTTATTTCATAGTTTTCATTCTCAAATCTTTCTCTATTTATGTTCGATATATCAAAGAAAATTAACTTATTTTTTTTATTATGTAAATATGAGCACAAACATATCTAATCATAAAGAACACAAATAGATATTATGAACAAGAACAAGGGATGGAACCAGGATTTAAACTTAGGGGGATCGAATTTCTTTGTTCAAAGATTTTAAAAAATTGAAATATCAATATTAGAGGTTGTCAACAATGCATTATTAGCATTAATTTTTTTTAATTATTTGTATTTTTTATTTTGAAAAAAATAAATCGCAAATGACAATTTATAATCAAGAGTTTTGTAAATTGTCATTTATAACTATGTTTTTATTGGCTTTAATTTCATGTCAAATTTGATTGTAATTATGTTCAATCATTTCCCTACATTTTTGTGAGATTTAATGTAAGGGTTGTGTTTGAGAGTTTGTTGAAGATTCTGTGAAAATGAGGATTTCACGACTAGCTCATGAGTGCCAACTCGCAAGACAGGCCACTCGAGAAGCACATGCTAGAATTTGAAGAGTCTTTGACAAGCTAGATTCCGCGAGTCATTCGTTACTTAGGCCAAGTTGTTAGTGAAATATTCAAACATTGTAGCATACCATTTATGGAAATCAACATCAACTAGTTCAAATATCAAAATCACGTAGTTCAATATTCAAATATTGTAATTTCATTTCTTTATTAATGAAAATGATGGGGATGTTACTTTGATCAAGAAAGAAGAAAATAACAGTTAGAGGAAAGCTAATCAAGAAGTAAATAGCGAGCATAGAAAAGCAAGTCAATGGAATTGTACCATACCATGAGCAATAAGGCTTGTAAGTCTTAACCCGTAGCAGTAAGTCAATAACAAAGAAAAAGTCTTTTGCCAGGAAACTTGGGAGGCTAGCTAGCCACAAAATATTTGGTCGCAATTTGCTATTCACAATCAAATGACACAGAGTTAATAGTTATGACTGAGTGGAAGGCTCATGTGTGATAAAAGCACCATTTTTCTACCAAATATTAAAAGCAGTTTATCAGGGACGGAACCATGATTCAAACTTAGGGGGGTCTAATTTATTTGTTCAAAAATTTTTAAAAAAAATTAAAATATCAATACTAGAGGTTGACAACTATGCATTATTAGCAGTAATAAGTCAATAACGAAGAAAAGTCTTTTGCTAGGAAACTTGGGAGGCTAGCTAGCCACAAAATATTTGGTCACAATTTGCTATTCATAATCAAATGACATGGAGTTAATAGTTATGACTGAGCGGGAGGCTCATGTGTGATAAAAGCACCATTTTTCTACCAAATATTAAAAGCTGTTTATCAGGGACAGAACCAAGATTCAAACTTAGGGGGGTCAAAGTTATTTGTTCAAAAATTTTAAAAAATTGAAATATCAATACCAGAGGTTGACAACAATGCATTATTAGCATTAATTTTTTTAATTATTTGTATTTTTTATTTTGAAAAAAAAATCACAAATGACAATTTATAATCAAGAGTTCTGTAAATCAATTGGCACGTCTTAATACTTTCAAGGTCTGACCAAGATTAGTCTGATTCTTTATTCTATCGACATTATAAATTAAAAAGAAAAAATTTATGTACTCTTTTCACATACTTCTATAACTAATAACTTGATAATGCTATATGTATAGTTATAAGATTCTTAAAAAAAAAAAAAACAAAAAAAACAAAAAAAACAAAAAACTATAGTTAAAATTTCAAATCTATGTCAAGCATTATTTTAATAAAACAACCAAAATAATGGTTAATAATATCATGCATTAATATTCAGCGTAAGGCTAAGACAATTATTGGTGTCTTGGTAAGTATAGGGACTCGATTTGTAGCCCAAGTCCAAAAGGTATGGATCTCGGCCCAGAATGCCCAATATAATGAATTTGTAGAGAGTGGGTCAAAGAACTAAGCCCTAGTGAATTTAACAATGGCTAGTATGGATGCAAAAGGCGATCAAGTAAGAGCAAAGCACATAAGACTGAATAAATTCTCTACCTAAGGAGACAAATCTTGGTGTAAATTGATAGAACCGATTACAAGTGCAACTATGATTGCTATAGTGTTCTTTTCCTATTTTTTCTGATCCCACTTCCATCTAAGGTCTCTTTCATTATATATCTCCTTCCTGGTGATCTTGACCCTCCATTTGTCAATCGTTCAAGCTACTACTCGAGTGCCTATCCCATTAGACACCCCTTCTGGCTCTCCGTGAGTCACGATAGCTAAGGAAGCACTATTTAGTGGTCTTCTCCACATTAATGCGATCAGAAAAGTAGTTATAGTGCATTTAATATGGTGGTAGCAGCTTTTCCTTAGATATTTTTGAGTTCCCATCATCCTTATATGTGTACGATGCATGTCCTTATCGCTGGGTCTTCTTGGGAGGTCACCTTGAACGTTGTAACACAGATTTGAACTGCACTCATCATATCCAAGGAGGAATTCCTCCTCAGACCACCCTCCATTTTTTGAACTGCACTCACTCATCGAACAGTTGACCTTTCTCTTGGAATTTTGAGTGAGATAACTCCCACTCATTTTCACCCCTATAAAAAGCCTCGAGGGAGATCATTCTCCCCTTTACTTTACAAATTTTTAAGTTCTTTAGAGATTTCAAGCATTCCAACTCACCAAACTCCCTGTGCTCCTGAACTTTCGTAACTCCTTTCCTTTAGAAATTTCCACAAGGCTTTCCTAAAGGTTTAGGATTTAACACATTCACTTACTCTTGTAAGTATCTATCTCTTCAAAACTTCTTTTTCTCCTCAGCCAACTTTCTCGGCCTTCCAGTTCTTACCTCCTTACTTACAAATTCTAGTCGCTTCTTATTAGGTTGTCCATATGAATAGGTTTGCGAGCCTAGTAGACTCCTCGACCAAAATAGAAGCCTTTAAAGATATGTACCATATACCCCAGGAAGTTGGCCTGCGATTTTGTTCTCCGAAACAAGTAGTGACCCATAGGGAGGAAGGGGAAGTCATCATCCCCATGATAGCTTTCATAGAAGGGGGAATGACTCTCCCCATAGGTAGGATAACGTGAGATTACCTCCTTAACCATAAGTTATGCCCCCATTAGTGCACACCCAACCTATTTACGGTTTTGAGTAACATTGATGCTCTCAACGAGCACCTGGGTCTGTGACTCACCTAACATGATGTGGTCCATATATACGAGTGCCACTCCCAGAAAAATGCGGGATGTTACCTTAAATCTCGATTTGACGTTGTCAGATTAGTGTCGTGTCTACCTAAATCCAACAAGGGTATGAAAGACAATTACCTTATAGCTTCGGGAGTGTGGCATAATGGCCTCCATTTCCCTGTCTCAGAGGAAGAGCCAGGTGGGATACCTTAGAGTTAGGATCCTTAGTAAGAGATTTATACTTTTTAGCTCTGACCACGTTTTGTTCCTTTTGTTTTGTTCTTTTTTAATGATGATTTTAATTTTCTAACCATGCCCTGCTTCTCGGCTATTTGTGCAAATAATAGACAAGTAGCTCCTCGGCTTAGTCTAACCAATGTTGTTGCAATCAATTACTTGCTGAGATTAGAAATCTTTGTGAGTAAGGATAGATAGCTGCGAGTCGCCCACCTGATTCTAGGCTTTCAGCCTATCTTAGAAACATACCAGGAAAAAGGTCACGCCATAAGGGTAGGTGATCCCAGATTGGCCCGGATTGACGTGTCTCAGCCTGGTTTTCTATCCCCAAACGATCTTCTACCAGTCGTGCACCCATACCAATAGAATCTTCCCCTGGCAGTACAACCATTCCAGTAGGCTCTACCTGAAGCAACAGTAGGAGAACATATTGCCTCCTCAAACTCCTCGCTCGAAGAAGAAATTGACAAGTTTCATTTTAAGTAAGGATAGACTCAGGGAGTGCAGGTGATCCCTGTCTCGGATGCCAAGGACGAGCCCGATAGGCATTCTAGTGCCCACGTCTCAATCCTTGTGACTTCCGGTTAAAAGACTACCTCCGAAGAAGAGGAAGACGAGATGGCTTCAAATAAGGGAAACAGAAGCCTAAAGGACCTTATGGCTACAAGGAATAAAGCGCCAACTCTGAAGGAAACCTCCAAGCCACAAGTTCCGCCCACACTCCCCTTCCCTCCCTCAATTCCCACTTACCTCGGATTGAAGATCATTCCAAATCTGAAGAAGAAGATGCCATTAAAGGAGTAGAAAGAGGGAGAGGTGACCCCTCAGAAGAGGTCTAAGCAGCAGAAGGTGGCGAAGGACCCACACGATAAAAGGTCCACCTCTGTGGACAGCCAGGAAATGGACAATAGGGCTGAGGTCACCTCCCGCAGTGCACCTAGTCCCCTCGGCTGGAGGTGGATGGCGTCACCATTCCTTGGAATGCCTCAGTTAAGGACTTCCAACGGGGTCGTGCAGGTTATGTCGTCAAAGCCTTGGATCAGCCTCTTCTCCTCCCTCGAGACATGAAGGCTTATAGTAGTTTCAAGCAAAATGACATTTTCTTGTCCCTAAAAAGGGATCTTGCTATGGTGAGTATTCTGTCATGCCCTTGAACTCAAGTGTCAAGATGTATTTTTATCTCCTCCCTCCTTTTTATTCATGTAATTCTTCTGTTGTTTCTGTGCAGATCACTCAACAAGTTTTGTGGCCGAGGAGTGGATTTGTGATGCCCGTAATGAGGTCAACGCTGAGGCCCTCTCTTATGCTGATGCGGAAAAGTCCTTGTGGCCCTTAAGCAAAAACAGGCGGAGCTGTTTATGCAGCTAAAAGAGGCTGTTCAAGCTCAAAAGAGTGCCAAGACCGGTCTAAAGACCATGGATAAGCAAGCCGAGGATCAGCGCCAAAAGCTGTATCTAACTGAGATTCACTTGTCCACTAAGAAGCAGTTGGTTAAAGATCTTAAGACTGAACTCTAGAAGGCACGGGAGGTTGCCTAGTTGCCTAAGGAGGCAACGGAGGCTGAGAAACAAGCGTCGTACTTGCTCGGAGTGGAAGAAACGCAAGTTAGGCTCGCTAAGGAGCTTTCCAAAGTCTATAGGGATTATTGCAATGTATCATGGGATAAGGCCCTTGATGCTGTAGGCGTCCCAGCAGACTCAGCATGGAGGCTGCCTGGGAACATCTACTATCACCTAGATATCTGCGAAATCCCAGGCGCAACCATTTCTACCTTGGCCCTTACTCTTGAAATTGCTGAGCAGCCCCAGACTAGGCAAGCCGATCTCCCTCTCCCTAAAGCTTTAAAGGGATCTAGCCAAGCTAGTGATCAAGGTCAAGGGGCTGAGGGGGCCAAGGACAAGGGCAAAGAGAAAAAGCACCCCTCAGAAGCTATAAGTGCTGCTAAGGCCGAGGAAGCTGCAGCTAAGGCGAAGGAAGTGGAGGCCAAGGCTAAATGGGTTGATCCGAAGGCCAAGGATGTTACCACCTTTTAGGCGAGCCATAAAGAGGACCTTCTTGTCCCCAAGGCCAAGGCACAGAACTTAGGATTTTTCTTGTTGTTGTTGTTATGGTTTTTTTTTTTTTTTTAGTGAACCTTTTGTCACAGAATGTAACACACTCCTTCTTCTTGTGTAATGAATAACTACTTCTTTTACTTCTTGTGCCTTTGCTTTACATGCTTTTACGCTTACTGTCACTTGCAAACAAACTTGACCTGTTGCCACTTTAGTTCTAATGAAAACTAACAACAATACCTTGCCATGAATGTAAGTAATTTGACTAAGTACCAACAATTAATAACTTACCCTATATTTGCACCGTGAGCTGCTATTTCTATACTAAGGGCCGAATCAAATAAGGACAAGTAATAAACTTATACTGGGATGAATAATTACAGATTTTAGCTTACTTAGAATTATCAATCCGAGGAGTTAACTATAACTTAGATCTGTCCTGACACTTAACGAGAGTCGAACAGACAATGCAGTGTTAATTTTACCAAAGTATGCGATCCAAGGAGCTTTATATAGCTTAGGTTCAACTTAAACACTTATAAAAGATGTGATGGTTGTATTAATTTTCCCCAAAGCATCTAGTTTGAGAACTTCAGGTATGACTAAGGTTTAATTTAAACACTTACATAAAAGATGTCATAGTGTTAACTTCCCCAAAGCATCTGGTCTAAGGACTTCAAGCATTACTAAGGTTCAATTTAAACACTTATATAAAAGATGTCATTGAGTGTTAATTTCATCCAAAGATGTGGTCTGAGAGACCTGACATAACTTAGGATTTGTTTAACACTTATAAGAGATGTCATAGTGTGTTAATTTTCTCATAGCATCTAGTCCGAGGACCTTAGGCATGACTATGGTTCAGTTTGAACACTTATATAAAAGATGTCATAGTATTAACTTCCCTAAAGTATCTGGTCCGAGGATTTCACGCATGACTAAGTTTCAATTTAAACACTTATATAAAAGATGTCATTGAGTGTTAATTTTACTCATGTATGTGGTCCGAGAGACTTGACATAACTTAGGATCTGTTTAACACTTATAAGAGATGTCATAGTGTGTTAATTTTCCCATAGTATCTGGTCAGAGGACTTCAAGCATGACTATGGTTCAGTTTAAACACTTATATAAAAGATGTCATAGTGTTAACTTCCCAAAAGAATCTAGTCCGAGGACTTCAAGCATGACTAAGGTTCAATTTAAACACTTATATAAAAGATTACATTTAATGTTAATTTCACCCAAGTATGTGGTCCGAGAGACCTAACATAACTTAGGATCTGTTTCACACTTATAAGAGATGTCATAGTGTGTTAATTTTCCCATAGCATTTGGTTCGACGACTTCAGACATGACTATGGTTCAGTTTAAACACTTATATAAAAGGTGTCATTAAGTGTTAATTTCACCCAAGTATGTGGTCTAAGAGACCTGACATAGTTTGGGATCTGTTTAACACCTATAAAGATTGAATAATGAGAAATATAACACCTTTAGTGAATGGACATATTAACAAAAGAGACTTTCATTAATAATAATACATTTTCAGGTTATTTACATTTCACGAGCGTAGTATTACATCCATCTAACTCTTCCAAAAAATATGCTCCTATACCAGCCACCGAGGTGATGCAGTATGGTCCTTCCCAATTGGGCCCTAGCTTTCCCCACACTGGGTTCTTTGCAATACCTAGAACCTTTCTCAACATCAAATCACCAGATGCTAATGGTCTCAGCTTCACGTTGACGTCATAACCCTACTTGAGTTAATGTTGGTAATATGCCAATTGAACCATTGCATTTTCTCTTCTTTCTTCGATAAAGTCTAAGCTCCTTTCTAGCAACTCATTGTTACTGATTAGATTGAAAGAGCTAGTTCTAAGTGTAGGGAAGCCAGTCTCCAAAGGAATAACAGCCTCGGCCATATAGGTCATCGAAAAGGGGCTCTCCCCGGTTGATTTGCGAGGTGTAGTTCTGTACGTCCAGAGCACATGTGGCAGTTCCTCCACCCATTTTCCCTTCACATCATCTAACCTTCTCTTAAGTCCACTCACTATGACCTTATTAATTGCCTCTACTTATCCTTTTCCCTTAGGGATAAGCCGGGGTGCAATATCTATTTGTAATTCCTAGATCACAATAGTATCTTCTGAAAGATTTGCTATCGAATTGAAGACCATTATCTGAGATGAGGGTACGAGGAACCGCGAATCGTGTGACGATGTTCTTCCATACAAACTTCTTGGCATCCATGTCTCTAATGTTTGCTAGAGGCTCGGCTTCAACCCACTTAGTGAATTCCATGCCGACCAGTAGGTATCTTTTGTTCCTTGCTACCTTGGGGAAAGGGCCTACTATGTCTAAGCCCCATTGAGCAAACGGCCAAAGGCTGGATAGTGGATTTAGGGCTCCCCCCGAATGGTGTATGTTGGGTGTGAATCTTTGGCTTTGGTTGCACTTCTTTACATATTCTTGTGCTTCCCTTTGCATATTTGGCCACCAATAGCCTTGTGTGATAGCTCTGTGCGCGAAAGATCTGCCTCTGGTGTGACTACCACAAATCCCCTCATGTAACTCCTCAAGGAGTGATTCTATTGCCTCAAGGTGTATGCATAGCAGGTGTGGCTTAGAAAAGGAGCGTTTATATAACTTTTGGTCCTCGAATAGCCAAAAATGAAGAGCCTTTCTACGTACTTTGTCTACTACTGATTTCTCCTGGAACAGAGTGTCTTCTTTTAAGAACAGTGTTATAGGGTCCATCTCTGTGGGCTTGCATAGGTCTTCTATAAGGATGATCCAAGGTAAGCTCTGCGCCAAGAAGGTTGCAAGCGTGGCTAGGAATCAGCGTGTGTGTTTCCGCTCTTAGGGATGTGTAACAGGCTAAAAGATTTGAACTCTGATTATAGGTGCCTGACTTGACTCAAGTAATCTTGCATTCTTTCATCACTCGCTTCAAATTCTCCTTTTACTTGGCCGACGACCAATCTGGAGTCTGAAAACATATTTACGACCTTTTTACCCATTTTTCGGACCATTTCCATTTCCATCAATAGAGCCTCATATTCTACGTCATTATTGGTGGCCGAGAATCTTAATCTTAATAATTTCTCAATGGTGTTCTTTTAAGGGGATACTAGTACTAACCCCACTCTGGAACCCTTCTGATTTGATGCACCATCAACATACACTTTCCAGGATAAGGGACCCTGTTGGGAGATCGTGCCAACCGATTTTCCATCCATGTGTTGCGTTTTTGCTTCTTCTTCCAATAGGGATTCAGTGAACTCTGCCACCAAATCCGCGAGGACTTGGCCCTTAACCGAGGTATGAGGCATGTACTTGATGTCAAAAGCCCCTAGAATCGTGGCCTATTTAGCAATTTTCCTTGTGTAATCAGCGCTCTTAAGTAAAGCTCTAAGTGGAAGCCAAGTTAGGACAACAACTGTGTGTGCTTGGAAGTAATGGGGGAGTTTACATGTGGTGTGTACCACTACCAGAATAGCCTTTTCCAGTGGCAGATAGTGGATCTCGGCCTCATGTAGTAACCTGCTCACATAATAAACGGGCCTTTATGTGCCGCCATCAACTCATATTAGGACCAAGCTTACAATATGAGGGGCCACAACAATATAAGCGAATAGGACTTCGTCAACCCCTGGGCTGGACATGATAGGAAGCTAAGATAGATAATCCTTAAGCTGTTGGAAGGCCAAGGCACATTCCTTGATCCACTCGAACCCCTTCCATTTGTTCATCAATTGGAAGAAGGGTCGGCACCTATCCACTGACCAAGAGATAAACCGGTTCAGGGCAGCAGTCATTCTGGTCAGTTTCTGAACTTTCTTGGGGTTGTAAGCTGTTAATTGCTTTAATCTAGTCGGGGTTGACCTCAATTCTCCTATGAGTTACCATGTAACCTAGAAATTTGCCTGATCCCACACCAAAGGAACACTTAGAAGCGTTGAGGCGTAGCTTATGTTTCCTCAGAATTTTGAATATGTTCCCAAGGTCTCCTAAGTGCTCGGATACTACCTTGCGTTTTACCACCATGTCTTCTATATAGACCTCGATGCTCTTACCCAACTGTAATTCAAACATCCAAGTCATTATCCTTTGATAGGTAGACCCTGCATTTTTCAAACCGGATGGCATCACTTTGTAGTGGTAGTTTCTGGTGGGAGTGACAAAAGTTGTCTCCTCCTGGTCATCCAGGGCTAGTGGTATTTAGTGGTATCCTTGAAAGGCGTCTAGGAGGCTCATCTGAGGATGGCCTACGGTTGCATCCACTAACTGGTCTATCTTAGGCATGGGAAAGGATCCTTTGGGCAAGCCCTATTCATATCATTGAAGTCCACGCACACTTGCCATTTCCCACTCTTTTTCTTTACCACCATGGTATTGGCCAACCACTCAGGGTAAAATACTTCCTTAATAGCCCTCGCCTGCTTTAGTTTCTTCACTTTCTTTTTGACAGCATCAGAGTGGTCCTTGGTCGAGCGCCGAGGAGATTACCTCTTAGGAGTGACAGATGGATAGCCAATAATGGACCTACTTAGGTCCAGCACCGGCCGATAATGGACCTACTTACCTTACTTATGGACCAGTTGCAAAGCTAACCCTTGTTCTATTGGTTTAGTGGTTGCGACCAAGACAATTTCTTTATGCCCATCAAAGGACCTCAGGATGCTAATCCATGAAAAATGATATGAGAAATTCGAAAGAACTCATATATATGGAATGAGGGCGACCCATGAAAATACATCAGGTTCTTACTCGTGCAAAGTAACTCTTTCTTGGCAACTTGGACAACTTATAACGATGTTTGTCCCGCATATCACTAGGAAGATTGGGATCTTTACAAAAAGGCTTTATAAAGTTTTCATCTTAATTCATATTTAGGCACGAGCAATCTACATTTGTGATCTCATATATTTTGCTTCTCTAACATCTTACTGAGTTTCCCCCTTATCTTTTTGCAAAAAGCCGTTCCACAATGGTAAAGTCTCATCTTATGTGTTGGCCAAAGTGACAATAGTCACGTTGAACTCTCAAATATGTTCGAAGATCTCGAAATGATCTTCCAGTTCTAGGGAGAATTCGCAAAACTCTATTTCCTTCAAGAATTGAATGGAGTTTTCCCGTATTTCGACCTAAGAATCTAACAAAGACATTACTGTCAAGATTCTGACCGATAAATTATACATTCCATGCCCTCGGAGAGTGCTTTGTCATGCTAGGTCACTGACATATCCTTTGTCTTTATTTGACCCCAAGAATGGATTGGATCAAAACGACTTTCTTGTCGAACCCCTTTATGTTTGTATGAATTTCTGACAGCACGAAATCTCCATAGCCAATTTTCCATTTATTATTATTAAATCATAGGGTGCCTTTGGTACTACTCTTATTTCACACGATCTAGGAACTTCCATAACATTGGCGTGATTCAGTTTGAGCAATGGATCTTGACGTGATACATCTTCATAACGAAAATAGAGTTGAAACATGAGTTGCTTTTACAGTATCTATAGAATGAGCACTATGAACTATCTGCTTCAAAAAACATAGTTGTAAAAATGAAAGTTTAACCTTCTTTCTTCGATCAGAATATGAACGAAATCAAAAAGGCCATCATTGAGGCAAACAATGCAATAGCTTCGATTAGAGCAAAGCCCAAAATGGCATAAGAAAATCACTGTTTAGCCAATGATGGATTTCGCACCATAGAATGGATCAAAGAACTGAACATATTTCCAATACCGATAGCAGCTCCCCTCTTGCTCAGTCCAAGTTCGGGAATCCTCTTCGTGATTTCCAAGAAATGACAAAGAAACAATAAGAGAAAGGAGGGTAGGATTGGTATGAGTCGCACGGGGGCTACCCCAGCTTCTAACTGCCCCTATGTTGATGATCTACTAGTTGATTCAAGATTTAGGTGATTCACCCCATTAACTAGTGCTGCAATTGGTTGGGAATCCAAAATGACGACACAGCACAAGCCACCATACCTTCGGAGCCACTGCTTTGCCACAAATCCACTCTAGTTTGGTCTCGAACCTCTTATTGACCCATCCTTTTTTATTCTAATTAAGGAGCATTCAATGTACTTGATGTAGACTAGAAAGAAGAGGCTTCCACTAGGCTAGGGGAGTAACCACCTCTTCACTCTCCTTTAGTCGATTCGGATACCAAATCATATTAGAGAGGTGTAAAAGCTCTCTCTTTGACTCAGTAGGGCGTTCCACCACTTTGACTAAGCGGACGCGGTTCCCTCATCGTGAAAGAAGTAATGAAGAAAGGGAAGCCTCGTGTCAAACTACATTTGTTATTGCCTATATAGCTTTCTAGAGCAGAGATCTAGCAACACATTCTAGGCATAAATCATTGGTATTGGATGCATCGTTAGGTTATGCCGAGTAAAATCTACACTGTTTTTTTTTCCATTACAGAAAAGTGATCCCTTTCCCCCACTTTCAAAAATGATGAATATGAAGTCTATGGGACTACAGGTACTATGGATCCTCTAACTCCCAATTGGGTTGCCTTCCCAGGTCTCGCCGATCTTGCCTGTAGGTCATGATGTGCCTCTAGATAGCCGTCTCTTATCCTTCTGCTAGGGGGGAATCTGCTCCCGGGTCGTTGCTCTGCTACGTCTAGCCCGTCCTTTAGGCACCTTTGGAAGGTAGGGAGTGTGATAACGTACACACTTCCTTTCATAAGGCCTTCTTATCAGTTGCAGGGTTTGGTGGCCCGAAATTGACTTGGCTTCGCCAAAAGGCCTCATCTCATTGAAGCCTGGCTCGCAATGCGTTAGTTTGTGGATTGCAATCCCACGCACTAATCCCTACAGGTGTCCATATTAGGCTGGCCACCCTACCTAAACCAATCATCAGGTCGATCCCTAGGCCTCATTGCTGGAAAGGCTCAGCTTCAACATACAGGGAGCTTCTGCCTCATACGGCTCCTCTAGGGATGGGGATAGGCCCAGCCCAGGCTTGTGCGGTTTTAAGGTTGTTGTACACAACCTCATTAAAAAAAGAATGAAAAAAACGATGTTTCCAGCTTATGGTCTTTGACATAAAGAAATAACTAGATCATCTTCCGGAATCGTATAACTCATCCCCGATCGAGAATTCCCCGTAAGGTTGCATAGACTTCCCTATTTCTTCCTTCTTCAAATAACAAAATCGTTACTTGATGAAGGGCAGTTAGGTTATCGACCGAGGACGATACGAGTTCGGTGATCACTTCAGTTAGGTGCTCCTCTGCCACAAGCTACCAGCCTCATCACAAAATGAAGAGGGAGCGCCCACTAAGTAGACCACAAAAAATAATAATAATAATAATAATAATAAGAAGAAGAAGAAGAAACACCGCCCGAAGAATCTCGATAGTAGTTCCATGAATAATCCTTTGCGGGATTGGATTTTTTTATATATATTTGACAAAAACGAAAATCCAATACCACCCTACCCTATTATAAGATGGATGAGCTCCACCGTATGGTCAAAGTAGAAGCTGTTAACCTGGTGGGTTAACAGATCCTACAATATTTCCAACGTATGGGAGTTGCTTCCTTGAGCATCAATAACCTCCACAGTGAGTTCAGGCATTGTCCAGCTCTATGGAGCTTGAAATCCTTACATGCTGCAAAAGGTTAGAAAGGTCTCTCCGACACTCTTATGAATAGAGTCGAGATCTCCGTCCAAGTAAGAGTAGGAGTCCAGTGCCTATTCAAGCTCTATTCACTGACTACAGGTGATCCCGAAATGGTATCACTACATAGGGAAGCAATCCCCGAAGACTCAACAATCGAGGACTCAGAAAGGGTCTCGGAAGCATGATGGTGAGATGCCTGGTCCCCCTCTGGAGGAGGCGACACATCCAAAATGGGTTGGTAAGATTTGTTACTCGCCAAGCTTTCTGCAGGTAGAACAACCCTACCTCCACATTCTTATTAGCGACACCACCACCATCGAGTTCAGCCACAAGAGGTTAGGGTTGCGAAATAGGTGGTAGTGGCACTTGGTTTACTCCTGAGCTTGATGCACTGAAAGCTCCTAACGCCACCATCATGTTAGCTAGAGTCATCTCAATATCAAACAAACCCCCAATGCCCGCTAAAAGGATACCTCTTGTAAACCCGACCCTTTGCGATGAACTCATCAAATAGCTACCAGCTAGCCTTGCACTTCCTTATTCACTCTTGAACTACAAGAATGCTAGGCTAAAGACCGTCATGCTTTGCTTGATCTCTTGCACCTACCAGGACAGGATAGATTTGCTTTACACATACCTGATTACTTTCTACTAGAAACCAAAGTGCCTATGCTTACTGCCTTAACTCCACCTTTGGAAATAAAATATTACACAACAAGTATAGTGTTATGTTAAAGGAATGAGAATCATAAAAAGATAATCATACTAATTGCGCCTATTACTATGGACTAGACCGACTAGGGGAATGCTACTGCTTACCTTAGACTGCTAAAGGGAAGAGAACTAATTGCCGTCTATGATACAGGTATGAATTAGCTACTCAAAAAACGAAATTATATCATAAGTCCAATACGACAGGCTACCCCTTTTAGTGATTAGACTAGCTCTTAAAGGGGGACATCCTTAAGGAATAGTATAGGGGTTTATACAATTCATTTGTTCTCCCGTCAACCTCATCCCCTAAGCGTTGGCTTCACACCATTTGAAAGTGAAAGGATAGGCCTTTCTACCAGAAGAATGTAGATCGAAATCCGGACAGTGAAGAGAGGAAGGAACATGAGGCA